>CM061070.1:100434258-101021758 GCA_030762895.1 Sophora flavescens
AGATGTTACCTTTTGCTTTGCACGGCTATCGTACCTCTATTCGCACCTCGACAGGGGCAATGCCATATTCTTTAGTGTATGGGATGGAGGCAGTGCTCCCAATTGAAGTAGAGATCCCCTCATTAAGGGTACTAAGAGAAGCAGAACTGGAAGAAGCTGAGTGGGTTCAGGATCGACAAGACCAATTGAACCTCATCGAAGAGAAAAGATTAGCAGCACTGTGTCACGGTCAATTGTACCAGAAAAGGTTGATGAGATCTTACGAGAAGAAAGTACGCCCCCGACAGTTTCGGAAAGGTGATCTAGTGCTCAAAAATATCCTACCAATCCAAAAGGATCATCGAGGGAAGTGGACCCTGAACTATGACGAACCTTACGTAGTGAAAAAGGCATTCTCTGGAGGGGCTTTAATTCTCACCAGGATGGATGGGGAAGATCTTCCGCTCCCCGTAAACTCAGATGCAGTCAAAAAGTATTATGCTTGAACACACTTCCCAAGAAGAAGAAGAAATGAAAAGAAAAAGTGAAAAATGAAAAAAGAAAAGCTCGCTAGACTGAAAATTTGAAAAGACAGTCTAGGTAAAAGTTAGAGCAACCCGTTAGGCTGAAAACCTGAAAACGCGGTCTAGGCAAAAGTTAGGGTTCAAAAAAAAAACATAACAATGGAAGTGTCGTCAAGCCGATGAACTGGGGCAATCAGTGGGCTAGATGATGAAAACTGGGACAGATAGCATGCTCAGATGATGATTAATGAGCAGTCGAGATGGTATGAGAGATACTAACACTAGTCATGGGAAGAGATGTCACATAAGGAGATGTGATTCCACTCCCTAACCTTTTTGCAATCCTATACTCCATTGTAATACCTGCTTTGTATACCTTTTTCAGTCCAAATATAATGATATTGACTTCCTTTATTTTGTTTTGCTACCTTGGTCCCTTTCTCATAACTTTTGTCATTTGTGTGTGCGCATTCATCCTGATAAGTATATACTGAAATGCGAAACAAGTAATGGTTTTTTAAGCAGTTAGAATTCCTTAGAAAGCCTCAAAAAGTAAAGAGGGGCACGATGGTTCCCCGATGAAAGGCACTGAAGAAAGGAATGAATATCAAGAATCAACCACTGGGATGATTATCATCAAGGGTGTTTACCATCAGAAAACAAAAGTGCAAGATATCCCTCCCCGAAAAGATGGGCCTTGTTTTAGTTCATCCTCAAGATTGACTGTGATCGACACTTTTAACGGGTCAAGGATCCAATAATGAAAAAGAAACAGCAAAGAAGAAATATTTTGTCATCAAAAGTATATCTTGCATCGCATAAAAGTATAATAAGGGTTTTCATCATCAGCGTTCATTGTGTGTTGAATTGAAAGATAGTTATTTGAGTTTTCATCAGTCATGAAAGCCATCTTATACATTGTCATTCCATCAATGAGTAAAACTAACACTCATGCATTGCATTTGTCTATCTGGCCTCATAAGCAAGCTTCTGACGGGCAATCCACCCCGTAAGCTCCTTTACCTTTTTGTTTCGAGCTTCTGACGGGTAATCCACCCCGTAAGCTCTTTTATGTTTTCTGTTCGAGCTTTTGATGGGAAATCCACCCCATGAGCTCATTTTATCTTTTTGTTCGAGTTTCTGATGGGCAATCCACCCCGTGAGCTCATTTTTATCTTTCTGTTCAAGCTTCTAACGGGTAATCCACCCTGTAAGCTATTTTATCTTTCTGTCCGAGCTTCTGACGGGTAATCCACCCCGTGAGCTCACTTTTATCTTTTTTTTCAAGCTTTTGACGAGCAATCCACCCCGTGATCTCATTTTATCTTTTTGTTAGAGCTTCTGACGGGCAATCCACCTCGTAAGCTATTTTATCTTTCTGTTCGGGCTTCTAATGGGTAATCCACCCTGTGAGCTCATTTTTATCTTTTTGTTCGAGCTTCTGATGGGCAATCCACCTCGTAAGCTATTTTATCTTTCTGTCCGAGCTTCTGACGGGAAATCCACCCAGTGAGCTCACTTTTATCTTTATGTTCGAGTTTCTGACGGGTAATCCACCCCATGAGCTCATTTTATCTTTCTGTTCGAGCTTCCGACGGGCGATCCACCACGTAAGCTATTTTATCTTTCAGTTTGGGCTTCTAACGGGCAATCCACCGCGTAAGCTTTTTATCATTGTTTTTAAGCTTAGCGGGCAATCCACCCTGCAAGCTTTTCATGTGTACACCATAGTGGGCAATCCAACCCACTGGTTCTTTACAGGAAATCGTTTTGTAGTCACGGGTCCTTTTGCTTGCCTACGTATCCCGGCCAAAATTGGAGTTCATGTCTTCACTCGTTTCTTATAACGATAATAGGTTAACTACAGTTACACCTACCATCTAATAAGAAACAAGTAAAGAGGGGCAGCTATGAACGCCTAATTTTGTCCGGATGTTTTTTTTAATTTTTTTGGAAAAATAATAAACACAAAAATGATAAATAAAAAAAAACTTTGCAAAAGGAAAAAGTGTTTTTTTTCGTGGCCCATTATAGGATTAGTGTAGCCCATTTTCATATCTGGTTGCAAGTGGCTTGTTGAGCCCATGACCTAAGTCCAAAAAAAAGGAGATTTCTGATTTTTATTTTAAAAATTTTTAATTCGTTGTCCTTTTTTTTCTCTTCTTTTTTCTGCTTTGTCTTCTTCCATTTTAGGTAAACCAGCTTTCCCTTTTATTTCCCCATTTTTATTTTCTTGTGCTTTTTTTCTAAAATAAGGGGAACAACCCCTACACCTGCTGCAACCATCAGAGTAGTGGGAGCACCACCATTTCACAATCCCTTTGCACCTTCGTCCTTCCCCTCAAAAAACCAATAACAAAATTTGTCATGATCTTCCCATGTACTTACTATATAAGCAGCACCTCATAGAAGAGAAGGGGGGTGACGCGCTGTCGCGCACGAGTAAAAAAGCGAGTGATTGGAAAAATATGTAGTTAGGGAGCGACAACTCGAGTATCGTCTCACAAGGACTCTTGGGTTGTTATTAACACAAAATCATTTTTTTTTTTTTGGGGGGGGTTTAAGATTAAAGACTCAATTAAGAAAAGTTAAGAAAAACAATGCAAACTAAATGGTTATCAATAAGCCAATAAGCTAAAAACGATTAACCTAATGTTCTCGGTTTCCCACTATCATTGATTCATATAATTCCATGCCCTAAGCGGATTCTAAACCCTTTTCGATTGTAGCAGCAATTAACAAGCGAAATTGACACTACGAGACATATGTTCCTCATTCCCGAATTAAGCAAACGGGGTGAAGCTCTCGTGAATTAAGAAAACACGATTGAACACACCCGAATTAAGCAAACGTGATTAAGTATAGGAACATAAAATCATTGAAACAAATCAATACATATTCTATACAATCCTGAATTAAGCAAACATAACATATAAAACAATATTGAAAGAGAATAGCATTAAGTTTAGGAATTACAGAACCTCAAGTGGCGGCGGAACCCGATTACAGCAGATTAATCAAAGGAGACTAGTTCTCCATTACAAAGGAACAAAAAAATCTAAACCTAATTCGCAGCCACACTATGAAAAGAAAAGAAGAGAAGAAGTCTGCAATCTGCCCTGAAACAACAACTTATACCCTCCAGAATCTGCGCGCGTTCGTGAGGCGAGCAGCCCCTCACGACGCGAGTATTAAAAAGGGTGCCAGTTTGAATTTGAGTTCTCGCGAGGCAAAACAGAAAAGGATCTTCTCAATAAGCCCGTGATTAGTATCAAGGTCTGGGCGTGATGGCTTCTGGTCCTTAGGCTCGCGAGGCGAGACATGGTTCGCGGGGCGAGGCAGAGAAGATGATATTTCTAGCACGGGTTGGTCTTCAGGCCCGCGAGGCGACTAGCTTCTCGCGGAGCGAATATTCCCTGATTTGCTTTCCTTATTAACCTGAAAACAAGAAATAGCAGTAAGTGCTTTATTTGACTCAAAATCAGCTAAATTACCCTAAAACTACTTAAGAGACTCAAAATGTTGCTTGAGGACAATTACATCCAAATTTGGGTGAAAACGAGGTTAAACTCAAATAAAACCCATGACCTTACTAGTTAAAAACTAGTCGAGCCAGGGGCTGATCAAAATACACCAAACTTAAACTTTGCTTGTCCCCAAGCAAACTAAAACTCAAAAAGACTCAAACTTGGCAAGCTTAAAGGATCTAACCAATTTAGCACAAATTTCATGTAATTTCAACAAAACAATTGTTCTTGAATGTTTTCCCCCCTTGCAACAATGTAATCCCCACATTCATCTACTTTAAACAATTGAGAATTCCATCATTGATGCAATCAATAATATGAGTTGAGGATCCAAGTTACACACAAAAGGGAAATCACCAAATTCAAACAATTGCCTTCCTCACAAGGCATTTAGTATCTCACTCATTCACTCGATGTGTCTAGGCTATCAACCTTTTCACTCAATTTCACATTTTAAGAGCACTTCCCATGAATTTGATTTTTACATGTTGTCGCACACGGGTCAAAAAGCGAGTGGTTTGTAAAAACTGTAGTAGAGCACGACAACTCGAGTATCGTCTTGCAAAGACTCTTGGATTCTTATTAATCACAGAAAATTAGTTTGGGGGGAGGGGGGTGGGTTGGTCTAAAATTGATTAGAAAACAGAACGAAAACAGAGCACGAAAACAGGGCAATTTAAGTGATTATCAAATAAGACAAAGACGATCAATCTGCTGTTCGGTTCCCCACTATCATTGATTCATGTAATTCCATGCCCTAAGCGGATTCTAATCCCTTTTCGATTGTAGCATCAATTAACAAGCGAAATCGACGTTACGGGACGTATGTTCCAAATTCCGAATTAAGCAAACGGATTAAGCCCTTCGTGAATTAAGCAAACACGAATTGAACGCACGCGAATTAAGCAAACGTGATTAAGTTTAGGAATGAACGCGCTGTCGCGCACGCGCCAAAAAGAACGAGCGGGTTTTAAAACTGTAGTTTAGGGCGACAACTCGGATGTCGTCTCACAAGGACACTTAAAGTGTTATTTTTCACAAAAATCAGTTTTTGGGGGGTTGGATTGGGATGCAAATAAGAAAACAAAATAATAATAGAGCAATGAAACAAGGCAATTCAAAGAGATTGTCAAATAGCTAAAAACGATTAATCTATTATTCTCGATTTCCCAACTATCATAGGTTCATGCCATTTCCAAGCCCTAAGCAGATTCTAATCCCCTCCCGGTTGTAGCAACAATTTACAAGCGAAACCACTACTACAGATACATGTCCCTATTCCCGAATTAAGCAAACGGGGTTAAGCCCTTCGTGAACTAAGCGAACACGAAACGTACACACGCGAATTAAGCAGACGCGATTAATTATAGGAACATAATATCACCGGAAATAAATCAACACAACACAATATACTCTTGAATTTAGCAAACAGAAATATAAAGCATGGCATTGAAAAGGGAAAAGCATACAAAACAGTAAATACAAGAACCTCAAGTGTGGTGGAAATCGATTACAATAGATTAATCCTAGAAACTTAGTTCTCCATGAAAAAAACGAAAACACATAGAAAAAGGTAAAAACAATGGAGAGGCAAAAGTTACTTCCAAGCTGTTCTGAACAGCAATTTATACTATTCAGAAATTAAGTCCACTCGCGAGGCGAGCACACCTTCGCGAGGCGAATATTGTGAAAAGTCAGCAACGTTTGGTCTTCTCGCGGGGCGAAGGACTACTCGCGAGGCGAGACTCTTCAAATTCCAAACTGTCACAGTCGTGACCTTCAGCATGGTTAAACCGTGATAGCTTCTGGTCTTCCAGGGTTGGATTACTCGTGAGGCGAGTCAAGTGTTCGCGAGGCGACACAGAAACCTTGCATTTTCCTGGAACAGTCAGCCTTCAGGGTCGCGAGACGAAGAGCTGTTCGCGTGGCGAACCAGAGAGGATGACATTTTCACTGTTCTGCTGGCTTTCAGGTTCGCGAGGCGAAGAAACTCTCGCGAGGCGAATCCCCTGTTTCTTTATTCTCTTGACTTCCAACTTAACCTGAAAACAAAGACACAGCTATAAGTGTATTATTTGACTCAAAACTGGCTAAATTAACCTAAAACTACTTTAGAGACTCAAAACCTTGCTTGAGGACAATCTAATCTAATTTGGGTGAAAATAGGATATAATTTGCACAAAACCCTGGTCATACTAGCCATAAAACTAGATGAGCCAGAGGCTTATCAAAATACCCCAAACTTAAACTTTGCTTGTCCCCAAGCAAACTAGGACTCAAAAATCAAAAAGACTCAAGACCTGGCAAGCTTAAAAGATTCAATCAACCTTGCACAAATTCAAGCAATACATCAAAACAGTTTTCTTCAATGTCCCCCCTTTCAAACAAAGCAATCCCCACAATCATTCATTCTAAACAATTGAGAATTTCATCATTCAAACAATCATTAATCTAAGCAGGGGATCCAAGTTACACACAAGAGGGAGATCACCAAATTCCAACAACTGCCTTCCTCACAAGGGCATTTAGTGTTCACTCAATCGCTCAGTTTGTGTCTAGGTTATCAACAATTCACTCAATTCCACTTTTAAGAGCACTTCCCATAAATTTGATTTTCATCTCCAAATGATTCCCACAGAAAACATGCAAGCAACATCAAAAGGTCTTTTATGGGTTGTAATGGGGCCTGGCTAAGGGTAGGATATATATACAAGGAACTAGGCTGAGGACCCTAGGAAATAAGAGAGCATGAGCTTTTTACACTTTGAAATTAAACTCAAGTTCCTTTTTTTTCATTCTTCACTTGCCTTGGGTGACTACAGCCTCTTTTTTTTTTCTAATACTTTAATTGTTTTTTTTTAAGCCCAAACAACATATTACACCTTGCAGCCACCCCAAACTTAGTTTCTTGCACCATTTTCTTTCTAAGATTTCATGCTCTCCTAATCCTAAGATCGGGTTAACATGGTTTTCCAGATTTTGAGCTCATAACTTTAGGTTATCAAGAATTAACAGGCTAATCAGACTCAATGGGGCTAACTAAGGAAACATGCATTAGGGATGGTTATTTTTAGGCTAAGTATCTATTTACAAAGAAAATGCCTAAATCATCTGAAGCAAACACATAATCATGCAAACCAAAAAGGGATTCAAGCAAATTCAGGAAAGTACAACTTGAAAGTGATTCTCACAGTCAAAAACATGTTGGAGGCTCAAAACCTCACCTGGACATTCATGCAAATTGTTTGACAGAGATTCTATCCCTAGTGTGTGCTTCCCTTCACCCCAAACTTATCATAAATCATGCCATCACAACAAAATCTCAAAGTTCAGTTTTCAATCACATGGGGATCATTTTTCAAAAATTTTCAAAACCTAGGGGGAATCATCACATCAATCATGCAATCAATCTGTGCAAAATCAATCAAAATCCAATAAACTTGCCAACAAAAGACTCAACACAACTCCTGAGCTTCTCAAATTATTCAGGAGCTTTATTAAAAGAAAAGGAAAAAAACAAGACAAAACAAAACAAAACTACAACTAGTTCCCTCCCCCACACTTAAAATATACATTGTCCCCAATGAACAAAAGAACTATAAAAACAGAGTGAGGGAAAGGAAAGGGAACTCCCTGATCAAGTATCAGTGTAGGTGGGAGCTTCCAAGGAGAGCTCCTCAACATTAACATCCACAGGAACACCCAGCATCCACACCATGGAATGGCTTCAGCCTCTGCCCGTTAACCTTGAAGGTCTTGTTGGTACCTGTACTTTGAATCTCTACTGCACCATAAGGAAACACATTAGTAACAACAAATGGTCCAATCCACTTGGACCTAAGTTTCCCAGCCATCAATCTCAGGCGGGAATTAAACAGTAAGACTTTCTGGCCCACAAAAAATTCTTTCCTAGCAATCATCATATCATGAAAAAGTTTTGTTTTCTCTTTATAAATCCTGGAGCTTTCATAGGCTTCTAGCCTAAGCTCCTCAAGTTGCTGCAACTGCAGTTTTCTTTCAACACCAGCTTCCTTCATGTCCAAGTTACAGCACTTGACTGCCCAGTATGCACGGTGCTCAACTTCCACAGGGAGGTGACATGCCTAACCAAATACAAGCCGAAAGGGGGACATTCCTATAGGTGTCTTGAATGCAGTCCTCTGAGCCCACAGTACGTCTTCCAGACGGCGGCTCCATTCCTTTCTATTCGGCTGCACCATCTTCTCTAGAATCTGCTTGATCTCCCTGTTTGATATTTCAGCCTGACCATTGGTCTGGGGATGGTAAGCAGTGGAAACTCTATGTACAACCCCATACTTCCTGAGTAAGGCTTCCATGGTTCTGTTGCAGAAGTGAGTGCCCTGGTCACTGATGATAGCCTTGGGTATGACAAACCTGCAAAAAATGTTGGACCTACCAAATTTGGAAACAACTTTAGCATCGTTAGTCCTAGTGGGAATTGCTTCCACCCACTTTGAAACATAGTCAACAGCCAAAAGAATATATACAAAACCAA
Source organism: Sophora flavescens (assembly GCA_030762895.1). NCBI lineage: Eukaryota > Viridiplantae > Streptophyta > Magnoliopsida > Fabales > Fabaceae > Sophora > Sophora flavescens. The sequence goes on from CM061070.1 coordinate 100,442,805, forward strand.
AATAAGGAGGGAAAGGACCCATAAAATCAATCCCCCACACATCAAAAACCTCACAAAAAAGCATGGGTTGCTGAGGCATCTCACTCCTACGAGTGATGGCAGAGCCTGTTGTTTGACATTCTTTGCAATTCCTGTATACCTCATAGGAATCTCTAAAAATTGTGGGCCAGTAAAACCCAGAATCCAGGACTTTTCTTGCTGTCCTCTGTGGTCCAAAATGTCCTCCAACTTGAGAGGCATGTGAAAAATGCAAGATGGACTCTGTCTCATGATCGGGGACACACCTCCAAATCACCTGATCACTGCAAAACTTCCAAAGGTACGGATCATCCCACACATAGTACTTTGAATCACTCTTGAGCTTGTGGAACTTGTGTCTACTTGTACCTGCAGGAACAATACCAGCAACAATAAAGTTAACTATGTCAGCAAACCAGGGGGTTACCCCATACAGATGTAAAAGTCTCTCATCAGGGAAATCATCTTGGATGGGAGAAGGATCCTCATCCCTAGCTATTCGGCTCAAGTGATCGGCTACCAGATTTTCAGCTCCACTCTTGTCTTTTATCTCCACATTGAATTCTTGGAGCAAAAGCATCCACCAGATCAATCTTGGCTTAGCTTCTGGTTTCTTTAACAGGTATTTCAGAGCTGCATGGTCAGTAAAAACAATAACCCTAGAACCTAGCAAATATGACCTAAACTTATCAAGTGCAAATACAATAGCTAGCAGTTCTTTCTCAGTGGTGGTGTAATTTGATTGTGCAGCATCTAATGTCCTAGAAGCATAATGAATTACATGGGCAGCCTTGCCCACCCTTTGTGCCAGAACCGCTCCCACATCAAAATTGGAAGCATCACACATGAGCTTAAAAGGGAGTGTCCAGTCTGGGGGCTGGATGATGGGGGTAGAGGTCAATGCTCTTTTCAGGTAGTCAAATGCCTTCTTGCAATTTTCATCAAACTGGAACACGGTATCATTCTTCAGCAGGTTTGACAATGGCAGAGCTATCTTGCTGAAGTCCTTTATAAAGCGCCTGTAGAAACCTGCATGGCCAAGAAAAGAACGGATCTCGCGTACGCAAGATGGGTAAGGCAATGAAGAAATCACATCAATTTTTGCAGGATCTACTGAAATACCCTCTTTAGAAATTACATGACCCAAAACTATCCCCTGTTCTACCATAAAGTGACATTTCTCATAGTTCAAAATCAAATCAGTCTCAATGCATCTTTGTAGAACTAAACTCAGACTATGCAGACATGCATCAAATGAGGAGCCATATACAGTGAAGTCATCCATGAACACCTCCATGCAATTCTCAATAAATTCAAAAAAAATGCTAAGCATGCATCTTTGGAAGGTGCCAGGAGCATTACAAAGGCCAAATGGCATCCTCCTATAGGCAAACGTACCGAAGGGGCACGTAAAAGTGGTCTTTTCCTGATCCTCAGGGGCAATATGGATCTGGAAATACCCGGAAAAGCCATCAAGAAAGCAAGAATGAGATTTACCAACCAGCCGATCCAAAGATCTCGATCTATGAACGGCAAAGGAAAGTGATCCTTTCTGGTGGCCTGGTTCAACTTCCTATAATCTATACAGACTCGCCAGCTATTCTGGACTCTAGTAGGTACAAGCTCATTATTATCATTCCTAACTACTGTTAGACCGGACTTCTTTGGTACAACTTGCACCGGACTTACCCAAGTACTATCAGAGATGGGGTATATAATACCTGCCTGCAGAAGCTTAGTCACCTCTTTCTTCACCACATCCAGAATCAGTGGATTAAGTCGCCTTTGGGTCTGTCCTACTGGTTTAGCTCCATCCTCCAATAGAATTTTGTGCATGCATCTGGAGGGGCTAATTCCTGGAATATCAGCCAATGTCCACCCAATAGCCTTCTTGTGCTTCTTCAGAACCCCCAATAGTTTGGCTTCCTGGTCAGAGTCAAGGCTGGAAGAGATAATGATTGCGCTTTTCATTTGTCTCCGTGTAGGCATACTTCGAGGTTCCCGGGAAGTGGCTTGAGCTCTAAGGAGGGTGGGCTGCTCAACGGATGGTACATTGGGAGTAGCCATGATGTCAAGGACTCCTGCAGAATGACATCTTCACTCTCACTATCACTATCACCTTGCAAGGTTGAATCAAGAAACTCAAAGACAAACAAAGACACACGGTTAGTGTCAGTATAGTTAGTACATGAGTATAAATCATCAAAACCAGAAATAAAAGGAAAATCAGAAACTAGGTCCTCATGAGTATCATCAATGATCTCAGAAAGCAACTCTAATTGGAAAACCGAGTGCTCCTCCAGTGGGTGTTTCATTGCATCAAAGATGTTGAACTTAGCCACAATATCACCAAACTCCATAGACATGGTCCCATCATTCACATCAATTTTAGTCTTGGTTGTCTTCATGAATGGTCTGCCCAAGATTATTGGTGATCTACTGGAATGTGTCTCTCCTGCCATGTCTAGGATGTAGAAGTCAGCAGGGAAGATCAAATCATCAACTTGCACTAGCACATCTTCTACCATTCCCACTGACTTAGAGCACTTGGTCCCGTTAGCCAACCTGGATGGTGAGACTCAGATATCCGCAAAGGCCCAAGATCAAGGTTGTTAAAGATGGAGGTAGGCATGACATTTATGGAGGCTCCCAAATCCAGCATGCAATTTTCAAATTTCCTGTCCCCAATAGTGCATGGAATCGTAAATGTGCCCGGATCCTTGCACTTCTGTGGTAGTGCCTGAGTAGGGGTTAAAGCAAAGAACTCTTTTCTCAGTGCAGCCTAGACTGGATAAGAGCTGAGACATTTCTTCCCAAATCAACCCTCTCATTATTCTTCATCTTCCTCTTGTTGGTGCATAGATCCTTCAGAAATTTGGCATACTTAGGCACCTGCTTGATCACATCTAGAAGGGGAATATTCACAGCTACCTTTCTGAACACATCTAAAATCTCCCTTTCCTTGTCTTCACCACCAATCTTATTATTTTTCTAAACTCTGTGTGGGAATGGGATTGGTGGTCTGTACATTTTCTCAACTTCAACTTCAACAGTAGGCTCAGGAGTTACCTCAATAGTTTCTTCATCTTTTCCAGAGGTGGCCTCAACAACTTTTCCAGATCTCAGAGATATGGCACTCACATTAGGATTGGATGCATTGGGATTTATCACTGGCTGTGCAGGAAGCTGGGTTGTCCCTTGACCTTGCTGTATGTTATTCATGGATGTGGCCAGCTGTCCAATCTGTGTCCTCAAATCTTGAATGCTGGCATTTGTTTGCTGCTGAAACTGTGCCTGTGAGGCCTGGAGCTGTCCGACTTGCTGCTGCAAAAGTGTAGTCATTTGTGCATTCATTTGTGAAGTCATTTGCTTGAACATGTCTTCCAGTGAGGGTCCAGAAGGTGCAGAAGTGGTCACTTGAGGAGGATTCTGAGGTGCTGCCATCGGTTGTTGTTGGGATGAGCTCCCATACCGCAGATTAGGATGATTCCTCCAGTTGGGATGGTACCTATTGGTAGAGAGGTCTGGAGTGCTGTATCGATTCTGACTGTTTCCTTGATTATATGGATTTACTGCATAAGCTTGAGACACTTCACTGACAAACTCTTCTCTCTGGATGGGGCATGGATCATATGGGTGCTCAGGAGAGTTGCACATGCCACATAACTTTGCAGGCTGAACCCTGTCTATTGCCAATTGCCTTACAAAAGAAGTGAGCTCATCCAATCTATTCTCAAGGGCGGCCTGGTTGGACGAAGAGCTATGGACCTCATGCACATCTCTTGTCTCAACTGAATTTCTTCTGGTAGTAAACTGCTGGGAATTCAATGACATATTCTCAATGAGTTGTTTGGCAGCAGCTGGGGTCTTATCAACAAGCGCTCCCCCACTAGCAGCATCCAAAAGATTCCTATCCATCGGCAGTAATCCTTCATAAAAGTACTGGATAAGGAGCTGCTCGTAAATCGATCTTTGGGGGCATTTGGATACCAAATGCTTGAATCTTTCCCAATATTCAGCTAGCGATTCATTCCCTTGCCTGATGCCACATATCTCCTTCCTTATTGACGCAGCTCTGGAAGCAGGAAAATATCTTTCTAGGAAAACCCTCTTCAAATCATTCCAAGTGGTGATAGAGTTGGGCTCAAGATACAACAGCCAATCCTTTGCAGCTCCCTGGAGTGAGAACGGAAAAGCCTTCAGTTTGATGCTATCCTCAGTTATTCCCTCTGATCTCGAGGTTGTGGAGAATACAACTTGGAATTCCTTCAAGTGCTTGTGTGGATCCTCTCCTGCAAGACCATTAAACTTTGGCAACAAGTGAATGAAACCAGATTTTAGTTCAAAAGGAGTATCAGCACCAGGATATGAAATACACAATCCATTATAGTTAACATCAGGGGCAGCAAGCTGTCTTAATGTCCTCTGGTCACCCATGTTTTCAAAAACAGTTTTGGAATTAGAAGCCCGAAATTCTCTACGGAGTGTGTGCAGTGTTCTTTCAATTTCTGGGTCAAAATCACACAATTCAGGGCAATTAGACCTAGTAGCCAGACCAATTCAAAACAAAAACGAAAATAAAAGAAAAAGAAAAGAAAGAAAAAGAAAAAAAATAGAAAAATAACAAATAAGAGTCCCCGGCAACGGTGCCAATTTTAGAACGCGGTCGCGCACGCACCAAAACTAACGAGAGGGTTTTAAAACTGTAGTTTAGGGCGACAACTCGGATGTCGTCTCACAAGGACTCTTAAAGTGTTATTTTTCACAAAAATCAGTTTTGGGGGGGGGGGGGGGGTTGGGGGTTGGATTGGGATGCAAATAAGAAAACAAAATAATAACATAGCAATGAAACAAGGCAATTCAAAGAGATTGTCAAATAGCTAAAAACGATTAATCTACTGTTCTCGATTTCCCAACTATCATAGGTTCATGCCATTTCCAAGCCCTAAGCAGATTCTAATCCCCTCCCGGTTGTAGCAACAATTTACAAGCGAAACCACTACTACAGATACATGTCCCTATTCCCGAATTAAGCAAACGGGGTTAAGCCCTTCGTGAACTAAGCGAACACGAAACGTACACACGCGAATTAAGCAGACGCGATTAATTATAGGAACATAATATCACCGGAAATAAATCAACACAACACAATATACTCCTGAATTAAGCAAACAGAAATATTAAGCATGGCATTGAAATGGGAAAAGCATACAAAACAGGAAATACAAGAACCTCAAGTGTGGTGGAAATCGATTACAATAGATTAATCCTAGAAACTTAGTTCTCCATGAAAAAAATGAAAACACACAGAAAAAGGTAAAAACAATGGAGAGGCAAAAGTTACTTCCAAGCTGTTCAGAACAGCAATTTATACTATTCAGAAATTAAGTCCACTCGCGAGGCGAGCACACCTTCGCGAGGCGAATATTGTGAAAAGTCAGCAGCGTTTGGTCTTCTCGCGGGGCGAAGGACTACTCGCGAGGCGAGACTCTTCAAATTCCAAACTGTCACAGCCGTGACCTTCAGCATGGTTAAACCGTGATAGCTTCTGGTCTTCCAGGGTTGGATTACTCGCGAGGCGAGTCAAGTGTTCGCGAGGCGACACAGAAACCTTGCATTTTCCTGGAACAGTCAGCCTTCAGGGTCGCGAGGCGAAGAGCTGTTCGCGGGGCGAACCAGAGAGGATGACATTTTCACCGTTCTGCTGGCTTTCAGGTTTGCGAGGCGAAGAAACTCTCGCGAGGCGAATCCCCTGTTTCTTTATTCTCTTGACTTCCAACTTAACCTGAAAACAAAGACACAACTATAAGTGTATTATTTGACTCAAAACTGGCTAAATTAACCTAAAACTACTTTAGAGACTCAAAACCTTGCTTGAGGACAATCTAATCTAATTTGGGTGAAAATAGGATATAATTTGCACAAAACCCTGGTCATACTAGCCATAAAACTAGATGAGCCAGAGGCTTATCAAGGAACATAAAATCATCGAAAATAAATCAACACTGATTCGATACAAACTGAATTAAGAAAACAAAGAATATAGAATAGTATTGAAAAAGAGAAGGAAATACAATCGGGAATTACAGAATCTCAAGTGTCGACAGAAGCCGATTACAGCAGATTAATCAAGGGAGATTAGTTCTCCATCAAAGACATGACAAAAACCTAAAAATATAGTGTAAGCAGTGAAAATCTGGATCCTTTTTTGTCTGTTGCGCTTCTGTTTTATAGAGAGGCCGCACGTCACGGCCGTGATGGCCATCACGGCCAGGCCGTGACCGCTTCTGTCAAGGGCGCGCATTCAAATTCTGGTCTGTCACGGCGATAACTATCACGGCCAGGCCGTGATACCTATCACGGCCAGGGACCTCAGGCCGTGATACATTCTCGACTTTGGTGCTGATCCGTCACGGCCGTGACCTTCATCACGGCTAGGTCGTGACCAATTCTGTTTCTCAGAGCCTCCTCATCACGCCCGTGATGTGCATCACGGCTAGGCCACGATCCTCTCTGATCTCTCTAGTCTTCTCATCACGGCCGTGACCATTGTCACGGCTAGGCCGTGATGCTTTCTGACTTCAGGATCTTCATATCACGCCCGTGTTGGGCATCACGGCCAGGCCGTGATGCTTTCTGTTCTTCCCTTCATGCTCTCCTTATCATCCTGAAACATGAAACAACAATAAGTGCTTTATTTGACTCAAAACTGACTAAATTATCCTAAAACTACTTAAGGGACTCAAAACCATGCTGTGAGGACAATCAAGTCTAATTTGAGCGAAAACGAGATATAATTGGCACAAAACCACGGTCATACTAGTCATAAAACTAGATGAGCCAGAGGCTTATCAAAATACCCCAAACTTGAACTTTGCTTGTCCCCAAGCAAACTAAAACTAAAAAAGACTCAAGACTTGGCAAGCTTAAAGGATTCAATCAATTCTGCACAAATTTCAAGCAATTCATCAAAACAATTTTCCTTGAATGTTTCCCCCCTAGCAATGTAATCCCCACATTCATTTACTCTAAACATTTGAGAATTTCATCATTCAAGCAGTCATTAATCTAAGCAAGGGATCTAAGTTACACACAAAAGGGAGATCATCAAATTCAAACAATTGCCTTCCTCACAAGGGTATTTAGTATTTCACTCATTCGCTCAATGTCTAGGTTGCCAACTTTTCACTCAATTTCACAATTCAAGAGCACTTCCCATGAATTTGATTTTCATCTCAATCAAGGTTCCCACGAAAACATGCATGCAACATCAAAAGGTCTTTCAAAGGTTGTAATGGGACCTAGCTAAAGGTAAGATTATTCAAAGGAACTAGGCTCAACATCCCTAGGAATTAAGAGAGCATGAAGCTTGTACACTATTATTTGCACTCTAATTCCTTTTTCCATTTTTTTCTTCTTGATGCTTTGGGTGGCTACACCTTTTTTCCTTTGACACCATTTTTGTTTTGACCATTTTCTTTTGGCAAATTTTTTTTCTTTTGAAACTCTTTTTCTCTTTGCCGTTGGCTTCAACCTTTATATATATTTTTTTTCTTTTTCTCAACCCAGAATGACATATCAATGTAGCCACCCCAAACTTACTTTCTTGCAACCCTTCTCTTGCTGGGCTTCCATGCTCTCCTAATCCTAAGATCAGGTTAGCATGGTTTTTCCAGATTTTGGCTTATAACATGAGGTTATCGAGAACAACAGGCTAATCAGGCTCAATGGGGATAACTAGGGAACATGCATTAGGGATGGTTCAATTTAAGCCAAGTAGCTAATTCAAAGAAAATCTGCCTAAATCATCTGATGCAATCACATAAGCATGCAAACCAAGAAGAAATTCAAGCAAATTCGGGAAAGTGAAACTTGAAAGTGATTCACACAGTTAGAAACATGTTGGAGACTCAAATTCCTCACCTGAACATTTTGCAACTGTTTGACCGAGATTCTATCCCTAGTGTGTGCACCCCTTCACCCCAAACTTATCATAAATCATGCAATCACAACAAAATATCTCAAAGTTCAGTTTTTAATTTTTCACATGGGGATCAGTTTTTCAAAAAAATTTAGCCCAGGGGAAAATCATCAATAGTCAACACATACCATGCAATCCATCTATATAAAATTTGATTGAAATCCAACAAACTCACTGACACAAGACTCACACACAAGCTCTCGACCTTAAATTATTCAAGAGCTAAAAGAAAACAAAACAAAAAACACAAAACAAAAACACAACAAATGGTTCCCTCCCCCACACTTAAGACACACATTGTCCTCAATGAAAGAACATAGTAATAAAATAAGAGTGAGGGAAAGGAGAAAGGGCTCCCGATCAAGTTGTAGTGTAGGTGGGAGCTTCCAAGGAGAGCTCCTCAGTAGTAGCATCTTCAGGCACCGAGCTCTCATGGAATAGCTTCAAGCGCTGCCCGTTAACCTTGAAGGTCTTGTTGCTACCTGCCTTTTTAATTTCTATTGCACCATGAGGAAAAACATTAGTAACAACAAATGGGCCAAACCACTTGGATCGAAGTTTCCCGACCATCACTTTGAGCGGGAGTTAAACAAGAAGACTGTTGGCCCACACAGAGAATTCCTTCCTAGCAATCATCCTATCATGGAAGTGCTTGGTTTTCTCTTTATAAATCCGAGAGCTTTCATAGGCTTCTAGCCTAAGCTCTTCAAGCTGTTGTAATTGGAGTTTCCTTTCAATGCCGCCTTTTGCATTTCCAAATTACAAGCACTTGACCGCCCAATATGCACGGTGCTCAATCTCCACGGGAAGGTGACATGCCTTACCAAACACAAGTCTATAGGGGGACATCCCTATTGGTGTCTTGAAGGTTGTTCTCTCGAGCCCAAAGTGCGTCTTCTAGACGGCGGCTCGATCCCTCCTATTTGGCTGCACCACTTTCTCTAAGATCTGTTTGATCTCTCTGTTGGCTATCTCACCTGCCCATTAATCCGGGGATGGTACGCAGTAGAGACCCGGTGCATAACTCCCACTTACGGAGTAAAGCTTCCATGGTGCGGTTGCGGAAATGAGTGCCCTAGTCACTTATGATAGCCCGAGGTATTCGAACCTGCAAAAATATTGGACTTGACAAAATTTGCAACAACTTTAGAATCATTAGTCCTAGTGGGGATAGCTTCCACCCACTTTGAAACATAGTCAACAGCCAAAAGAATGTAGAGAAAACCAAAGATGCGGGGAAAGGACCCATAAAGTCAATTCCCTACACATCAAACACCTCACGTAAAAGCATGAGGTTCTTTGAGGCATTTCACTCTTACGAGTGATGGTCGTGGCCAACTGTCCGACACTCCTTACAAGTATGGTAGACCTCATAAGCATCTCTAAAAATGGCGAGCCAGTAAAAACCAGAATCTAGGACTTTTCTTGCAGTCCTTTGTGGCCCAAAGTGTCCCCCTACACGAGAGGCATGAGAAAAGTGCAAAATAGACTCAATCTCGTAGTCGGGGACACATCTCCTAATTCACGATCACCGCCAAATTTCCAGAGGTATGGATCATCCCAAACATAGTACTTGGCGTCACTCTTGAGTTTGTGAATTTGTGACCTGGTTGCTCCTGTCGGAAAGACACCAGCAACTAGGTAATTAACAATGTCAGCAAACCAAGGAGTTACGTCATGTAACTGTAAAAGCTGCTCATCAAGGAAGTCATCCTGAATGGGGGAAGGATCCTCATCCCTCTCTATCCTACTCAAGTGATCAGCCACTAAATTTTCAGCTCCACTCTTGTCCTTTATCTCCACATTAAACTCTTGGAGCAACAGCATCCACCGAATCAACCTCGGCTTTGCTTCTGGCTTTTTCAACAAGTACTTCAGAGCTGAATGGTCAGTGAAAACAATAACCTTGGAACCTAGCAAATAAGATCTAAATTTATCAAGAGCAAAAACAATAGCTAGAAGTTCCTTTTCAGTGGTGGTGTAATTAGACTGTGCAGCATCTAAAGTCCTAGAGGCATAGTAAATAACGTGGGAAGCCTTGCCCACCCTTTGTGCCAGGACCGCCCCCACAGCATAGTTAGAAGCATCACACATGAGCTCAAAGGGAGGGTCCGGTCGGGGGCTGGATGATGGGGGTGGAGGTCAATGCCTTCTTCAAGAAGTCGAACGCCTTCTTGAAGTTGTCATCAACGTTGAATATGGCATCATTCTTGACAAGTTTGTGAGAGGAAGAGCTATCTTGCTGAAGTCCTTTATGAAGTGCCTGTAGAAACCTGCATGACCAAGAAAATAGTGAATCTCGAGAACGCAAGATGGGTAAGGCAGTGTAGAAATCACATCAATCTTAGCAGGATCTACTGAAATACCCTTTTTAGAAATGATATGCCCCAAAACAATCCCCTGTTCAACCATAAAATGGCATTTTTCATAATTTAAAATAAGGTCGGTTTCAATGCATCTCTCTAAAACCAAATTCAGACTATGCAAGCATGCATCAAACGAGGAACCATATACAGTGAAATAATCCATGAACACTTCCATACAATTTTCAATAAATTCAGTAAAAATGCTAATCATGCATCTACTGGAATGTGCCAGGAGCATCGCAAAGACCAAATGGCATACTCTTGTAGGCAAAGCGTCGAAGGGGCACGTGAAAGTGGTCTTTTCCTGATCCTCTGGTGCAATGTGGATTTGGAAGTAACCGGAAAAACCATCAAGAAAGCAGTAGTGTGATTTACCGGCTAGCCGTTCAAGCATCTGATCGATGAATGGCAAAGGAAAGTGATCCTTCCTAGTAGCCTGGCTCAGTCTCCTGTAATCAATACACACTCTCCAGCTATTATGGACTCTAGTGGGAACAAGCTCATTGTTTTCATTTTTAACTACTGTGAGTCCATATTTCTTGGGTACAACTTGCACTGGGCTCACCCAACTACTATCAGAGATAGGGTATATGATACCCGCATGCAGGAGTTTTGTCACCTCCTTCTTCACAACATCCAGAATCAAGGGATTGAGCCGCCTTTGGGGCTGCCTAACTGGTTTAGCCCCATCCTCCAACAGAATCCTATGCATACACCTGGAGGGGCTAATTCCTGGGATGTAAGCTAAGGTCCACCCAATCGCCTTCTTATGCTTCTTCAGAACCACTGAGAGCTTAGCTTCCTGGTCAGAATCAAGGTTAGAGGAGATTATCACTGGGAGTTTTTCATTCCTCTCCAAGTAAGCATACTTCAGATTTCCAGGAAGTGGCTTGAGCTCTAAGGAGGGTGGCTGCTCAACAGATGGTATGTTTGGGGCAGCTGGGCTGTCAAGAACTTCAGCTGAATAAGCAGCTTTATTCACACTGTCACCCTGCAAAGTAGCATCAATCTCAGCACAAACAGAACAAGGGTTACTGTTAGTACAGTCAGTACATGAATAAACATCATCAAAACCCGAAATAGATGGAAAATCAGCAACCAAGTCATCATAGGTGTCATCAACAATTTTAGAGAGCAACTCTATTTGGATAACAGAGTGCTCTTCCAAGGGATGCTTCATAGCATCGAAAATGTTGAATTTTGCCACAATGTCACCAAACTCCATGGACATGGTTCCATCATCAATATCAATCTTTGTCTTCTTCGTCTTCATGAACGGTCTGCCCAAGATGATTGGTGATCTGCTTGAATTTGTTTGCCCTGCCATGTCCAGGATGTAAAAGTCGGCAGGGAAAATCAAATCATCAACTTGTACCAGCACATCTTCTACCACTCCAATGGGGCGAGCATTGGTCCTGTTGGCCAACTTAATAGTAAGACCCGTATGTTGCAAGGGACCAAGATCAAGATTGTTGAAGACAGAGGTAGGCATGACATTAATAGAGGCTCCCAAATCCAACATGCAATTGTCGAATTTGCTGTCCCAAATGGTGCATGGAATAGCAAAAGTGCCCAGATCCTTGCACTTCTGTGGCAGTGCCTGAGTGAGGGCTGAGACAGTAACCTTTTCCAGTGCGGGCTTAGGTTGAATGAGGGCTGAAACATTTCGACCCAAATTGACTCTCTCATTTCCCTTCAACCGCCTCTTGTGTGTGCACAAGTCCTTCAGAAACTTTGCATATTTGGGAACCTGCTTAATCACATCCAGAAGCGGAATGTTTACCGCCACTTTTCTGAACACATCTAGAATCTCCCTCTCCTTGTCTTCCCCATCAATCTTCTTATTTTTCTGCACTCTTTGTGGGAAAGGGATAGGTGGCACATACTCTTTCTCAGCTTCAATAACAACAGACGGTTCAGGTGTTACCTCAACAGTTTCTTTATCCTTTTCAGGGGCTGCCTCTACAACCTTCCCGGATCTCAAAGAAATGGCACTCACGTTAGGATTTGGAACATTAGGATTCACCACTGTTTGTGCAGGTAGTTGGTTCGATCCTTGAGCTTGCTGCATGGCATTCATCGAAGCGGCAAGCTGTCCAATATGTGTCTGCAAGACCTGAATACTAGCATCCGTTCGCTAATGAGCCTGTCCAATTTGCTACTGAAACTGGAGATTTTGTGCAGTCATTTACTTGATCATGTCCTCTAGTGAAGGTCCAGAAGGTGCGGATGTGGTCACTTGGGGAGAATTCTGTGGCGGTGCTATCAGCTGTTGTTGTGTGGATGAGTTCCCATACCGAAGGTTTGGATGATTCCTCCAGTTGGGATGGTACTTATTTGTGGAAAGGTCATGAATGCCGTACCGGTTCTGATTGTTGCCTTGATTGTAAAGATTGGCTACATAAGCTTGAGGCAAATCAGTGACTCACTCTTCTTTCAGAATGGGGCATGCATCAGTCAGGTGCTCAGGAGAGCTGCACATGCCACACAACCTTGCTGGTTGAACCTTATCCATTGCCAAATGCTTCACCAAAGACGTGGGCTCATCAATTCTGGTTTCAAGGGCCTTGTTGGAAGAGGAGCCATGGACCTCATTCACACCCCTTGTCTCAACGAGAGTTGCTTACGGTTGTGAAGCTGCTGGGAGTTTAGTGACATGTTTTCAATCAATTGCTTGGTGGCACTGGAGTCTTATCAACAAGTGCTCCCCACTAGCAGCATCTAAAATATTCCTGTCCATCGGTAGCAATCCCTCATAAAAGTACTGAATGAGCAGTTTCTTGGAAATCTGGTGCTGAGGACAACTGGACACCAACTTCTTGAATCTCTCCCAGTACTCGGCTAATGAATCATTGCCTTGTCTGATGCCACATATTTTCTTACGGATTGATGCAGCTCTGGAGGCAGGGAAGTACCTCTCTAGGAAGACTTTCTTCAGATCATTCCAGGTTGTAATAGAGTTCGGCTCAAGGTAATATAGCCAATCCTTCGCAGAACCTTCAAGTGGGAATGGGAAGGCTCTCAGCTTGATATGATCTTCAGTTATTCCTTCCGGTCTCAACGGTGTAGAGCAGACAACCTGGAATTCCTTCAGATGTTTATGTGGATCCTCACCTGCAAGACCACTAAACCTTGGCAACAAGTGTATCAAACCAGATTTTAATTCAAAGGGAGCAACAACACCAGCATATTCAATACACAAACCATTGTAATTAACATCAGGGGAGGCAAGCTGCCTTAATGTTCTTTGGTCAGCCATGTTGTCAAAAACAGGTGCAGAATTAGAATCACTAGTACTGGCCTGAATCGCTCTACGGCATGTGTGCAGTGTTCTCTCAATTTCAGGATCAAACTCCAACAATTCAGAACACCCAGACCTAGTAGCCAGAACTCAATTCAGCAGAAAAATGAAAAATGCGAAAATAACAAACAAGAGTCCCCGGCAACGGCGCCAATTTTTGACACGCTGTCGCACACGGGTCAAAAAGCGAGTGGTTTGTAAAAACTGTAGTAGAACGTGACAACTCTTGTATCGTCTCACAAAGACTCTTGGATTGTTTTTAATCACAGAAAATCAGTTTTTTTTTGTTGGGGGGGGGGGGGGTTGGTTGGTTTGAAATTGATTAGAAAACAGAACGAAAACAGAGCAGGAAAACAGGGCAATTTAAGTGATTATCAAATAAGACAAAGACGATCAATCTGCTGTTCGGTTCCCCACTATCATTGATTCATGTAATTCTATGCCTTAAGCGGATTCTAATCCCTTTTCGATTGTAGCATCAATTAACAAGCGAAATCGACGCTACGGGACGTATGTTCCTAATTCCGAATTAAGCAAACGGATTAAGCCCTTCGTGAATTAAGCAAACACGAATTGAACGCACGCGAATTAAGCAAACGTGATTACGTTTAGGAACATAAAATCATAAAAAATAAATCAACACTGATTCGATACAAACTGAATTAAGCAAACAGAGAATATAGAATAGTATTGAAAGAGAGAAGGAAATACAATCGGGAATTACATAATCTCAAGTGTCGGCGGAAGCCGATTACAGCAGATTAATCAAGGGAGATTAGTTCTCCATCAAAGACATGACAAAAACCTAAAAATATAGTGTAAGCAGTGAAAATATGGATCCTTTATTCTGTCTGCTGCGCTTCTGTTTTATAGAGTGGCCGCACGTCACGGCCGTGATGGCCATCACGGCTAGGCCGTGACCGATTCTGTCAAGAGCGCGCATTCAAATTCTGGTCCGTCACGGCCGTGATACCTATCACGGCCAGGCCGTGATACATTCTGACTTTGGGTGCTGATCTGTCATGGCCGTGACCAATTCTGTTCTTCAGAGCCTCCTCATCACGCCCGTGATGTGCATCACGGCTAGGCCGTGATCCTCTCTGATCTCTCTGGTCTTCTCATCACGGCCGTGACCATTGTCATGGCTAGGCCGTGATGCTTTGACTTCGGGATCTTCATATCACGCCCGTGATGGGCATCACGGCCAAGCCGTGATGCTTTATGTTCTTCCCTTCATGCTCTCCTTATCATCCTGAAACATGAAACAGCAATAAGTGCTTTATTTGACTCAAAACTGACTAAATTATCCTAGAACTACTTAAGGGACTCAAAACCATGCTGTGAGGATAATCAAGTCTAATTTGGGCGAAAACGAGATATAATTGGCACAAAACCACGGTCATACTAGTCATAAAACTAGATGAGCCAGAGGCTTATCAGATTTCCATCTCAATCAAGGTTCCCATGAAAACATGCATGCAACATCAAAAGGTCTTTTAAAGGTTGTAATGGGGCCTGGCTAAGGGTAGGGTATCCAAAGGCACTAGGCTTAAGTCCCTAGGAACTAAGAGAGCATGAGCATTTTGACACATTAAACTTCCACTCAAATTCCTTTTTCCATTGATTTTCTTTTATGCTTGGGTGACTACAGCCTTTTTCTTCCAATACCCCCTTTTGACATTTTTGTTCTTCTTCTTTTTTCTTTTTTTTTCTTTCTTTTTCTTTCTTTTGCCTTTGGCTCCAACCTTTATTTTTTCTTTTTCTCAATCCCAGACAACACATCATATCCTTGTAGCCACCCTAAACTTAGTTTCTTTCAACCCTTGTCTTGCTAAGCATCCATGCTCTCCTAATCCTAAGATTGGGTTAACATAGGTTTTTCCAGATTTTAGGCTCATAACATAAGGTTATCAAGAAACAATAGGCTTATTAGGCCCAATGTGGCTGACTAGGGAACATGCATTAGGGATGGTTCTTTCAGGCCAAGTAGTTATTTCAAAGAAAATTGCCTAAATCTTCTGATACAACACATAAACATGCAAACCATGAAGAGACTCAAGCAAATTCGGGAAAGTGCAACTCAAAAGTGATTCACACAGTTAAAAACGTGTTGGAGGCTCAAATCCTCACCTGGACATTTTTCGCAAATTGTTTGACCGAGATTCAATCCCTAGTGTGTGCATCCCTTCACACCAAACTTATCATAAATCATGCAATCATAATAGAATATCTCAAAGTTCAATTTTCAATTTTCCAAATGGGGATCAATTTACAAATTTCAAGACCTAGGGGGGGAAATCATCAACAGTTAATACATATCATGCAATCCATCTATGCAAAAATTTGACAAAATCCATTCAGCTTGCCGACACAACACTCACACAAAAACTCTTGATCTTCTCAAATTATTCAAGAGCTAAAAGAAAACAAAACTAAAACAAAGCAAGGATAAATAAAAAGGAAAAGATTTAGAGAAAACTCATGGAGGCGGTTCTACCGGGATCCCACTGCCTGTGGTACAGCGGCCACGGAATGCCCAAAGTGCAATATGATCCTCCCAGATCCCATGGCATGCAACACAAGTATGGGAGTGGGCACTTTACAGTTATGGTGACCTCGCCAAGTGCGGCGGACTTCTCACTCCCTCTTGGGTCAAGGATGACCTCTTTATCTACAAAGTCCTCCCAATAAAAATGGGGTTCAACCTCTTGGACCGGCCATAGTTCCTTCATACTCAAGGATGCAAAATCCAGTCTCTCGGGCAGAGGTTTAAACTCCATCGCTGGTTGTTCCACAGTGGGAGGTGGCAAACAGGTGGGGAGGGCTACTGGTGCTGCTTCAATTTCTGCACGATCTTCATTCACTGCACTAACAAATCTATCACCTGTTATACATGCAGTAGTCTCAGCACACACCACACAAGGGTTAGCGTTAGTACAATCAGCACATATGGTACAATAAACAGAATCAGAAAAGGCTTGAATGTCTGGAATTTCAACACACAGTTCATCATTAATAGTGTTCTTGACATTATTATCAAAATTATCCTCAGAGGAAGTATTATCAAGAACAACTATTTGTGAATTTGTATGTTCTTCAAGGAGATGTGGAGTTTGCAGTGTAGCCAAGGCAGAAACGATGTAAGCATTTTGAGTGGCAAAATCCTGAAGACTTGCTTCCATCCTCTGTTGAAATTCAAGATTGTTCTTTCTTATCTGTTGCTCCATAGAAGCTATCTCATCCAAGATGCTATGCCCTCCACCATGTTGTCTAGAATAATCATTCACTCCAACCATGCCAAATTCACTACTAGACTCATAACCTCCAGCAAAGTTAGGATAACATATGCATGGTGGTGGCTTATCAAAGTTAGGATAATATATGCATGGTGGTGGCTTATCAAAGTTAGGATAATATATGCATGGTGGTGAGACACGCTGTCGCGCACGCGTCAAAAAGCGAGTGGTTTGAAAAACGTAGTGAGGGTGCGACAACTCGGGTATCGTCTCACAAGGACTCTTGAATTATTAATCGCAGAAAAATCAAATTTTTTTTTTTTTGGGGGGGGGGGGGGGGGGATTTCAAATCAAAGATTCAATCAAGAAAATAGTCAAGAAAAGCAATGCAAATTAAGTGGTTATCAAATAAATTGAAACGATTGACCTATTGTTCTCGGTTTCCCACTATCATCGGTTCACATAATTCCAAGCCCTAAGCGGATTCTAATCCCCTTTCGACTGTAGCAACAATTAACAAGCGGAATTGGTACTACGCGATGTATGTTCCTAATTCCTGAATTAAGCAAACGGGGTGAAGCGCTCGTGAATTAAACAAACACGATTGAACAATCATGAATTAAGCAAACGCGATTAAGTACAGAAACATACAATCGTCAAAATAAATCAACACTAATTCTATACAATCCTAAATTAAGCAAACAGAACATATATCATAGTATTGAAAAGGGAAAAGCAATTAAATTAGGAATTAATAGAACCTCAAGTGCGGTGGAAACCAATTACAGTAGATCAATCCAAGGGAGTTAGTGGTCCATCAAAAATGCAATACAATCAGAGAAATTCGTAAACAAGGATTAGCAAAAAAGATACCCTCTGTTCTGCCATAAAACAGAATTTATAAATTTCAGAAACTACGCACGCTCGCGAGGCGAATATTAAAAATGGCGCCAGTTTGAATTTGGATTCTCGTGAGGCGAATAGTGGCTCGCGAGGCGAGACAAAATGGGTCTTCTTCATTACGCCTGTGATGAGTATCAGGGCCTGGGAGTGATGGATTCTGGTCCTCAAGCTCGCGAGGCGAGACATGGTTCGCGGGGCAAGACAAAAGTGGTTGCATTCTCTGGCACAGTCAGCCTTCAGGCTCGGGAGGCGAGGTGTTATTCGCGGGGCGAGACAGAAAGGATGACATTCTGCTGTCTCTGGCTGGTCTTCAGTCTCGCGAGGCGAGTAGCCTCTCGCGGGGCGAGCATTTCAATTGCATTCTCCACTGGTTCTTCATTCCCTTGACTCTAAGGTAACTTGAAAATATGAAATAGCAAGAAATTCTAAAAATCAACTAAAACTACTTTACTGGACTCAAAATGTTGCTTGAGGACAATTAAGTCTAATTTGGCGAAAATGAGATTAAACTCGAACGAAACCATGGTCTTTACTAGTCAAAAACTAGTCGAGCCAGAGGCTGATCAAAATACCCCAAACTTAAACTTTGCTTGTCCCCAAGCAAACTAAAACTCAAAAAGACTCAAACTTGGCAAGCTTAAAGGTTTCAATCAAATTTGCACAAACTTCATGCAATTTCAACAGAACAATATTTCATAAATGTTTTCCCCCCTTACAAACATGTAATCCCCACATTCATCTACTTTAAACAATTGAGAATTCGATCGTTCATGCAATCAGTAATCTATGTTGAGGATCCAAGTTACACACAAAAGGGAGATCACCAATTTCAAACAATTTCCTTCCTCACAAGGGCATTTAATATTTCACTCATTTGCTCAATTTGTCTAGGCTATAAACATTTCACTCAATTTCACATTCAAGAAAACTTCCCATGAATTTGATTTTCATCTCAATCGAGGTTCCCACGAGAATATGCATGCAACATCAAAAGGTCTTTTAAAGGTTGTAATGGGGCCTGGCTAAGGGTAGGATATTCAAAGGTACTAGGCTTAAGTCCCTAGGAACTAAGAGAGCATGAACATTTTGATACATTGAATTTCAACTCAAGTGCCTTTTTTCCATTTTTCTTTTTGCCTTGGGTGACTACAGCCTTTTTCTTCTAATACCCCTTTTTTTGACATTTTTGTTCTTTTCTTCTTTTCTCTGTTTTTTTTTTTTTTGCCTTTGGCTCCAACCTTTATTTTTTTTATTTTTCACAACCCAGAATGACATATCACACCTCGTAGCCACCCCAAACTTAGTTTCTGACAACCCTTCTCTTGCTAAGCTTCCATGCTCTCCTAATCCTAAGATCGGGTTAACATGGTTTTTCCAGAGTTTTGGCTTAAAACATGAGGTTATCAAGAAACAATAGGCTTATTAGGCTCAACGTGGCTAAATAGGGAACATGCGTTAGGGATGGTTCTTTCAGGCCAAGTAGTTATTTCAAAGAAAATTGCCTAAATCATCTGATGCAACACATAAACATGCAAACCATGAAGAGACTCAAGTAAATTCGGGAAAGTACAACTCAAAAGTGATTTACACAGTTAAAAACATGTTGGAGGCTCAAATCCTCACCTGGACATTTTTCGCAAATTGTTTGACCGAGATTCAATCCCTAGTGTGTGCATCCCTTCACCCCAAATTTATCATAAATCATGCAATCACGACAAAATAACTCAAAGTTCAATTTTCAATTTTTCACATAGGGGTCTATTTTCAATTTTTAGGACCTAGGGGGGAAATCATCAAGACAACATATATCATGCAATCTATCTATGCAAATTCAACAGAATCCACCAAGCTTGCCGACACAACACTCACACACAAACTCTTGATCTTCTCAAATTATTCAAGAGCTAAAGGAAAACAAAACAAAAACAAACAATTGGTTCCCTCCTCCACACTTAAAACATACATTGTCCTCAATGAAAGAACAGAAATATCAAATGAGAGTGAGGGAAAGGAGAAGGTGCTCCCAGATCAAGGTGTAGCGTAGGTGGGCTCTCCCAAGGAGAGCTCCTCAACAATAGCATCTTCAAGCACCGAGCTCTCATGGAATGGCTTCAAGCGCTGCCAGTTAACCTTGAAAACCTTGTTGCTACCTGCACTTTTTATTTCAACTGCACCATGAGGGAAAACATTCGTAACAATGAATGGGCCAATCCACTTGGATCGAAGTTTCCCAGCCATCACTTTTAGGCGGGAGTTAAACAGTAAAACCTGTTGGCCCACAGAGAATTCTTTCCTAGAAATTATTCTA
This sequence comes from Sophora flavescens, assembly GCA_030762895.1. Taxonomy (NCBI): domain Eukaryota; kingdom Viridiplantae; phylum Streptophyta; class Magnoliopsida; order Fabales; family Fabaceae; genus Sophora; species Sophora flavescens. The sequence goes on from CM061070.1 coordinate 100,462,918, forward strand.
TCATGAAAGTGCTTAGTTTTCTCTTTATAAATCCGAGAGCTCTCATAGGCTTCCAGCCTCAGCTCTTCAAGCTGCTGTAATTGGAGTTTTCTTTCAATGCCAGCTTTTTGCATTTCCAAATTACAGCTTTTGACCGCCCAATAAGCGCGGTACTCAATCTCTACAGGAAGATGACACGCCTTGCCGAACACAAGTCTATAGGGAGACATCCCTATTGGTGTCTTGAAAGCTGTTCTTTGAGCCCAAAGTGCGTCTTCTAGACGGCGGCTCCAGTCCTTCCTATTTGGCTGCACCACTTTCTCTAAGATCTGTTTGATCTCTCTGTTGGAGATCTCGACCGCCCATTAGTCTAGGGATGGTACGTAGTAGAGACCTTGTGCACAACTCCGTACTTAGGAGTAAAGCTTCCATGGTGCGGTTGCAGAAATGAGTGCCTTGGTCACTGATGATAGCACGAGGTATTCCAAACCTGCAAAAAATATTGGACCTGACAAAATTTGCAACAACTCTAGAATCATTAGTCCCAGTGGGGATGGCTTCCACCCACTTTGAAACATAGTCAACAGCAAGCAGGATATAGAGAAAACCAAAAGATGCAGGGAAGGGACCCATAAAATCGATTCCCCACACATCGAATACCTCACAGAAAAGCATGGGCTGTTGAGGCATTTCACTCTTACGAGTGATGGCCGTACCTGCTGTCTGACATTCTTTACAAGTCTGGTAAATCTCATAAGCATCTCTAAAAATGGTGGGCCAGTAAAAACCTGAGTCTAGGACTTTCCTTGCAGTCCTTTGTGGCCCAAAGTGTCCCCCTACTTGAGAAGCATGAGAAAAGTGCAAAATAGACTCAATCTCAAAGTCGGGGACACATCTCCTAATTACCTGATCACTGCAAAATTTCCAAAGAAATGGATCATCCCAAACATAGTACTTGGCGTCACTCTTGAGTTTGTAGACTTGCGACCTAGTTGCACCTGCAGGAAAAACACCAGCAACAAGATAGTTAACAATATCAACAAACCAAGGAGTTACCCCATGAAACTGTAAAAGCTGCTCATCAGGAAAGTCATCCTGGATGGGAGAAGGATTTTCATCCCTTTCTATCCTGCTCAAGTGGTCAGCCACCAAGTTCTCAGCTCCACTCTTGTCCTTAATCTCCACATTAAATTCTTGGAGCAACAACATCCACCGAATCAATCTTGGTTTTGCTTCTGGTTTCTTCAACAGGTACTTCAAAGCTGCATGGTCAGTGAAAACAACAACCCTGGAACCTAGCAAATATGATCTAAATTTATCAAGAGCAAAAACAATAGCTAGAAGTTCCTTTTCAGTAGTGGTGTAATTAGCCTGTGCAGCATCTAAGGTCCTAGAAGCATAATAGACTACATGGTCAACCTTGCCCACCCTTTGTGCAAGGACCGCCCCCACAGCATAGTTAGAAGCGTCACACAAGAGCTCAAAAGGGAGGGTCCAGTCAGGGGGCTGGATGATGGGGGTAGAGGTCAAAGCTTTCTTTAGGAAGTCAAATGCCTTTTTGCAGTTGTCATCAAAGTTGAAAACGACATCATTCTTCAACAAGTTGGATAGCGAAAGAGTTATCTTGCTGAAATCCTTAATGAAGCGCCTGTAGAAACCTGCATGACCAAGAAAAAGACCGAATCTCGCGAATGCAAGATGGGTAAGGCGAGTGTAGAAATCACATCAATCTTAGCAGGATCTACCGAAATACCCCTTTCAGAAATAATATGCCCCAAAACAATCCCCTGTTCAACCATAAAATGACATTTTTCATAGTTCAAAACAAGGTCAGTTTCAATGCATCTTTCTAAAATCAGATTCAGACTATGCAAGCATGCATCAAATGAGGAGCCATAAACAGTGAAGTCATCCATGAACACTTCCATGCAATTTTCAATATAGTCAGTAAAAATGCTAATCATGCATCTCTGGAATGTGCCAGGAGCATTGCAAAGACCAAATGGCATCCTCTTGTAAGCAAACGTGCCAAAGGGGCACGTGAAAGTAGTCTTTTCCCGATCCTCCGCGTGCAATGTGGATCCGGAAGTAACCTAAAAAGCCATCAAGAAAACAGTAATGTGATTTACCCGCTAGCCGTTCAAGCATCTCGATCAATGAACGGCAAAGGAAAGTGATCCTTTCTAGTTGCCTGGTTCAACCTCCCGTAGTCAATCGGACCCTCCAACTATTTTGAACTCTAGTGGGGACAAGTTCATTATTCTCATTTTTCATCACCTTGTGAGTCCAGACTTCTTGGGCACAACTTGTCTTGGGCTCACCCAATTCTTGTCGAGAGATAGGATATATGATACCCGCATGCAAGAGTTTTGTTACCTCCTTCTTCACAACATCGAGAATCAAGGGGTTGAGTCGCCTTTGGGGGCTGCCTAATGGTTTATCCCCGTCCTCCAACGTAATCCTATGCATACACCTGGAGGGGCTAATACCCGGTATGTCGGCCAAGGTCTACCCAATAGCCTTCTTGTGCTTCTTCAAAACCTCCAAAAGCTTAGTTTCTGATCGGAATCAAGGTTAGAGGAAATTATAACTGCAAGTTTTTCATTCCTCTCTAAGTAAGCATACTTCAGGTTTCCAGGAAGTGGCTTGAGCTCTAAGGAGGGTGGTTGCTCAATAGATGGTATGTTTGGGGCAGTCGGGCTATCAAGAACTTCAGCTGAACAAATAGCTTCCTCAACACTGTCACCCTCCAAAGCAGCATCAATCCCAGAACAAACAGCACATAGGTCAGTGTGGGTGCAATCAGCACATGAGTATACATCATCAAAACCAGAAATGGATGGGAAATCAACAGCTGCAACCAATTCATCATAAGTTTCATCAACAATATCAGAGAGCAGATCTATTTGAAAAACAGAGTGCTCTTCCAAGGGGTGCTTCATAGCATCGAAAATGTTGAACTTTGCCACAATGTCACCAAACTCCATGGACATGGTTCCATCGTGAACATCAATCTTTGTCTTCGCCGTCTTCATGAACGGCCTGCCCAGAATGATTGGTGATCTACTAGAATCTGTTTCCCCTGCCATATCCAGGATGTAAAAATCAGCAGGGAAAATCAAATCATTAACTTGTACCAACACATCTTCTACCACTCCAATGGGGCGAGCATTGGTCCTATTTGCCAACTGAATAGTAAGACCTGTATGTTGCAAAGGACCAATGGTGCATGGAATAACAAAGGACCGAAGTGGGCATGACATTAATAGAAGCTCCCAAATCCAACATGCAGTTGTCGAATTTACTGTCCCCAATGGTGCATGGAATAGCAAACGTTCTCGGATCCTTGCACTTCTGTGGCAGTGCCTGAGTGAGAGCTGAAACATTAACCTTTTCAGGTGCAGGCTTAGGTTGAATGAGGGATGAAACATTTCGCCCTAAGTTGACTCTCTCATTACCCTTCAACCTCCTCTTGTGTGTGCACAAATCCTTCAGAAACTTTGCATATTTTGGAACTTGCTTAATCACATCAAGGAGCGGAATGTTTACTGCCACTTTTCTGAACACGTCTAGAATCTCCCTCTCCTTGTCTTCCCTATCAATCTTCTTGTTTTACAGCACTCTATGCGGGAAGGGGATCGGTGGCACGTACTCTTTCTCAGCTTCAACAACAGCAGGAGGCTCAGGTGTTACCTCAACAACTTCATTCTTTTCAGGGGCTGCCTCTACAACTTTCCCGGATCTCAAAGATATGGCACTCACGTTAGGATTTGGAACATTAGGATTCACCACTATTTGTGCAGGTAGTTGGTTCGATCCTTGAGCTTGTTGCATGACATTCATCGAAGCGGCAAGCTGTCCAATCTGTGTCTGCAAGGCCTGAATACTAGCATTTGTTCGTTGCTGAGACTGTCCAACTTGCTGCTGAAACTGTCCAACTTGCTGCTGAAATTGGAGATTTTGTGCAGTCATTTGCTTGATCATGTCCTCTAATGAAGTTCCAGAAGGTGCGGAAGTGGTCACTTGGGGAGAATTGTGGGGTAGTGCTATCAGCTGCTGTTGTGTGGATGAGTTCCCATATCGAAGGTTTGGATGATTCCTCCAGTTGGGTTGGAACTTATTTGTGGAAAGGTCAGGAATGTTGTACCGGTTCTGATTGTTGCCTTGATTGTAAAGATTGGCTGCATAAGCTTGAGGCAAATCAGTAACTGACTCATCCTTCAGAATGGGGCATGCATCGGTCAAGTGCTCAGGGGAAGTACAAATGCCACACACCCTCGCTGGTTGAACCTTATCCATTGCCAACTGCTTCAACAAAGAAGTGAGCTCATCAAGTCTGGTCTCAAGGGCTTTGTTGGAAGAAGAACCATGGATCTCATTCACACCCTTTGTCTCAACAGAATTGCTCCTGGTTGTGAACTGCTGGGAGTTAAGTGACATGTTCTCAATCAGTTGCTTGGCAGCGACTGGGGTCTTATCAACAAGTACTCCCCCACTAGCAGCATCTAAAATATTCTTGTCCATCGGTAGCAATCCCTCATAAAAGTACTGAATGAGCAGTTACTCGGAAATATGGTGCTGAGGACAACTGGACACCAACTTCTTGAATCTCTCCCAGTACTTGGCTAATGACTCATTGCCTTGTCTGATGCCACATATTTCCTTCCTGATTGATGCAGCTCTGGAGGCAGGGAAGTACCTCTCTAGGAAGACTTTCTTCAGATCATTCCAGGTTGTAACAGAGTTCAGCTCAAGGTAATATAGCCAATCCTTCGCAGCACCTTCAAGTGAGAATGGGAAGGCTCTCATCTTGATATGATCTTCAGTTATCCCTTCAGGTCTCAAAGGTGTAGAGCAAACAACCTGGAATTCCTTCAGATGTTTATGTGGATCCTCACCTACAAGACCACTAAACCTTGGCAACAAGTGTATCAAACCAGATTTTAATTCAAAGGGAGCAACATTACCAGCATATTCAATACATAAACCATTGTAATTAACATCAGGGGAGGCAAGTTGCCTTAATGTTCTTTGGTCAGCCATGTTGTCAAAAACAGGTTCAGAATCAGAATTACCACTAGTGCTAGCCCGAATTGCTCTACGGCATGTGTGCAAAGTTCTTTCAATTTCAGGATCAAAATCACACAAGTCAAAATAAGTAGACCCAGTAGCCAAACTAATTCAAAAAAAAACGAAAAATGCGAAACTAACAAACAAGAGTCCCCGACAACGGTGCCAATTTTGACACACTATCGCGCACGAGTCAAAAAGCGAGTGGTTTGAAAAACGTAGTGAGGGTGCGACAACTCGGGTATCGTCTCACAAGCACTCTTGAATTATTAATAGCAGAAAAATCAGTTTTTTTTGGGGGGGTTTCAAATTAAAGATTCAATCAAGAAAATAGTCAAGAAAAGCAATACAAACTAAGTGGTTATCAAATAAATTGAAACGATTGACCTACTGTTCTCGGTTTCCCACTATCATCGGTTCACATAATTCCAAGCCCTAAGCGGATTCTAATCCCCTTTCGACTGTAGCAACAATTAACAAGCGGAATTGGTACTACGCGATGTATGTTCCTAATTCCTGAATTAAGCAAACGGGGTGAAGCGCTCGTGAATTAAACAAACACGATTGGACAATCACGAATTAACCAAACGCGATTAAGTACAGAAACATACAATCGTCAAAATAAATCAACACTAATTCTATACAATCCTAAATTAAGCAAACAGAACATATATCATAGTATTGAAAAGGGAAAAGCAATTAAATTGGGAATTAATGGAACCTCAAGTGCGGTGGAAACCAATTACAGTAGATCAATCCAGGGGAGTTAGTGGTCCATAAAAAACGCAATACAATCAGAGAAATTCGTAAACAAGGATTAGCAAAAAAGATACCCCTCTTTCGCCCTAAAACAGAATTTATAACTTTCAGAAACTGCGCACGCTCGCAAGGCGAATATTAAAAATGGCGCCAGTTTGAATTTGGATTCTCGCGAGGCGAATAGTGGCTCGCGAGGCGAGACAGAATGAGTCTTCTTCATTATGCCCGTGATGAGTATCAGGGCCTGGGCATGATGAATTCTAGTCCTCAGGCTCGCGAGGCGAGACATGGTTCGCGGGGTGATATAGAAGTGGTTGCATTCTCTGGCACAGTCAGCCTTCAGGTTCGCGAGGCGAGGTGTGATTCGCGGGGCGAGACAGAAAGGATGACATTCTGTTGTCTCTGGCTGGTCTTCAGTCTCGCAAGGCGAGTAGCCTCTCGCGGAGCGGGCATTTCCAGAATTGCATTCTCCACTAGTTCTTCATTCCCTTGACTCTAAGCTAACCTGAAAATATGAAATAGCAGTAAATACTAAAAATCAACTAAAATATCCTAAAAATACTTTACAGACTCAAAATGTTGCTTGAGGACAATTAAGTCTAATTTGGGCGAAAATGAGATTAAACTCGAACGAAACCATGGTCTTTACTAGTCAAAAACTAGTCGAGCCAGAGGCTGATCTTGGTGGCTTATAATCAACATTAGGCATATAACCATGCATGTAATTATCAATGGGAAGTACTAAGATTCACAACCAGACAAAGCAGCCGTATCTAATTCAGTGATGCAAATTTTTTTTTTCTTTTTTTATTTTCTGTCAATAACAACAAGAGTCCCCGGCAACGACGCCAATTTTGACGCGCTGTCGCGCACGCGTCAAAAAGCGAGTGGTTTGAAAAAGCGAGTGGTATCGTCTCACAAGGACTCTTGAATTGTTATTAACACAAAATCATTTTTTTTTGGGGGGTTTAAGATTAAAGACTCAATTAAGAAAAGTTAAGAAAAACAATGCAAACTAAATGGTTATCAATAAGCTAAAAACGATTAACCTACTGTTCTCGGTTTCCTACTATCATTGATTCATATAATTCCATGCCCTAAGCGGATTCTAAACCCTTTTCGATTGTAGCAGCAATTAACAAGTGAAATTGACACTACGAGACATATGTTCCTAATTCCCGAATTAAGCAAACGGGGTGAAGCCCTCGTGAATTAAGAAAACACGATTGAACACACGCGAATTAAGCAAACGCGATTAAGTATAGGAACATAAAATCATCGAAACAAATCAATACATATTCTATACAATCCTGAATTAAGCAAACAGAACATATAGAACAATATTGAAAGAGAATAGCATTAAGTTTAGGAATTACAGAACCTCAAGTGGCGGCGGAACCCGATTACAGCAGATTAATCAAGGGAGACTAGTTCTCCATTACAAAGGAACACAAAAATCTAAACCTAATTCGCAGCCGCACTATGAAAAGAAAAGAAGAGAAGAAGTCTGCAATCTGCCCTGAAACAGCAACTTATACCCTCCAGAATCTGCACGCGTTCACGAGGCGAGCAGCCCCTCGCGACGCGAGTATTAAAAAGGGCGTCAGTTTGAATTTGAGTTCTCGCGAGGTGAATAGTGACTCGTGAGGTGAGACAGAAAAGGATCTTCTCATTGCGCCCGTGATGAGTATCAGGGTCTAGGCGTGATGGCTCTGGTCCTCAGGCTCGCGAGGCGAGACATGGTTCGCGGGGTGAGGCAGAGAAGATGATATTTCTGGCACAGGCTGGTCTTCAGGACCACGAGGCGAGTAGCTTCTCGCGGGGCGAATATTCCCTGATCTGCTTTCCTTATTAACCTGAAAATAAGAAATAGCAGTAAGTGCTTTATTTGACTCAAAATCAGCTAAATTACCCTAAAACAACTTAAGAGACTCAAAATGTTGCTTGAGGACAATTACATTCAAATTTGGGTGAAAACGAGGTTAAACTCGAATAAAACGCATGGTCTTACTAGTTAAAAACTAGTCGAGCCAGGGGCTGATCAGGGGGCGTAAAAACATAAAAAGATCCGATGATAGTCATGAAAAAAAACCTCTCCCTCTCCACTTCCCTCACCATTTTTCTCTTTACCAAGTAGCTCAAGCAAATAAACCAGAAGCCTTTTTCACTTCCCCTACCCATTACCATCTTCCATCTCAAAACACCATAACCATCACACTAGTAACATAACCTCTCATCATCCTCAAAAACTCACAAAACATCATCTTCACCATCATCCCAAATCAAACAACAAAAGAGAAAAACCAATACAATAAAACAGATCAGATCAGCATTTCAAACTCCTCCGTTGAGAATCCGCCGCCGCCGCGAGTCCCAGAACGAACCACAACCATAGTACAACCCCACACCAGATCTGCGTCTCACCACTGTAAAGCCACACTGTTCAGTCGTCGCGAGCTCCGCCTCGGTCGTTCGCCGCACTCCACCACACAAGAACCACCTCGAACCTGCCTTGCCGCTCGACCACCGCACAGACCAGGGCGCCATCGCCTCGAGATCTGTCACGGACCGCCACCCCTTTCTTCTCCATCGCTCCCAATCTGCTCTGCTTGCTCAGCCATTCGTCACCATAGACGAGCCATAACCACCGCATGCCATCGTGCAGAACCGCCACCAATCTGCATCCGGCCACTAACCCTTACCTGCAGCACCACCATCAACCTCTGTCGTCCAGCGGCGACGCCCGCTGACACTCGAACCACGCACGTCGCCCACCTCCGCCTCGGAACGGCCACTGCATCGTTTCCGGTCTGCCTTCTCCGCCATCGCTGGCTAACCGTCGTCAGGCTCCGATTGACCCTCTTTGTCGCACCTCCGACCCCTGCAATCAGCACCCCACTCTTGGTTCTCCTCTTCTCTGCATTTTGGTGGTAATGATAACAAGAAGCCAGAAGCTTCTATTTTTCTTCTGCCATGTTTTTTTTTTATTTTTCTTGAGTTTGGGCTTGTGTTGTTGGGATGATGGTGTGTGGGTTTGTGTTATTATTGTGTATATTCTTTTAAAAAAGAGAGGGATATTTGTTGAGGTTAAAATGTTTATTTAAATTACTTGAACACATGTTTATTTTCTACAACAACATATCAAATTAATAAATAATTAAATTGCACTTATCTTTTAAAATAAAAGGGTTAGCTGAGATGGACATCTTGTTAATTTTTTTTTAAGACGCCTAAGTTGTGACAACTTGGTGATCCTAAGCCTTTTAAAATAAAAAAAACTAAATTAATTTCTTCTAAAAATGGTAAACTGAGATGCAACATCTTGTTAACCCTTGACCCCCATTTCAAAAATTAAAATCAACCAACCAATCAAATCTTTTCTAAAAGAACTACGTGGCTTTGAGTTTTCTATCGCACCCGGGAATACGTAGGAGCAAGATAAATCATCTTGTCAAGTCAAAACTAAATTCCCCCCTTTTTTTGTGTGTCTCTTTTTGTGTTAAAATAATTAATCGAAATAATTAAACTTGTCTATCTTTAGGGATGCTCTATGGACATGGTGCCATGTTCAGTCCCTTAGATTTGAGGTTGCCCTGTGGACTCATGTGCCATGTTCAACCTCATTTAGGTTCTATAAACAATAAATTTTAAAAATGCAAAAATCAATATAATACGAAATATAAAATATAATTAGAATAAATAAAAATTGTCTATTTTTAGGTATGCTCTATGGATACGGTATCATATTCAGTCCCTTAGATTTGAGGATGTCCTGTGGACTCATGTGCCATGTTCAACCTCATTTAGTTCTTATAAACAATAAATTTAAAAATGTAAAAATTAATAAATATTTAAAATATTAAAAATTAAAGATAATTCTTTCTTTAAATATTTTTGGGTAAAATAAATATTTAAAAGTTGTTAAATTTTTTTGCACAATTAACTTGAGGTATCGTTTTTTTAAAACGAGCGATGTGGGGTGCTAACACCTTCCCTACTCGTAACCGACTCCCAGACTCATCTCTCTCTCTCTCTCTGTTTTTTTAAGACCAGTTTACCTTAAATAAATGGTTTTTCCAATCTTTTTTCCCAAATAAAATATTGGTGACGACTCCTCTATTTTTTACCTTTCTTTTTTGCGGTGTCCGGACGGGACGGTCACGACAGTTGGCTTATTAGGATTCAAATAACATGTTTATGCCTGGGGTTTTATGCATGATTGGTTTTTTTTTGGTGAAGCTCTTTTGCTATGAACCCTTATTTTTAATTTGGGAATTTTTCATGTTTATATGTTATAACATGAATTTGATCTATATTTATGGTTGATAACATGTATATGGTTGATCAAGCATGCAATTTTTAGTTTACAATGTTTAAGTGCAATTAAATCATGTTTTTCAGTGTTTCTTTTTAGCTTTTTTCGCATTTTTGCTAGCAGTGAGCGTCATAAGTGGCCACTGTTCCAGCACCACTGGGTGGCCACATGGACCGTTGGGCGGTAGGTGCAAAGCTGGGTGACCACTTTGGCCGCAGGGAAGTGGGTGGCTAGAAGGGCTTCTGACTCCAAACCACTGGGCGGCAACTTAGGCCGCCTGGCAGTGGCGCCATTTTCGAGAGCTGCTTTGCGACCTTTTTGGGAACACTAGGTGGTCATTGGACTGCTAGGCAGTGTTATAAACATACAGTTAAGGTTACACCTATGTGTGGAACTTAAGTAAATTAAGACCTCCTCCCATTTTTTAATTAAAATTGTCTAGTGATTTTAATTGAATTGATTAAAACATGTTGCCAAAGTAACCTTTGTTGCGTAGATTAATTTAATTTATATCACTAAGATGTTATCATGAAAGTGTTCATCTGAGATGTGCTAGGCCGAAAGGAAGACACAATTTAATCGAATAATTTTGTGACTGCGATGGTAAATGTGTGGTGATTATAAAGGTTATTATCCATGTGAACAATTGGGATGCCCAAAGGCAACCATTGTTTGATGGGACTTATCACCAAAATTCGATCATTGCGTTAAGAGTAGCGCTTGCTGTTAGTTCTTACAATCCGAAGATTGGGGACTGATGGTTCACTTGGTATCTTGTTTGGGTCTTTAAATTTACAATCAAAGTTGTGTGTGCATGTCTCATTGCTGTAATTTGTCGTGCCCACTAATGAGTTTGTATGTTTATTGTTCTCTAATTTTAGTTGCTGCTGCTACCACTCCAAATTTCACTACTCAAATTAACCAAATCCATATGTTGATTGGGATGAACATCAAGTCATGGAAGGAATCCGTTGAAATCTTTCTCGAATGCATGGACTTGGACCTGGCACTGAGGGAGGAATGACCCATTCTCACTCTGGAGAACTCTTATGAGGTCAAATTTGAGAAATGGGATCCACTACAAGAAAAATTGGAATTAGCGAGGGCCAAAGGCCGTCGCAAAACACGTGTTTGTGACAGATTTGCGACAGCCAACAATCCGTCACATAAAGGGTCGTCGCAAATTGTTTATGACAGTTTTTTTTAATTGGTCGTCACAAATTTACGATGGCCTGGCCGTCACAAATCATCAGACATTAGCGACGGCCAGACCGTCGAAAATAACCAGAAGTTAGCGACGGCCAAGCATTGCAAATTTGTTTTCTTGTAGTCTCTGGATTGATACCTGTCCATTAAGCAACAAATCAAAATTACTCGAATCAGTATTGAAGTAAATTGTGTTCTAAAATTTGTGCTCATACTTTAGACCATTTCCCTGAAATTTCAAGTAATGTGATCTCTAAAAATAAAATTTAAAATAAAAAACAAAAAAATGTTAAAGCCCAAATACTAACATGTAGAACAGCATGTGAATGAGAATTCTTGATGGGAAGAGAGACAAAGGAGGACTTTGTGGTAGTCTCTACATAAAGAGTTGAAAACTTGATCTGGAAACAGAGTCAGTAGATCTGATTCTCTCTTCGTTGCGCTCTACTTGGTACAATGTTGTTGTCTTGTGTTGTTGTTATGTGTGAACTCACCACGGCACGCGGTGACTGGTCGGACGATGGTGTCAGCAGGCGGCGACGAGATGGGAAGAGGGAAGGAGAAGGAGAAGAGGAAAGGGGAGGCCAGATGTGAATGGGGAAGAGGGAATGACAAGAAGGGAGGGAAGAGGTTTGGCCGGTGGATGGACGAATGGCCAGCTGATGAATGGCAGCGGCGGTGCGTTGGCAGTGAAGTGCTGCTGAGTGGAGTGAGGGTTTTTGGAGAAGAGGAAGGGTGTAGGTTGAAGAAGGGAAAGTGGGGCGGATTGGGCTTTTATTAAAACCTTACGAAGGAAAAGCGACAGCCCAAGCTGTCGCAAACGTGAATGCCTATTAGCGATAGCCAGGCCGCCGCAAACTCCTTTACTGATGGCCAGAGCCATCGCAAACTGTAAGCTACATTAGCGACGGCTCGGCCATCACAAACTTGCATATTAAACTTGCATATTAAACAGAATAGCGATGACTCAAGCCGTCGCAAACGAAATGCCTATTAGTGACGGGAAGGCCATCACAAACATGATCCGTTACTGACGGCCAGAGGCTGTCGCAAACTGTCAGGTACATTAGCGATGACTTGGCCGTCGCAAACTTGCATATTTGTCCACCAAAACTCGTGCCAAAATTTCGAGGAAATGCGCGCAACGATGATGACGACAAAGGTCGTCGTAAATCACCCAAGGCCGTTGCAAATCTTAAAAAATCAATCGATTTTTTTTGCGACGGCAAAGGCCGTCGTAAATGACAATTTTAGTGGCGACATTGAGGCCGTCGCAAATCAACATTATTCTTGTAGTGATCGGTCCAACCGAATGTGCCTAATGATCATCAAGAGATCAATTCTGGAGAATTTTCGGGGCTCAATTGCTGAGAATGAGAATGCCAAGAAGTTCCTGAAATCGATATAGCAATTCCTTGCTAAAAGTTATAAGGCTAAGACGAGTAGTCAATTGGCTAAGCTCATCTCTATGAACTACAAAGGTAAAGGGAACATAAGGGAGTATATTATGGAGATGTCCAATCTTGCATGAAAACTCAAGGCACTAAAAATACAGATCGATGAGGATTTGCTCGTGCACTTGGTTTTGATCTTTCTCCCTGCACACTTGAAGCAATTCTTGGTGACATATAACACTCAGAAGGAAAAATGATCCCTAATGCGCTTATATCTCACTATGTGCAAGAGGAAGAGAGATTGCAGAGGGATAAGACTGAAAGTGCTCATTTGGCTTTGACTTCGACCTCTCAGGACAATAAGAGGAAGAAAAATAAGGATACTGTAGAAGATTCTTCTCACGGGAAGAAGCAGCAAAAGCAAGATAAGGACTCAACTTGCTATTTCTGCAAGAAGGCGGGACACATGAAGAAAGATTGTCCTAAGTACGTGGCATGGCTTGCTAAGAAGGGTAAACTTCTCACTTTTGTTTGTTCTGAAGTTAATTTAGTTTCAGTACCTAAGGATACTTGGTGGGTAGATTTTGGTGCTACTACTCACATTAGTATGTCTACGCAGGGTTGCTTGTGGAACTGCACGCCAAGTGATGCTGAAAGATTCATCTATGTGGGCGACGACACTAAAGTTGCAGCAGTGGTTATATGAAATTTTATATTATTTTTAAAGATTGGTTTTAATTTAGATTTAATTGATACATATGTTGCTCCGCCTATTATATTGGTTTTCTATTTTTGTAAAACTGGTTATTCTTGTTCTTTTGGAAATAATAAAGTTAGTCTCTCTTATGGTTCAAATGTTGCTGGTTATGAGTCTTTAGTCGATAATCTTTATATGCTTGATATCGAGCGTTCCTATAACGAAATATTGCAAACACATTCGCAAGGTAAACGTAAATTAAATGGGAATTCTGCCACTTTATGGCATAAGCGCTTAGGCCACATCTCTAAAGAGATAATTCAAAGACTTGTGTAAGAGGACATTCTTGGACCCTTAGATTTGTCAGATTTTCAAGTCTGTGTAGAGTGTATTAAGGGCAAACAAAGAAACAAAAGGAATTTAGGTGCCGAAAGAGCTAAGGATGTCTTAGAACTAATACATACAGATATGTGTGGTCCTTTCCCTATCGAATCATGCAATGGGAAAAGGTACTTTATTACGTTCATAGATGATTACTCAAGATACAGTTACCTTTATTTAATTCATGAGAAGTCTCAATCTCTGAATGTTTTCAAGTCTTTTAAAGTTGAAGTTGAACTTCAATTGGGAGAGAAAATTAAGGGCCTATGTGTTTTGTTTCCAGTTTTCTATTTTCATTTTCTGTTTTCAGAAATAATTACAAAACTACCACCTTGTTTTCATTTTGTTTCCTGTTTTCAATTTTTTTACAGGAAACCGTGAAAACATAAATAAGTTGTTTTCAGTGTTTCCTGTACAAATTTATGAAAAGAGGAAACGCAAGAAAACAATGTGGCAGTTTTGTAATTATTTCTGAAAACAGGAAATGAAAACAGAAAACTGGAAACAAAGCAAACAGGCCCTAAAGCTGTCAAATCACATCGTGGTGGCGAATACTATGATAGATATAATGGATCAAGTGAGCAACGTCCAGGGCCCTTCGCCCTTCTCCTCAATAAGTGTGGAATTGTTCCACAATATGCCATGTCGGGCAAACCCGACATGAACGGAGTTGCAGAATGACGAAACCAGACTCTTAAGGATATGATAAGGAGTATGATTGGTCATTCTTCATTACCATAGTCACTTTGGGAGAGGCTTTAAAGACTGCAATTTATATCCTCAATAGAGGACCTAGTAAAGTAGTAGCCAAAACCCCTTATGAGTTGTGGACTGGGAAAAATCCCAGCATAAGGCACATGCATGTTTGGGGATATCCTGCTGAAGTGAGACCTCATAGGTCGCATGAAGGTAACCTTGACTGATAGACAATAAGTTGTTACTTTGTTGGGTAAACCGAACTTTCTCGTAAGTATAAGTTTTTCAATCCCATAACTAGAACATTTTTTGAGACGAGGAATGCAAGGTTCCTTGAGGAAATTGAGTTTGAAGGGGAAGGAAACATAAGGAGTGTTGCCTTTACTAAACAAACTGTTACTGACATCATTCTAATTCAGGACAACGTTGAAGTTCCTCCTTAGGCACCACCTATAGAGCAAACTCAACAACCTCAAGAAATGCCATTAAGGAGAACCACTAGAGAGAGAAGAAGTGCAATTTCTTCAAGAACATGAGGATGGTGTTGGTTTGATTGAGGAAGATCCAATCAACTTTAGTCAAGCTATGCTAGACACATTTGTTTTGAACATGAGAATAGCAAACCAATCTCTACCACATCTTGCTTATATGCTTTAATTGTATGATTTCTCTATACTTTTCGTCTAATATTAATATAGGAGTAGGATAAAAAGATTATACATACGACCATACGTTTAATCTTTTAATTTATTTTTTTATTCACAAACATATATTAAACAAATGAGAGGTGGATTTCTTCTCTTAAAAGAGCTGTTTTTTGAACATCTAAAACAAACACCTATATCATTTAAAGTTATTTTACACATTTTTTATATATTTTTTCTCTTTACTTTTTCAAGGTACCCGATAAAATCATACATTCAAACCATGATGTCGTATAAGGTGTTGAAACTTGGGGTGCACAAATAATTTTTCCGTTCTCTTAATTCAACCCAAAACATCGTATCAAATCAAGTCCAAAAGATGCAACTCATGTTAGTTAATACTATAAAAATACACCATTCTACCCTCGTACGGTCGTACCTACCAAACCAAGAATGAGAACACGATACTTCCTTCCTTTTTTTTTCCACTAAAAATTGATTTCTGTTTCTTGACATAAGTCTACCCTGTCGTTGTTATCAGCAGATATCTTTGAAATCGAATTGAATTTTCCAGGAAAGATGACACTGCAAAAAAACAAAATAATCAGTAGTTTATCACTTACATACTAAAAAAGTCTATGCATGACGTTCGAATAGAAGACTGAAAGATCTATATTTTCTGTGATTTTGACACTTGTTGCCTTCAGGGGCTTGGTTTTTAACACGTGCTCCTTTCATTTCAGTTGTGTTTACTTCAGTGCTGTACGTGTTCTCTTCTGAGTCTTGACACCAGTACTTCTATCTACTTGGTGTCTGTTGAATGCAGATATCTATGAATCGAATGTCAATGTTCCGATAAAACACGACTCAGCAAAAGGGGAAGAAAAAAATTCACTTGTTATCACTTTTTCCATTAAAAAAGTCTATGACCATGACCATAGCATAAAACAGAAAGATGTGTTTTTTTATGGTGTTTTCTTGTACATATGTTATTTTAAATTTATGTGGCTTTCATTTTATTACTGTAATTTCATTGCAGTTTTTAGATGAATCAATTGTAATACATGTAAAAGAAAATATACTAATAATACACTAAATTAAACTCTTTTTTTATATATCTATATCTATTTATCATCTCACATGTATATAAAGTAATATATAACAATGTTGTACGCCAAATATTATGTAGACTTCAAATGTATCACGAGTAGTCATCTGCGAATTTCAACTTAGAAAATCATTGTTGATAGTTAACTGGTTACAAAGATATATTTTCTCAATTAAATTATTTATACTAAATTTTATTAATTTTGTTTCTAAAATATAAAATTTCCATTTTTTAATCCCTAAACACATTTAAAGATTAATAGTGTTTAACTTCTAATTCAACAATTTTTTTTTATTACAAATTATCCCTATTTTATTCCAACTTTATCTCCCATTAATAATCATTTGGATAAGGAAAAAAGTAGGAAAAAAAAAGTAGAAGAAATGAGAAAATAAGTTTAAAAAATGTGTAAATTTTCAAATTGTTTGAATCGAAAGAAATAAGAGAGGAGTAGGAAATCAAGAAAAAATGAGTTTCTTTTGTAAACACATATTTGTCTAAAATAATATATTTACACAGTGTAAAATAAAACGGTAAGTTTCTCGTTTCAATTCCCCTTTTCTCTTGTGTTTTCTCGGTTAGATGGTGAGAAAAGTCGTGAATCCTATGCAAAATTTTCTATCCTTCATAATTTCCCTCAAATACCAAAGTTGGTAGTAATATTTTTCTCTGGTACTTCTCTCCGATCTCTGTTCTCAAAAGCAAACAGAGGATTCAATCATCCCACTGTCAAATTTAGGCTATGTTTAGAAGATTTGGAGGGGATGAAGTGTAGTGATTAGTAATGAGGTGAAGTGGATAGTGTTCCGTCCAAATATCTCGGATAAGAGATACTCGGCCGAAGAAAGCTTAGTGGGGGTGTTTTGGAGTGTGCTTGACAGAATGTGAATTCTGCTCCTACGTATCCAAATGGGAATCAAAGCAAACGTAGTTCTAAGTGACGGGGTTGGACCCCTATTTATAGAGATCTTTCAGGATCAAGCTCCGAGATATACGGAGAGATATTAGGATCAGGTTCCGAGATATACGGAGAGATATTAGGATCAGGTCCCTGATTATGCGGGGTGATATTCGGATCAGTCATTTATGACTGATCCGCGAGGGACCGGGATGTACTTCCCTGGCGGGGCGAGTCCGAGTACTTATCCTCGGCTGGCCCGGTGTGCTGACATGTCCTCGGCCTTGGAGGAGTTTGGGCTAAGGCCCATAGCCGGGGTAAGCTCGGTCAATCCAAGATATAGGCGAATCCTCGGCCTTACCTTCTCGGCCGGTACACAAGCCCCCCGAGCTCCGAGCTTGAATAAGCGAAAGAGCTGATAAGCATGAAACCGAGCTTACTCTTGGCTACACAGCATCCGCATTCCCACTGTCATTTCAATCAAGTCTTCTCCCCTTGTCAGAGAAAGCAATCATTCCCCCTAATACTTCTGTGGCACGCTTTAGGTAAGAAACCCTAGGGTTTCGCGCCCATTTAATGAGGGGAAATCAAAAAGTCGCGCCCTTTTGGGCCTGATAGGACGTGGGCCGTTGATCGCGCCATCAACCGCAACAGCTATAAATATCCCCAAGTCTCCCCTTATTCCCCCTCTCAGCCTACCTCCCTTCACTCTTCAGCTTTGTCTTTCCAGCCTCTGCAACTATCTTTCTGCCTCTCACTCTCCAGGTACGCCCAGCCTCCTTCCTTATATTAAGGTTTATCTTTGAATTCCGATCATAAGTTCGTCTGATTCCACCGAATCAAACACCTCTCCCTCCGGTGGAGCAGGAGGTTTCCCCCATTGGGGGCTCTCCTTCCGCCTCTCCTATTTCTCCCCAAGGGCCGAACGTCGTCGGTCGGGTGGGGTCCTCCTCCTCCGGTCGTCTTCTTCCGGTCCTGGTTCTTCGAGCCTGGGTCCCCAGTCTGGTTCCCCTTCCCCACAAATCTCCCAACCCACCACGCGCAAACGACGCCTTGTGGTTCCAAAAGATCCTGTTCCCGATATTACCCTCCCTGGGTACACTTGGGTCAAGGGTGAAGTTGGCGCTTACCTTTCTAGTTATCAGACTTTGGATTCGATCGCTTATCTTCGGTCCCAGATTGCCATTTCGGCCTCTGGGGACGAGTCCGAGTTCATCTGTTCTCCATGCTCGGATACCGAGTACGTTTTCCTCCGGGCTCGTCCTTCCGAGCCTCCTTTTACGTATATGTACAAAACACTTTTCTCTCATCTGCGTGTGTCCCTTCCTTTTTACAGGAGTTTGAGTGTGACGTTCTGAGGACTATGAACGTCGCGCCTACTCAGCTTCACCCCAATAGTTGGGCTTTTTTGAAAGCCTTTCAAGTTTTGTGTGCATACATCGGGATGGAGCCTACTACTCCCAAATTTTTTTTATTTTTATCAAACGAGGTTTGGCGAGAAAACCGGGGGGATCTCCCTCAACGGTCTGAACCGAAGAGGGTTGATCAGTTTGTTTAAATCTTCGTATAAGGACTTTAAGATTGGTTTCTTCCGAGTTTGTCCCTCAGATTCTCACCGTTCTTACTTTTTCGATGAGAACGGGTGTGCTAAGTTTCCATTGTATTGGCAATCGTCTCCCACCAAATTCGTCGGTTTCGAATATGAGTCCCTTCCTGCCGAGGAGAAAAGGGATATAGACACCCTAGAGAAACTTCCTCGGCCTCTCCCTTGCGGACGTCTCCTGAAACTCCCCTTCTCCTCCACCCCAAGGGCCGACCTTAAAAGTAAGTGCTCGGCTTTTTAGTTTTTTGAATATTTTCTGTATGTGTTGCTGTACTAACAACTCTTTCTTTTTTGCAGTCATTATGGGGAAATTCGACTTTTCCAAGCTTGTAAAGGCTGCTGCAAAAGAGGGTCAGGGGCCCTCCTCAACTGAGAAGAAGAAAATACCTCCACCAGCCAAGGCCTCTGCGAAGGGGGCTTCATCGTCCGCCCCTCAAAAAAGGAAGGGGGTAGAGGTTGTAGTAGACACCGAAGATTCTCCCCTTCCTCGCCCAAGTCCCCCACACCCGACTACCCAGGAGACAGGAACCGCAGGGCGAGAACAACCACCTCCTCCCCCCACCGAGCTGAAATGGTACAATACTTCTCTAAAGGCAGGGACTTCATCTCTCTGGGGTGAAGACTTCAACCCCTTTCCTTCCTTCGATTCAAACTTCTTAAAGCCCGCCGACCAACGGCTAATTAAGCAGCAGGGGGCCCGATCTAGCATGGAGGCCCTCTCGGTCTACTGCCTTCGGGCTGCCGCTCTGGCTCGTTTCTGTAGCCGAGAGTTAACAGAGACCAAGAAGAAATCCCAGCAGTTGGTATCTTAATTTGCTGCAATTGAGAGGCTGAAGGGGGATCTCACCCGGATTTCCTCTGAGCGCGAGGAGCTGGCCCGCGGTAACGAACGCCTGACTGCCACCCTTGTTGAGATTAATACTCGAAACTCCGAGCTGGATTCTCGAGCGAAATCGGCTGAGGAAGACAAAGCTCGGGTTGAAGGGGACAAGGCTCGCGCTGAGGAAAAGCTCAAAGAGGCTCAGGCTGAAATTGAGCGACTTAAGGCTGCCCTAGAGGCCGAGACCAAGGCTAAGATGGAGCTCCAGGAGGATGTGAAAGAGGCTACCAGCTGTATTATCATCGAGCATCGAAAAGGTTTTGACAAGGCCATTGCGCAAGTTGAGGTTCTAGCCCCTGGCGTTGATCTTTCTAGAGCCGATGTAAATAAGGAGGTGGTGAATGGGGAACTTGTTCCCATCATTCCTGAGGAGGAGGAAGAGGTGGACGTGGTGGGGGATTCTCCCGAGGGTCACATTGAGGCCGAGGAGAGTCATCGGGGTGAGTAACTTAGCTTTTTGTTTTTCTTTATCCCTTGTACTGGGCTTGTGCCCTTGTAACTTGGTTTTACTTAATGAAAACTGTTACCGTTTTGATGACTTTCCGTTGTCTTGTAGCCTCTTGTTTGGCCGAGATACACTTGTGTTTGGCCCGTTTAAGCGAATCTTCGGTTAGGACCGAGGTAATCAACCGTCTATGTTAAAAATGGACGGTGGTGAAACAGATGTTTCACACCTTACGCATGCGTTCTCGCATTATACGCTTTGGAAAACTCACGCATTTATTGCTTCTTGTAGAGTTCCAAGATTTATGCTTTTCAATGTGTCATTTTACAATGAATATTCGTTCTTTCCATACATCTATTCCCCGCGCACCATTACTCCTTTCACCGTCCTTTTCTCCTTATAAATAGGACTGCTCATTTGTTTCCCTTCTTCATTCCTCATCCTCTTGATCTACCAAGCTCGTTCTTGCGTGACCCGAGTAACCCTCACCCCGAATACTTCCACAATGCCACCAGGGGTTTACGTTCCTATCTCCCAGTTAACATCCTTTTTTGAGCTCAATAGCTGCAAAAAAGGATGTAATTGGGAGGTAGGATCCATAATTCCTTCCACACTTTAATCCAACAAAAAGGATGTTACCTGGGAGAAAAACGAGCCTGGGAGTGGAGAAAGGGGTAGAGGCCGTCTACTCCCGGATCCAGCCGAGCACCTCATCATCCAGCTTTCTCAGGGGGAAGTGTCTACATCCTCCCTTAAGAGAGAGTCGTGGCGTTCGATTGGGGGGACTGGGGGCCGACTGGACTTGTTCCTGCTCTAATTGGGGGAACTACAGTCTCGCCGAGCGGCCCTTATTTTCAATTTCAGCGCTGTGCTCGGTTCCCTTAATGTCTTCACTTGTTTGTACTTTTCAAGAGTCAAACTCGGCCTTATTTTTGTTTTACGCATTGTACTCGGTTTCCTTAATAGAATCATGGCTCATATTCGGCCTTTAAATTCGAACTTTGTTCTTTGTTAATTGCTACTCGTATTCGATTTCAGTAATTTCGCGGCTCTAACTCGGCCTTGATAACTCGATAGCTCGAACTCGGCCATCAGACTCAAACTTGGCCTTAGAACTTTAACTGGCTCGTACTCGGCCATCAGGCTCAAACTTGGCCTTAGAACTTTAACTGGCTCGAAATCGGTCATCAGGCTCAAACTTGGCCTTTTAACTTAAATTGGCTCGTACTCGGCCATCAGGCTCAAACTTGGCCTTAGAACTTTAACTGGCTCGTACTCGGCCATCAGGCTCAAACTTGGCCTTTTAAAAATTTAATGGCTCGAACTCGGCCACCCGGCTCAAACTTAGCCTTAAAACTTAAATTGGCTCGTACTCGGTCATCAGGCTCAAACTTGGCCTTAGAACTTTAACTGGCTCGTACTCGGCCATCAGGCTCAAACTTAGCCTTTTAAAAATTTAATGGCTCGAACTCGGCCACCCGGCTCAAACTTGGCCTTAAAACTTAACTGGCTCATACTCGGCCATCAGGCTCAAACTTGGCCTTTAAAAATTTAATGGCTCGAACTCAGCCACCAGGCTCAAACTTGACCTTTAAAAATTTGATTGGCTCGTGCTCGGCCACCAGGCTCAAACTTGGCCTTTAAAAATTTAATGGCTCGAACTCGGCCACCAGGCTCAAACTTGGCCTTTTAAAAATTTAATGGCTCGAACTCGGCCACCCGGCTCAAACTTGGCCTTAAAACTTAACTGGCTCGTACTCGGCCATCAGGCTCAAACTTGGCCTTAGAACTTTAACTGGCTCGTACTCGGCCATCAGGCTCAAACTTGGCCTTAGAAATTTAAGCGGCTTGTGGAGCACATACATCGGCTAATTTAGGAAGACAAAACAACATTCATAATAAATTCTTTTATTGGATGGAGTCTGCGGTGTGCCTCGTTAAAACCTACCCGGTCAAAACCCTTTTTGGGACAAAATACCGAGGTAGGAAAAAGAGTACATCACCCGACTATATACATCAACTGTAGTAAAACTTTAAATGAGAAGCGTTCCAAGTCCTCGGGATAGGCTTCCCTAACAATTCTTCTAACCTATATGCCCCGTTCCCCAGGTTTTCTACTACTCGGAATGGCCCTCCCCAATTTGCTGCCAACTTGCCTTCCGTGTGATCCTTCCTTGCTTCTCCTTTTATTCTCAATACCAAGTCTCCACGTAGGAAACTCCTCGGCTTCACTCTTGAATTGTATCTCCTAGTTGCTCTCTGTTTGCAAGCTTCCTCTCTGATTTTGGCCTTATCCCTGATCTCCTCTACCAAGTCAAGTTCGACCCTCAAATTGCTCTCATTGTCATTCGGTTCATGTTGCATACGCCGGAAAGACGGCTCACCGACCTCAACGGGGATCATGGCGTTTGTTCCATATGTCAGCCTAAAGGGTGTTTCTTGAGTGGTAGATTGGGGCGTGCAGTGGTAGGCCCAGAGGATGCTTGGTAACTCTTCTACCCAAGCTCCTTTGGATCTTCCCACCCTCTTCTTCAGTTCACCGAGAATGACCTTGTTGGCTACTTCGGCTTGCCCATTGGTGCAGGGATGTTCGACCGATGTAACGTGGTGCTTGACACCGAGGTTGTCATAGAATTCCCGCAATGTCTTATCTATAAACTGTCTTCCGTTATGCCGTGATGATTGCGAAGGGAATCCCGTGCCTACAGATGAGGTTCTTCCACACAAACTTCTGTACTTTGTCGGCAGTAATCTTCGCCAAAGGCTCCGCTTCAATCCATTTTGTGAAGTAGTCCACTGCTACTAGCAGGAATTTGACTTGACCTTTGGCCACAGGGAACGGCCCCAGTATATCCATTCCCCACATAGCAAATGGCCAAGGCGAGTTTAATGTGTGAAGTCCTTCAGGAGGGGTACGATTTATGTTGGAAAATCTTTGGCACTCATCACACTGCTTCGTCCAATCCATGCAATCAGCTCGGATGGTAGGCCAATAGTACCCTGCTCGGACTACCTTGGAGGCCATTGATCTGCCCCGTAGTGAAAACCCACAGATTCCTCGGTGAACTTCTTCCATGGCGTAGTTGGATTGTGCCTTCGTTAGACATTTCAAGAATCTGATCGAGAATCCCCGTTTATACAACTCTCCGGAGATGATAACAAAGTGACTTGCCCCGAGCCACGATTTTTCCGGCCGGCACGATCCAGGGCGAGTCTCCGAGGATAAGTATTCCCATATGGGTGTCATCCACTCTCGGTCAACCAGCTCACGGCCATCACTTCTTCTTCGACCGATGCTCGGTTCATTGAGGGTTTCTTGAATAACCGTTCTCACGGTGACCGGCTTCTTTATCTTGGCTAGCTTGGACATGACAAATCAGCCCGAGTGTTTTCTTCTCGGGGATGTGCTCAATAGCGAATTTTTCAAAGCTGGAAATTAATTGGTTGACCTTGCACAAGTACCTGGTGAGTGAGGCTCCTTCGTTTGATACCCTCCGGATATTTGCCCAGTGACTAGTTGTGAATTACTCCCAGGCATCTAATGACCTTCGCCCCCAATTCCTTCGCCAAGATTAATCCCGCAATCGAGCTTCATATTCGGCTTGATTATTTGAGGTCTTGAACTCAAACTTTAGCGATCGCTCCGAGGATCAGGTCTCCCGAGCCTTCCGAGAATCACCCCGGCTCCACGCCCCTAACATTCGAGGACCCATCCACATACAAATTCCACCATACATCCCTCGGATATCTGCCGGGTGGAGTTCGGCTATAAAGTCAGAGAGACATTGAGCTTTTAGCGGGCCTCTCAACTCGTATCTTAGGCCGAACTCGGATAACTCTACCGACCACGCAATCATACGTCCTGCCAACTCGTGCTTTTTGAGGATCTGCTTAATCGGGTGATCAGTCTTGACTATCACCTGGTGACTTTGGAAGTATGGGCGCAATCGCCGAGCTGCGGTTACCAGGGCCAAAACCAGCTTTTCGATGACTTGATACCGAGTTTCGGCATTGTGAAGTACCCTGCTGATGAAGTACACCGACATTTGAGCTTTCTCTATTTCTTGTACAATGACTGCGCTGATGGCATCCTCGGAGGCTGACAGATATAAGTATAATTCTTTCCCTGGGATCGGTCGAGTTAATATCGGCGGTGAAGCCAAAAAGGCCTTGAAGTCTACGAAGGCCTTCTCGCCTTCCTCGGTCCACGTGAAGGTTTAGGGCTTCTTTAGTAATCTAAAGAATGGCCGAGCTTTCTCTGCAGATTTGGGCAGGAACCGAGATAATGATGCGAGCCGTCCTGCAAGTCTTTGCACCTCTTTAACGTTCTGTGGGCTTCTCATCTCAATCACAGCCCGACATTTATCAGGATTGGCCTCGATTCCCCGGTGCGTCAGCATGAAGCCGAGAAATTTTCCCCACTGGACACCGAAAACACACTTCTCCGGATTCAGTCTCATGTTGTACTTCCTCAGTTGCTGAAAAATTTCCTCCATATCTCTTGGGTGGTTGTCGAGGTCATCGGATTTCACCACCATGTCATCCACATAAACTTCCATAGTTCTTCCGATTTGTTTTTCAAATACCCGGTCCATGAGCCTTTGGTATGTAGCTCCTGCATTTTTCAGTCCAAACGGCATCACCCGATAACAGTAATTCGAGCCCTCAGTAATGAAAGCTGTTTTCTCCTCATCTGGGGGGTACATTCGGATCTGATTGTACCCCGAGTATGCGTCCAAGAAGCTCAGAATCCTGTATCCGGATGCTCCATCCACCAGTCTATCAATACTCGGCAAAGGATAGGAGTCCTTCGGGCAAGCTTTATTCAGATCTGTGTAATCGATGCACATGCGCCACTTACCGTTTGCTTTTTTGACAAGAACAACGTTGGCCAACCAGGTAGTGTACTCTACTTCTCGGATAAAATTGGCCTCGACCAACTTCGCTGTTTCCTCTTCCACGACTTTTCTCCTTTCTTCCCCCAGTCTCCTCTTCCTCTGGGCCACCGGTTTCGCCTCGGGACAAATTGCCAGTTTGTGGCATAAGAAGTCGGGATCAATTCCCGGCATATCGGATGTGGTCCAGGCAAACAAATCGGCGTTGCTGCGAAGCACTTGCTTTATTTTCTTCTTCAAATTCGGCTCAAGGTGACCGCCGAGTTTGGTGCACTGATCAGGCTGTGAACCGAGCTGGAACTTTTCTAATTCCTCAATAGGTTGTGGACGTTGCTCTTGCATGTCCATTCTCGGATCCAGTTCGACGGAGTTAACGGAACTCACCGACTTGCCTTTCCCCCTGTCTAGGGTTTCTGCAGGTGTAGGTTTAAGTCTGCTCACACGCAAACTATCAGCATAGCATTGTCTGGCCATCCTCTGATCAGCCCGGACAGCAACAATGTCTCCCGAGTTGGAAGGGAATTTCATCGTGAGATGGGGAGTAGAGACCACAGCTCCTAGCTCGTTTAAAGACGGTCTTCCGATCAGGATATTGTATGACGTTACCGCATTGACTAACACATACCTGACCATGATAGTCTTGGATGCTCTGCCATCCCCAAAAGTAGTCAGGAGGTCAATGTATCCCCGTGTATCAACTTGTTCCCCTGCAAAGCCGACGAGCTTACTATCGTACGGTTGAATAGATTTCTCCGGGATACCGAGCTTCTGAAATGTTGAGTAATATAAGATATCTGCCGAGCTCCCCTGGTCGACAAGGGTCCTTTTGACCGAGAAATTAGCCAACTGCACGGTGATTACCATGGGGTCATCTTGATTAGGATCTACCCCTACAAAGTCTTCGTCGGAAAAGATAATGGGTGGGGAATTTCTCGGGGTTTGCTTGGGATCGACAGAGTTGACGGCCGAATGGCCCGCAGTGCTTTCTCCGAGCTGAACTTGTTGTGCCTCCCCTGCGAATCCACCTGAAATGGTGTTTATCACACCTCGGATCACATTATCCTCCTCTCGTCTTTCATTTCGCGCCTCTCTCGGTGTCTGTTCTTTCATTATTTCGTTGACCGCCACCCTCTCGGGCTTTGGTCACCTTCTCTCCTCGCTTCTCGCCACGCCTCCTCACCGTTATTGTGGTTTCTCCGAACAAAATTATTGAGATGGCCAGCTTGTACCAGTTCTTCAATCTTATCCCGCAGGACCCAAGACTCCTCGGTTGTATGGCCATAATTACGATGATACCGACAATGTTTACGTCGATCGGCATTCAGGGGGTGTGGGCCACGATTAGGGAGCTGCAAAAGTTCCGCATTGTATGCTTCCTCAAACACCCGAGCTCGGTTTGTGTTGAGGGGAGTATAATGCTCGTACTTCGGTCCCCTCCGGAAATGCTCGGACGGGCCTTTGAATTTCGGCCTATCACCTCTGGCCCTCTTCTTCTCTCTTCCTTCTCGTCTGTCAGCATCATCAGTTCTCTCCCTTTTCTTCGATTCCTCAACCTCCTCCATATTGATGAATCCCGCAACTTTTCTCCTCAACTCATCCATACTGGTTAGTGGCTTAGGAGCCAAGTGTCCGGCGAAAGGGCCAGGCCTTAACCCGGTCAAGATGGTGTGTAGTGCAACATCGGACCTTGAGATTCCGGATGAGGACTGTCTCCCTGCTGAATCTGGCCATGAAATCACATAGGGACTCATTCTTTTCTTGCCTAAAGTTTACCAATGAGGCCGAGGTTTTTTGGTGAGCCCGACTGGTGGCAAACTGAGCATTGAACTTAGCCATGAATGTATCAAAGGAGTCTACCGATGCTGGCGGTAGCTGGGTGTACCAGGTCAACGCAGCGTCCTTCAGAGTGGTCGGAAAGACTTTACACATGACAGCGTCGTCATCGGTAAAGAGGTACATCTGAGTGGTGAAAGCGTCCAAGTGGCGCTCGGGGTCTGAGGTGCCATCATATTTGTCAATGCTAATCGGCTTGTAGTTGGCTGGTAGGGGAACCCCTATGATAGCGCTTGTGAATGGATGTCTTGGCTTCCGCACGCTGGCCCTTTCATTAAGTCTATTTGCCCATGATGACGAGTTCGGGGCCTGCCTAGGAAATTCTTCCTCATCTACTCGGTCCATATGATGAGAAGCCCGAAGTTGTGGGCCTCCTTCTCTGTGCGAGTTTCTGGACCCCTCATTCTCAAGTGTCCGACGCTCTCTCTCAGGAGGAGACGAAACAGACCTTTCTCTGCTCTGCCCTGGTTCGCGACGGTACATTGCATGCCGCCTAATCTCCTCATTCTCCCTTCTCAATGTGGCAATCTGTGCAAGAAGTTCCTGGATAAGGGGGTTGTCGGTCGTCATAGCCGGGTTCGTGGACCGTTCCCCATTATCTCCGTTGTCAGCATTTTCTGGCTCCTCTCTCCTGCAGTTTCCGCTCCTTGTTCTCACCATGATTTGTGGTATGGGAAAGTTTTGCTTCGATTCCCACAGACGGCGCCAAATGTTCCGTCCAAATATCTCGGATAAGAGATACTCGGTCGAAGAAAGCTTAGTGGGGGTGTTTTGGAGTGTGCTTGACAGAATGTGAATTCTACTCCTACGTATCCAAATGGGAATCAAAGCAAACGTAGTTCTAAGTGACGGGGTTGGACCCCTATTTATAGAGATCTTTCAGGATCAAGCTCCCAGATACACGGAGAGATATTAGGATCAGGTTCCGAGATATACGGAGAGATATTAGGATCAGGTCCCTGATTATGCGGGGTGATATTCGGATCAGTCATTTATGACTGATCCGCGAGGGACCGGGATGTACTTCCCTGGCGGGCGAGTCCGAGTACTTATCCTCACTGGTGGCAGGTGTCTTGACATGTCCTCGACCTTGGAGGAGTTTGGGCTAAGGCCCATAGCCAGGGGGTAAGCTCAGTCAATCCAAGATATAGGCGAATCCTCGGCCTTACCTTCTCGGTCGGTACAGATAGGTAAAAGTGTACCACTTTATTGTTTGGAAGTTTAAGGAGGAAATTCCAAATCCCCAATTTGGAGGGTATAAAAATTGAGGGTTTGGATGGGATGTGGTTTAGGTTACCATTCTAAATCATCCAACTTCATTAATGAATGAACTCTCAAACAATGAGTTGTGCTTTTTAATCACTTCACACCATTACTAACCACCACACCCCATCCTCCCAAACCTACCCTTTGGATGCACTCACTCCTAAAATTGGATCTCTCATTGAACCAATGAAGATAATTATTTATGGCTTACTAATTTTATTTTATTTTAAACAAGAAGAGAAGATATGCTAAGACATCAATGTATATTTCAAGGCATCCCAACTAAGTTGGCACCCCAAGCTACACCAATCATCTGCAGCATATCAACATTTTATTAAGAAAGAAAAAAGAATACAAAAGAATACAAAAAAAAAAAAAAAGGAGGACATGAACCTTACCCATATAGCAAAACATAACAAAATTAAGAAAACCTATAGCTAGGCAAGCCATATCTATCATGAAAAAAAAATCCACGCTAATAAAACCAGAGATAGTGTTCCACCACTTAAACTCTTGAATTGACAAACCATGAGAAACCAATTTGTCTGTACAATTATTTTCTTCTCTGTATACCAATCATATCTGAACCAATGATAATTAAATATTTATATTTTATGTTAAAATATATTTTTAATCATTTAAAATATAACACTTTTAATTTGAATTCCTCTTTATTTATTTTTTTGGGCTTTGGTCTCAAACTTTTAAGTTTTTTTATTTTATATAACCAAATTTTTAAGCTTTTAACGGCGGTGGTTCGTGAATATTCATTAAGTACCAGTGTATCAAACAACGGTCCCCTACTCAAAAATATTAATTTCCGTTTGTTTTGTTTTTAATTTTAATTTTTATTAATAATTATAAAAATATCATATCATTTTTATTCTATTTCATATTTTAAATATGTGTACAGGGAAAAGTGAAAGTAATAAAATCTTTGAAATAGAAGAATGACTGAAAATAATGTAATGTTATTACATTTATTAATAAAACGGAAAATGAAAATAACATCCCGTAAATAAAACAAATAGATCCTTAATAATTATGGTGATTTTATATTTGGTATGATAATCAAATCAACAAATCCACTTGTAAACTACCAACATATGGTTGATCCAAGTGGTAAAGGACTTGGTATGACCGATCCAAAAGCAAAGCTACTAAAGCCCAGTTTTAGGCTCAACAAAAAAATTATTTACTTTTAGTTTTCATAAAACAAAAAGGGCACACATACTAATACAAAGACCCGGTATAAAACACAACCTGATTCAACTAGACTCTCTTACTTAAAATAAAATGTCTCACTCAAAATTTGCTTTAGGCCTCACTTGCTCTTGAACCAGTCTTGAGACTTGGGCACATTAAGCAAGTGGTCAGGGGTTCAAATCCTAACTCTTGTGTATGGAGAAAACCTGGCTGGGAGGGGAGAACCCACCTTGTGTGCCCGACATATTCCCCGATGGAGATTAGTTACTACTAACGATGGTGGATACTTCCTACCCATGTCATGATTAAAAAAAAACCCACTTGTAAACTGATTTTTTTTTTTTTTTGTTGAAAAAGTTAAGAATGGCCTAATGCCGTCGTGGCAAACTCCCCATGACCCCATTGGTTTTTCCCGAAAGCTTGACTTCTACATATGGGCCATCTTCTAAGTTGGAATACTTCCACTAAAGCGGAAGGCCCTACATCTATTGGGCCATGGGCCATCTTCAGCCCAAGCCCGTCTAATCCGAATCCACTAAATGGCTCCTTCTTCCACTTCCGAGTTATCAACTCAACCCGTTCTGCGACTTGACTCACTGTGAAGCCCGAAGCTCGGAAGAGCTAAACGAAAATGTCAAGAGAAGGAAACGGAAACGGTGCCATGCCGAAAACGGTTTCCATCTCAGAGAAAGAAGAAGACGAAGCTCCGTCGAAGAGAGATTCCAAGAAAGTGCGAGAAAATTCGGACGTAGACTCGGAAATCGAGAGAAAGCACAGCAACTCGAGGAGGAAAAAATCGCGAGAAATTTCGGATTCCGACGCCAATAAATCATACAGGAGAAAGAGAAAATCTCGGAGACGCTACAGCAGCGATGAAGATTCCGATTCGGATTCCGGTTCGGGTTCGGATTCAGGGGACGATGAGTCCGAAGGTTCCGGTTCGGATTCGGAGTATTCGGATTCTGATTCGGAGAGCGAGGAAGAGAGGAGAGAGAGGAAGAAGAGAGAGAGGAGAAGGAGGAGAGAGAAGGAGGAAGAGAAGAAACGGAGACGGAAAGAGAAGGAGAATAAGAGGAGGAAGAAGGAGAAGGAAGAAGAGAGAAGGAAGAAAGAGAAGCGGAAGAAGAAGAAGGAGAAGAAGGAGAGAGGGAAGAAAGGAGCAGTAACAAATTTATGGGGAAAGTATGGTGTTATACGAGAAACTGATATGTGGTATGTGGTTTCTGCATTTTTATTTAACATTTGCTTATTGATTGAAACGTGATTGATGAATGTATCTTATGATTTCGTGTGACAATCTAACAATGTTGTTGAAAGTTAATTTTGAAATTCTTGGCCAAAGGACATTGGGATGTTACTTTGGTTTTGCATTTGAGTTATATGTGGTTGCATGAGTATAGACCTGAGTATATGGTTAGTAGGTTTGTAGTTAAAATTGTTTGTGGACTTTGATTGAAATTTGAAATATGTTAAATTTGAGCATCATAGTTGGAACCCTGCATAAAGCATTGTTCAGAGAGCCTCCTAATTGTGACATTGTGGGGTTAGTTTAATAGCAATGTCTGTAGAGACACCCTAGTCAAAGATAAAACAAAGAGCTAGAATTGATCATTGTTGAACTTCTACATTTTGTAAATGAAACATGTAAAATGGGATAAGAGTAATAACAAATAACAAGATGCAAAGTTGTTTTTTTACAAGAAAAATCATATAGAGGAGCGAAAAGAATGGAAACAACTCCTCCAGAAAATTCCAGTATACTCTTAAAAATCTATCTTTTCATCATATGTGGTCATGGAGCGAAAATTGATGCACATGCCAGTGTCTGGAATCTTCTTGGAAGATGAACTAGTTGGCAGAAGCAAGATTACAGTTCTTTCAATTTTTTTAAATGTAGTGCTTTGGTTGTGGGAAAAGCAGCAGAAATTTCTCAACTGGGATTATTGTTGAAACGGTTGAAATGTTGCAATTTGCACTTTCTGTTGATGGTTTTGTTTCAGCCGTTTGGCTCTTGATGGACAACTTGGCGAGCTTTTAGTTCTATGAAAGCATGTACTTTTCTGTTTAGAAGCTAAAGTAACTGAAAAAAGTTTTAGGCTCTGTTTGGCAAGCCCAATAAGCTAGCTTATAGCTTATTTGACTAGCTTATAAACTTGTTTGACTGAAATAGAGGTGTTTGGTAAACAAGCTTATCTCATTAGCTTATGGCTTTTCTTCATAAGCTAATTTATTTAGCTTATGGCATATAACTTATAGCTTATTGACATTTTTCTCGTTTTTACCCCATTCATTTAATGAAATTCTCACTTTATCATGTCTGTCATAAATATGTCCTTTTATTTCATTTTATATTTATAAGCTAGTTCAACCGCTAATTTTGTCAAACATTTCAAATTCAATCAGCTACCTTTTCAGTTATCAGCTATCAGCTAAAAATTAGCTTATCAGCTATCAGCTATCAGCTAGCTTATCAGCTATTTTTGCCAAACAGAACCTTAATATTGTTAACATGCTGACGGGATATTATGGTCATATTTATATGGTGCTTGTGGAAGCTTTAATTTATCTTGACTCTCTGGTTCGTGGTATCAATTGCCAAAGCTTATAAGAAGATCTATAAGTAGTAATGTTGGAAAGTTCTTGTTGAAGTAAATAAGTGGCCTGCATGTTTTTCAGTCGAGTCAGAATTTAGTAACTAGCTAATTTAGCTTTTATATCTTGTGAAATAAGGTTCTCGTCTACCCTTCTGTGAGTGATGTTTTGAATATTATTACAGGACCAAACGACCAGAGTTTACTGCATGGTTGGCAGAAATAAAGCAGGTGACTATTTTGGTCTAGTTTCTATTTTATGCAATCCGACAACATATACGATATTTCATCTTACTTTTTCCGTGGTCTTTTGTTTATTTTTGCAATAAAATTAAGTTGGAGGCTTTACATCATCTGGGGAAATGTTTGCCATGTATCCCTTCACATGAACTATTGATCTTCTTTCCAGTAGAGCAGTGACATTAAGAATCTGGATTTGATAGCAATTAATATTACATTTTTTTCTTGCCTGTTGGACTTGGTCAGTTGGACTACATTTGTCTCCTTTAGAAGAAGTACAGCAAATCTTTTTTTCCTCTTCATCTATAAGTTTCCTATTTTACATGTATGTCATGGTCATGTGCACTGTATACTAGACTGTAATTGTTGCTGTTTTTTAACAGGTGAATTTGGAGAATTTGTCTAATTGGGAAGAAAAGCAGATGTTCAAAGAGTAAGCATATAAACTTTGTTGAAATCTGCCAATAAATGATATTAATTTGGTTTTATATCTCGTAATTATTGTAAATATTCATTTAGGATGTAAATATATTGTAATTAGGAGACCAGCTCTCTAGTTTCCTAGATAGAGCTATCTAATTATTAGTATCCTAGTTTGTAGAGTCTTAAAATTTGGGTTCGAGCCTAACTCAATCCTACAAAACCAGTTTGTAAGGTGAGGACTGTCCAAACTTTATAAGCATTATTTAGGTCATAACTCTAGGCGATGTGGGACTAAACATACCCTTACAACCAGCACAATGAAGGTGCTGGTGACTGCAACGAATACAACTTAGAGTTGCCGCAATTAAGGCGGCTAGGAGCGGGTCGTAATTAAGGCAGCTCTCTGCTCTGTCGGTCGTAACCCTTGAAGACATGTCCACTATTTTTCAATGCAATGCCTTGGCTACCACAGCTGCTCCCCAGTCAAGATCAGAGCCGTCACAGAACCAGAATCCTGAACCCGAGATGACTTTGGGTGACTCCCATTCGATTCAAATTACTACAAGTCGACTAAATGGAGCAAATTTCCCTTGTTGGTCCCAATTTGCCGCATGTGTGGCAAAATTGACTGGTGACACTAAGCCACCAGCCAAGGACAACCCTCAATATACTTTATGGGATGCTGAAAACTCCATGATCATGACATGGTTAGTCAATTCTACGGCTCCAATTATATGTGCTCAACAGCCAAGGAACTTTGGCATAATGTCAATTTGATGTACTCCGATATGGCAAAAAATCTCAAGTGTATGGACTGAACTTGAAGCTTGCAGTGACCTATGGCTGGCCTATTCAGCAGCTAGATGTGAACAACACATTTCTAAATAGCCTCCTTGAGGAAAAGGTCTATATGGAGCAACCTTTTGGCTTTGAAAGCACTTAGCCTGCTCAAGTTTGCAGTGACCTATGTCTGGCCTAGTGAGAGTAGCATATTGAAGAGGTCTATCTATGCTGAAACAGGCCCCAAGGGCCTGGTTTGAGAGACTTGCCAAAACCCTAGTCCTCTTTGGGTTCAAAATCAGTAAATGCGATCCTTCCCTTTTTATACACTCTCGGGCAGGTCACACTACCGATGTGCTGATCTATGTAGATGACATAATAGTGGCAGGTTCCTCCTCTCAAAGAGTCACCGAACTCATAGCAAAACTGAACTCAGAGTTTGCTCTAAAACAGCTAGGTGATTTTGATTATTTCTGGGTATTGAAATCAAAAGGCTGGCAAATGGTTCTCTCAAATTGTCTCAATCCAAGTACATTAAAGATCTCTTGACTAAAGCTAATATGGTAGATGCTAAGGGAATTCCTACTCCAATGGTCAGTAATTGTAAATTGACCAAGTATGGATCTAATTACATGGCTGATTCGACACTCTACAGGTCAGTGGTTGGAGCCTTGCAATATGCTACAATCACTAGGCCTGAGATATGCTATAGTGTTAGCAAAATGTGTCAATTTTTGGCTCAACCACTTGAGGAGCATTGGAAGGCAGTCAAGAGAATCTTATGCTATCTCAAATGGTCTTATACTTAAACCAGCAGTCATAGGGCAGCCCCTTTACTGTACAGGCCTTTAGTGATGCAGATTGGGCCTCAGATCTTGATGATAGAAGGTCAACATCCGGCTCCTATGTGTACTTTGGTCCTAACCTAATTTCGTGGTGGCCAAGAAAGCAAACTTTAGTTGCCCGATCCAGTACTGAGGCTTAATAGAAGAGAAGAAGAGAAAACTGAATTTCTGATTTGAGATTTTTCATTGATTGATGATTGCAGTTACAAAGGGAGGTATATATAGGTTACTGCATCAACTATTTACAGCTGGTGACAGTTAGTGCAGTTGGACAACTGTCATAACTGATTGTGCTGACTCAGCACATATCAGTTATGCAGTCCATTACAAAGCCTATGCTACTGCTGAACTTAGTTAGCCTAATCTATACTTAGCCTAACCTATACTCTAGTAGCCTCCCCTCAAACTCAAGGTAGTTGCTGTGAAGGAACCACATTGAGTTTGGTTCTCAAAACAGTGAATTTGGAAGAGGAGAGTGGCTTAGTGAGGGAGTCAGCTAACTGGTCTTCACTTGGAACATGCACAACTAAAAGTGTTTTGGACAGAACCTTCTCCCTGACAAAGTGGATGTCTAATTCCATATGCTTGGTACGGGCATGAAGAATGGGGTTATGAGCCAATGATGCATCACTCTGGTTGTCACAGAACAGTTGGGGTGCAGTGAAAGGGACTCTGAGTTCAGTAAGTAGAGATTGAATCCACATAGTTTCAGCTGTACAGTTTGCCATGCTCCTGTACCCAGCCTCTATGCTAGATCTGGCCACAAGAGGCTGCTTCTTGGAGCACCAGGAAACTAGGTTTGGTTCAAAGAAAATGCAGGAGCCCGAAGTGGACCTTCTGTCATCAGGGTCACTAGCGCAATTCGCATCACAATAGGCATGAAGAGTGAAGGGAGTGGAGGGTAGGATTGGTCTGAGCAATAAACCATACTCCATGGAGCCCTTGAGATACCTCAGGATCCTCTTAACTGCCTGCCAATGAGAGTCCAAGGGTACTGCCATGAATTGGCACACCTTATTCACACTTTTTGCAATGTCTGGCCTAGTGAGAGTAGCATATTGGAGAGCCCCAACCACTGACTTGTATAGATGAGGATCAGAGACCGAGTCAGTGCCAAATCTGGACAGTTTCTTTCATTCATCGACCATGGGTGAGGAAATACCCTTTGCATTAGTCATATGGGCTTTTGAGAGAAGATCCTTAATGTATTTAGTTTGAGTTAGAAGCAAAGCTCTAGTAGGCAAGTGTTTTACCTCAACTCCTAGGAAATAGTCAAGATTCCCAAGCTCTTTAAGAGCAAACTCAACATTCAGTTTATGTATTAGATCCTGGACTTGAGTGACTGAGGACCCAGTGATGATTATGTCATCCACATAGAGCAAGGCATAGAGTGGTTACCCCATTTAAATAGATGAAAAGAGATGGGTCACATTTGCTGGTTGTGAACCCATACTGCAACAGTGCTGCAGTTAGCCTCTCATACCAAGCTCGGGGAGCCTGTTTGAGGCCATACAAGGCCTTGTGCAGCTTGCAAACTAAGTTCTTATCCTTGTGCTCAAAACCTGGTGGTTGCACCATGTAAACCTCTTCACTGAGAATGCCATTTAGAAAGGCATTGTTCACATCAATTTGATGGATAGCCCATTTATGTGTGAGAGCCAAAGTCAGAATAATCCGGATAGTTACAGGTTGCACAACTGGTGAAAAGGTCTCATGAAAGTCAAACCCTTCTTGCCGAAGGAACCCCTTAGCCATAAGCCTTGCTTTATATTTATTTATTGTTCCATCCGGGTTTTCCTTAACCCTAAACACCCATTTACAGCCAATAGCTTTTCGATTGGAGGGTAGAGGAACTAGGGACCGAGATTGGTTCTTTAAGAGAGCATTGTGCTCTTCTTTCATTGCACATCCAAACACTCTTAGGGTAGAGTAGTCAGGTATGGATCCAAAGAGAGCATGAAAGGGAGAGGAATGTGTGGTTAGGGCTGCTGTTGGCAGTCTGTTGATCAAGTACACAATCTGAGTGAAACTGTGATCCCAAAATTCTAAGGGAAGGGAAGCATGAGAGAGTAAAATGAGGCCCATTTCAACTATCTGTCTGTGTTTTCGTTCAACTGTTCCATTTTGGTGTGAGGTGTGGGGACAAGTTAAACGATGTATGATTCCCAAATCAGAGAGGTACTTGGAGAAGGGACGAAATTCCCCTCCCCAGTAAGACTGAACAGCCTTAATTGAGACTGAAAATTGAGTTTTAATTAAGATAGTGAATTGTTTGAATGCTTGTAAAGCGTCTGACTTCTGTTTTAGGAAATAAATCCAGGTGAGCCTTGTGTGGGCATCCACAAAGGTAATGTAGTAGGTGTAGCCACCATGAGATGTGGAAGGGACTGGACCCTATAGATCACCGAGTATAAGTTCAAAAGCAACAGAATGCACAGTAGTGGAAGGGGGGGCATACAACCTATGAGCCTTACCCATGCAACAAGCATTGCAAAAATCAGTGGTTTTATTCAAAGTGGGAATGTTACAGAGTTTGAGGACTGCCCTTACAGCATTATTATGGGCATGTCCTAACCTATGGTGCCAAGTGGCAAAAGTGCTAGATACAATGGAAGAAGACTTAGCTTCTGGCTCAGTAGAAGGAGAGTCACACATAATGTGTTGAAAGCAAGAAGAGTCACACATAGTGTGTTGAAGGTGCTTTGGAAACTGAGACTAGATTCTTAGTGATATTAGGCACAAGTAGAAGATTCTTTAGGGAAAACACAATATGCGGTTGAGTAGGAGAATGCAATTTAGAAGAACCTATTGAGTTTATGGAGAGACCTTCATTTCCCATGAGAACTTGGTCCTCTCCTCCAAAGGGAGTGCTATGGCTCAAGTTATTAGGGTTAGCAGTGATGTGATGGGATGCTCCTGAGTCAGAAAACCAGGTCTAACTGTCAAATTGTCTCTGTAATGGTTCCTGCGTGCTGGGAACAAATTGAGGCTGCTACATCACCATATGAGCACTAGGTTGAGATTGGGATTGTTGTTGTGCAAAATTGCCCTGATAGTTCTGACCAAAATTCTGAGGTTGAACATAACCTTGCTGTGGGAACCCTGAATTCTGAAAATTAGGGTTTGGCATCTGAAAAGGATTCGGATTAGATTGATCAGGAAGTCTCTGTGGCTGAAATTCTGGTCAAAGCGATACCAGCAATTGAAGGCATCATGACTGTATTTCTCACATAACTGACACGTAGGTCTTTGACCACCACTGCCACGGCCGCGTCCACCTCTTCCGTGATTGCCATCAATAAACCCGTCGCGATTCTGGTGAAAGCCAGAGGAGGAGGACGAATCATTCGGATTCGAGGCATGAGCTACATTCACTATAGCAGAGGGCGAAGGTAACTCTTGCCCGAACTTCTCGAACTATGCATCTTGCATCAGTAAGAGGCCCTCAATGTGCGTAAATCATCATCACAAAATTGTTGTATTCTTCTGGAAGACCTTCAAGAACGGTGTCAATGTGGTCCTGATCGGTAACAGGATCTCCAAGAGCTTGCAGCGACTCGATTAGGGCACGAATGCGAAGAAGGTACTCAGAGATCGATCGAGTTCCTTTCTTGGTGTTTTTGAGCTCCGAGCAAAATTGTCGAACCTTTGTGCGAAGATGAGCGTGAAATTGTTGATGAATCTTCTCCCAAACCTGAAACGAGTGCTTGCAATCGATGAATCGGGGCAAGATCGAGGAAGAAAGGGAACTGAGGAGCTAGGTGAAAAGCATCTGGTCCTGAACCACCCATAGCTGATACGCTTCAGACTCGATTCCTAGGGCTTGGTTTGCTTAAGAGGTATATTGAGGTGGAATCGCAGGATTCACTACATAGCGATGCAATTTGTGAGAAATGATTAGTGCTTCTACTTGTTGTTTCCATAGGAGATAGTTCTGATCATCAAGTTTGATTGATAGAGAGGGAGTGAGATTCGCCGGTGCCGGAGGCACTGCCGGAGGATTGAAGGGATTCACGTTTTTCAGTCATGGAAAGCGAAGAAAAAGGAAGACTATGAAGTTGAGTTGATAGGCCCGGTATTTGGCTATAGATACCATAATAGAAGAGAGGAAGAAGAGAAAACTGAATTTCTGATTTGAGATTTTTCATTGATTGATGATTGTAGTTACAAAGGGAGGTATATATAGGTTGCATCAACTGTTTACAGCTGGTGACAGTTAGTGTAGTTGGACCACTGTCATAACTGATTGTGCTGACTCAGCATATATCAGTTATGCAGTCCATTACAAAGCCCATGCTACTGTTGAACTTAGTTAGCCTAACCTATACTCTAGTAAGGCTGAATACAGGAGCCTTGCTGCCACCACTTCAGAAGTTATGTGGGTGCAGTCTCTCCTTCAAGAACTTAAAGTTCAAACTCAGCACCCAGTGGTCTATTGTGACAATCTTTCTACTGTCTCTCTGTCACACAATCCTATCTTTCACTGAAGGACCAAACACATGGAACTAGATCTCTTTTTTGTGCAGGAGAAGGTTATCAACTAGGGGTGTAAGCGAATTTGATGGATCCGATCTGATCTGCTTTTGATGGTTTGAATCGGACCAGTCCGGATCAAACACAGCTAATCCGATCATTGTTCGGTTCTGGGAAAGTTGAACCCGGTAGAACCGAACCCAACCGAACTGATACCCTACTAATTTTAATTTTATTAATTAATTAAATACTTTTTTAAAAAAAAGTGAAAAACTTCTTCTCTGAAACCCTATTCGTATTCGACTCCTTGACACACTCTCTCTTGTTCTTTCCCGAGTTTCCTCACCTCACACTCAGCTCAAAAAAAACACTTGACGGTGGCAGCGACTTGATAGAAATTGGAATTGAAACTAAATATATATTATACTGAATGTTTATATTATATTAATAATCCTTTGGGGAATTGTTCCCAAATCAGAGATAAAAGCAGTATTCTGAGAATAAGAAAGTAGAAAAGATTAGAGAAAGTGAGATGGTTACAAAGGTGGTTTCCTCCAAGGATTCGAGAGCTTGGTCTCTCCCTACCGATCCCCTACCCAAAAATTTGCCCAACCTCCTTTCCCTCCCAATCTCTTTATTTATTCCAATTACATCCTAAGGCACAACCATGTTACATGCTGGTTTATTCCTTACAATAGAGAATAACTGCTACTAACTTATAATAATTGTTATTAATTGCTAATATTAAAGCTATTTAATGGCCCAATCGCGATCCGGGCTTTGACACGGACTTCGGCAAGTGTGTCTAGGTTCGTTGCAAGTAATAAAACGGTAAGACCGGATATCGTTCTCAGGGATCGTGGACAATTACCACTTCGCAAATTAGACTACTATCTAGGCGATCGAATTTTGGAGTGAAGGTTGCTCTATCATCTAACAAGCAAACAAGAAGAAAATGTTTTTGTTCTTTTTGGAATTTTTTCAAACAGTTAATATGCAAACAGAAAGATGAACACAATTAGATAGAATTGCTAGGGTTAGACTAAGCTAATCCTCCCTTGATTGTTATGAAATGACAAGTAACACGATTCCTAATTCAATTATGACAATCAAGTCTTTCTCGAAATACTCAAGCCTAATTCCTTAGGTGCATTGAGCCTAAAAGTTAAACCCTAATTCCTTAGGTGGATTAACCTGAGATTTTGCATTAAGTAAAGACTTATACGATTGCAAGCACCTCAAGACCTATCCCTAGGCTCATGAACTACTTGGCATTTGATTCATGAGCAAGCTCTAACACCAACCTTCCGATTATCTATTAAAGCAACTAATCATTCCTAGGGTGATCAAGCCTAAGAAAGCATTAAGCATGGAATCAAACACTCATAAAGAACAAGGAAACTGCATTATAATCAAATCATTTTACAACCAAGTTCAGATAGCAATAGTCTAACCCCAACAAAGGGGAGTTTAGCTACACATAATTGAAGACAAAACAAAAGAGAGAGTTACAGAGATGAACAAAGGAGAGAGCTCCATGGAATGTTGCACAAAGAGCCACAAAGCGAGATGGTCCGATTTTAGGGTTTTCTCAATGATTTTTTTCTTCTTTTCGCTCGGTTCTTTTATAACTCGTGGCGGTCACGGCCGTGATAGCCATCACGGCCCAGCCGTGACGGGTTCTGTCTCTTGCGATTCTCGCAAACTTACTCTCTCGCGAGGCGAGCCCTTCTTCGCGACGCGAGCCAGCTTTTTTTCATACCGTGATCGCCATCACGCAAAGCCGTGATGGATTCTGACTTGTGGAGATTTCTGGGTCACGGCCGTGATGTACATCACGGCTAGGCCGTGATCGTCTCTGACTTTTGGTGGTTTTGGCACAATCACTCTCTCGCGAGGCGAGCTATCATTCGCGTCGCGAACCAATTTTTCACGCCCTTGATCTCTATCACGGCCAAGCCGTGATCGTCTCTGACTTTTGGTGGTTTTGGGTCGCGGCCGTGATAGCCATCACGGCCAGGCCGTGACAGATTCTGACTTTTGGCCCCCTTCTTCTTTAGTTTTCAGGCCTTCTCTTCATCTCAGCTTCCTCATGGCTAAAACTTGGGCATTTAACCAAAAATCCCTGCAAAACAACACACAATACCACCTTATCTGTTCCAAAGGAAAAACTAAACAAAATCCAACTAAAATGGCCTAACTATATGCAAATGCATGCAGAAATGTACATGGAAAATGAGGTGAAATCACACTCATCAAATCACCCCAAGCTTAAGACTTTGCTTGTCCTCAAGCAAAAACCAATGCCAGAAAACCAAAATAAACAAAGCATGGATAGTGAATCAAGAACCCGAGTAAAATGATCCAAGTAACAGGCATTCAATTATTTCAGCAAGAGACAATCAATTCAAGTCCAATTAGGGGCTTAGGTTTCCTAGACTCACATTCTCACTGATTCGGGCACTCTATCTCACTTGAAGCTCACCCCAAGCTTGTTCAATTGCTTGGCTCTCTTTCTTGCCTCACTCACTCAAGTGTTAAGGGAATATGACATTTCACTCCATTTTCCTCAAAGAATGATTCCTACCATAAGCTTGACTATCAACCACATCTTCACTTTATTAATGAAAACATCTAAGAATCAAGAGGTCTTATTCTTTGGTTGTAATGGGGCCATGGGATCAATTTTCAGGTGGGAATTTCAAGAACAGGGAATTTCAAAAGGCTATACAAACAATCAAGCATTGCAAGGCACGACCTTCTAAAATACCTTCTTTGGGTTTCAGTTTACTTTTCCACCATTCTTTCATTTTATTTTTGCTATTTCTCACTTCTCTTGTCATCCCCTTCTCCATTTTTATTTCTTTTTCTCTTTTTTTTTTTTTCTTTTGTTTGGAGAAGGGGAGATTTTTCAATTCAAGAGAAAATTTTTTTTCAGATTCATTTTTTTCTTTTCATCATCCCAAACTTTCAACTACATTTTCCAACCCTTTTTACACAGTACTTTAGAAGGTCCCTCATAAGCATATTTAACACAACATTTCAGGGTACCAAGAAAAGCATGTTATTCATTCAGGCTCAAAATGGGCAACTACGGGCAGCATTATTCATTCAAAGCTCAGAAGGCCAGAAAAAACACCTATTCCCTCAATCCTTTTCAAAAATGTTCTAAAAAATTTTCAAGTTTCGAAATGGTTTCAAGTCAAGTTCTAGAGAAAAACAATCCAAGAGGAAAACACTCTACACAAAGAACGGGGGCAGATTTAGTGAGTACCCTCTAATGGCTTAAAAGCTCACATTTATCAGTTCAAGAACCGGTGAGAAACACAAATCCATAGAAACACATGCTAATCATCAACTATCCAAGAACATCTCAAGCATATTTAATGAAGCCATATCACAAGAATAGAAAATCAGGGTCCAAAAATTCACTATCACAGAAAAATTGGCACTTAGCTCTCACAATCATAAGCTCAATCTAAGCAGGGGGCAATTAATTCATGTGATCATGCAAGACTAAAGCCTATATGAATGCAATATTTACAATGCAAGCAAAAAGATTACCCCTACCCCAAGCTTAAAGACTTACATTGTCCTCAATGTAAATAATGAAGCTTAGAGAGGGGAGAAAACTGGAACAACTCACCAAGGTGGTAGTGGTGCTGAATCACATGCTTTCTGGTTTTGTTTCCTCCTCCCCTTCTTCTCCTCCTTCCTTCAAAATCTGTAAGCACTCAACAAACTATTAACAAACCTCTTGAGCTTCTCAAATTATTCAAGAGGAGAAATCAAAAACAAAAGAGAAGATGAAAATAAAAAATAAAAATTGGGTTGCCTCCCAATAAGCGCTTCTTTAACGTCACTAGCTTGACGGATGATCTCTAAGATGGTGCCTCAAGAGGGATGGAGACTGCCTGACGATTAAAATCTCCTCCAAGGTAGAGCTTGAGCCTGTGCCCATTGACAGTGAAAGTATTTCCTGATGATGGATTTTCCAATTCAACTGAACCAAACGGAGAAACTGACTTGACATAGAATGGGCCTGACCATCTTGATCTCAATTTGCCCGGGAAAAACTTGAGT
Source organism: Sophora flavescens (assembly GCA_030762895.1). Classification (NCBI taxonomy): domain Eukaryota; kingdom Viridiplantae; phylum Streptophyta; class Magnoliopsida; order Fabales; family Fabaceae; genus Sophora; species Sophora flavescens. Next base: position 100,505,628 of record CM061070.1, read on the forward strand.
CTTGAGTTGAGCAAAGAAAATCGATCGGCCTTCTTCAAATTGCTTGGGAAGGATGTATTTATCATGCCAGAACTTGGTTCTTTCCTTGTATATCCTGGCACTCTCATAAGCCAAGAGTCGGAACTCATCCAACTCATTCAATTGGAGCATCCTCTTATCCATGGCCAGCCTTGTATCAAAGTTCAGGGCCTTCACTGCCCAAAAAGCACGGTGTTGTAGCTCTACCGGAAGGTGACATGATTTCCCGAACACTAATTGGTAAGGTGACATACCAATAGGTGTCTTATAAGCCGTCCTATAGGCCCAAAGTGCATCATCCAATTTCTTCGCCCAATCCTTCCTTGCATTGTTCACAGTTTTTTCCAAAATTCTCTTCAACTCCCGGTTGGACAATTCCACTTGCCCACTGGTTTGGGGATGGTATGGTGTGGTAACTTTGTGGTTCACCCCAAACTTGGCAAGCACTGCATTGAACTCATTATTGCAAAAGTGGGTACCCCCATCACTAATGATAGCCCTAGGGGTCCCAAACCGGGTAAAAATATTCTTCCTCACAAAACTGATCACAGTTCTTGCATCATCTTTCAGAGTTGGCACGGCTTCCACCCATCACTAATGATAGCCCTAGGGGTCCCAAACCGGGTAAAAATATTCTTCCTCACAAAACTGATCACAGTTCTTGCATCATCTTTCAGAGTTGGCACGGCTTCCACCCACTTGCTCACATAATCAACCGCCACCAGAATGTACTTGTTGTAAGATGATGGGAAAGGACCCATAAAGTTGATCCCCCACACATCGAAGAGCTCCACCTCAAGTATACCCTTCAAGGGCATCTCATTTCTCTTGGAAATACTACCGGTCCTCTGACATTTATCACAATTCATCACCCAAGCTCGGGAGTCCTTGAAAATAGTGGGCCAAAATAGCCCGCTTTGCAAAATCTTCATGGTGGTCCTCTCACCACCAAAGTGTCCTCCATAGGGTGAGTTGTGGCAGTGGGTCAACACCCCATTAATTTCTTCTTCCGGTATGCACCTCCTCAGAATTCCATCTGAACCTCTTTTGAAAAGATACGGCTCATCCCAAATATAGAACTTGGCATCATGAATGAGCTTCTTCCTCTGTTGCGCATTGAAGTCCTTAGGAATCTTATTGGCTGCCTTGTAATTTGCAATATCCGCGAACCAAGGTGCCACTTGCACCACAAACAACTGTTCATCTGGGAATTCCTCTTGAATTGGCAACTTTGCTTCGCTTGGACATCCGCCTGTGGAAGCTTGGACAAATGGTCTGGCTACCACATTCTGCACTCCTTTCTTGTCCTTTATTTCCAAATCAAACTCTTGGAGTAGTTGTATCCACCTAATAAGCCTTGGCTTAGCATCCTGTTTAGTCATAAGATATCTCAAAGCAGAATGATCAGTGTAGACAGTAGTTTTACAACCAATCAAGTAGGATCTAAATTTATCAAAAGCAAATACCACAACAAGCAATTCTTTTTCAGTCGTAGTGTAATTCAATTGGGCATCATTAAGCACACATTGGCATAGTAAATGACATGCAACACTTTGTTTTTTCTTTGGCCCAAAATGGCTCCCACCACATAGTCACTTGCATCACACATTAGCTCAAAAGGTAAACTCCAACTGGAGGTGCAATGACCAGGTGCGGTGGTGAGTTTTTCTTTCAAAATTTTGAAGGCATGCATGCAATCATCATCAAATATAAAAGGAGTATCAGCTACCAAAAGCTTGCATAAGGGTTTCACAATTTTTGAAAAATCTTTTATGAACCTTTTATAAAAACCCGCATGCCCTAGGAAGCTTCTAACACCTTTCACATTTAAGGGAGGAGGAAGTTTTTCAATCACTTCAATTTTGGCTCTATCAACCTCCATCCCCCGTGATGAAATTTTATGCCCAAGAACTATACCCTCCCTAACCATGAAATGGCATTTTTCCCAATTTAAAACGAGGTTAGTTTCTTGGCATCTTTTTAGAACACAGGCAAGATTATTCAAACAGCTTATCAAAAGAATCACCAAATACGGAAAAATCGTCCATAAATACCTCAATAAATTTCTCATTCATATCGAAAAATATGGATAGCATGCACCTTTGAAAAGTGGCGGGTGCATTGCACAACCCGAAAGGCATTCTCCGTATGCATAGACTCCATAAGGGGCGGTGAAAGCGGTCTTCTCTTGGTCCTCTCGGGTCAACCACAACTGGTTATACCCAGAGTATCCATCAAGGAAACAATAGAAAGCATGGCCCGCCAACCTCTCTAGCATCTCGATCAATGAAAGGGCAATGGAAAGTGGTCTTTTCCGGTGGCCTCATTCGGTCTTCTCGTAATCAATGCATACCCTCCATCCGCATACACGGTCCTAGAGGGAATAAGTTCATTCTTTTCATTTGCTACCACTTGTCATCCCCCTTTCTTTGGACAACTTGGGTAGGACTCACCCATGGACTATCGGAGATGGGATAGATAATGCCCGCATCCAACAACTTCACAATCTCCTTCCTCACAACTTCTTTCATATTCGGGTTGAGTCTTCTTTGCGGTTGCCTAACCGGCTTGAAATTTTCCTCCACACGGATTTTGTGCATGCAAAAGGAGGGGCTTATCCCTTTCAAATCGGACATAGACCATCCGATTGCAGATTTGTGCTCCCTAAGCACCCTCAATGCCTTCTCTTCTTCCAAGGAATTCAACCCACTCATCGATGATAACCGGGAATGAAGAGTTCATCCCAAGGAAAGCATAACGGAGATGGGATGGCAATTCTTTCAACTCTAGCACCGGTGGGTCACCCTTGTCTTCAATTCTCACATCTTCCACCACTTTGTCTTCATCGGTATTCACAACCAGACAAGCCTCCAGAGATTTAATCATGAGATCAACTTCTTCCTCGCACATACTTCTTCTTCTACATCCTCTACCATTAGAGTCGCTTCTAACGAATCTTCAAACTTACGGTGCAAACTCTTGTCGGATAATGAATCAATGAGGTCCATTATCATGCATGTGTCCTTGTCGCTTGGGTGTTTCATCGCTTCAAACACATTAAAGGTGACCTTTTCGTCTTGTACCCGAAGCACCAATTCCCCTTGATTGACATCGATCAAGGCTCTACTGTTGCTAGGAATGGTCTCCCAAGAATCGGAGGAGTGTCACCATCTTCACCATATCTAACACCACAAAATCTCTTTGGAAAAATGAACTTATCTACCTTCACCAACAAATCCTCCACAACACCATAGGGATATGTAATTGAGCTGGTCCGCCAGTTGAAGAGAAATCCTTGTTGGTTTTACCTCACCAATCCCCGACTTCTTGAAAATGGAGAGCGGCATCGATTAATACTTGCCCCTAAATCGCACAATGCTCTCCCTATGTTCGGATGACCAATCGTGCATGGGATAGTGAAACTGCCGGGTCCTTCATCTTTCTTGGTAACTTCTTTTGAAGTATAGCGCCGCACTCTTGAGAAGCATATAACTGTCTCCTCCTTCCACCTTCTTTTGTTTGTAAGGATCTCTTTCATGAATTTTGCGTAGGAAGGCATCTCATTGTAGAGAGCCAAAGAAACGGGATGTTGATTTGTAGCTTTTTGAATACATCCGGGAACTTAGAAAATCGCCGATCTTTTGCCTCGCTTCTTCAACCGTTGGGGGTACGGGATTACGAAATATGGGGGCAGCTCTTTGGGATTATCAACCTCTTCCAAAATCTGTCTTCTAGTCTTCTTCTTCGCAAATTCTTCATCAACCAATTTCTCCTCTGCGGTTCTTGACTTCTACATCAATAGGGATAGAGGTAGTATCTTGGGAATTTCCAGGGTTCTTCATTGTTTACCTCTTCAAACCGCACCTTATCAATTCCAAGATCACTTGTCTTTTCTTCCCTCTCTTTTTCTTGTGGATTTAACACTCTCCCACTTCTTGTAATAATGGCCTTACAATCTTCCTTTGGGTTCTTCTCGGTATCCCCAGGCAATTGTCCTTGAGGTCTTTCTCGCCATCTCGCCTTGCTAGTTGGCCTATTTGATGCTCCAAGTTCTTGATTGAGGCATTCGATTCTTCATAGTCTCTTGAGTAGCTTGCATGAACTGGCCTAGAAGGTTCTCCAATTTGCTTGAACTCTCTTGAGGAGGCTGTGCTTGAGAACTCGAACTTTGCCCTTGTCTCCACCCAAATTTAGGATGGTTGCGCCACCCCGGATTGTAGGTGTTGGAGTAAGGATCATTTCTAGGCCCTTGGTTGCCCATATAATTTACCTCTTCTTGTCCCGAACTTCCAACCACATTGATCTCACAGTTTCCATTTGCATGGTTGCCTCCACGAAATCACACACCGAGGCACCTTGAACTTGGACAGCTTGCGATTGAGAATTCTGCAGCTTGAACCGACCCCGATTGTTTGGTAAGAATAGCCATTTGTGCCTTGAGAGCACCAATTTCATCCAACTCTAGAACACCTCTCTTGACCATTGACCGAGAACTAGGCATTTGATAGTCATTGTTAGCCATGTTCTCAATCAAGTCCTTTGCTTCTTCGGTGTCTTCGACTCAATGTCCCTCCCGCAGCCGCTTCAATCATACTTCTTGAATTCCTGTTGAGCCCATTAACAAATGTTGCAACCTCTTTGCCATGTCTCTAGTTCATGATTTGGACAAGCTGTGAGTAAGGACATGAACCTCTCCCCAGTGCTTCATATAGTGACTCACCATCCCTCGTGCAAAGGCATTGATCTCGACCTCGACTTAATCATTCTTGACGGAGGGAAGAATCGAGATAAAAACTTCTTGACCAAGTCGTTCCGGTGATGATGCTTCCATGAGGATGAGATTGAAGCCATGCCTTAGCTCTATCCTCAAAGAGAAAGGGAAAAGCCTTAACCGAATGGCCTCATCGTAAGCTCCGTTTAACTTGATGGTGTCACACGACTCAATGAAAGTACCAATGTGAGCATGAGGGTCTTCACTCTCCAACCCTCCAAATTGGTTTCTTTGCACAAGGTGGAGAAGTTGATGCCTTGATTTCGAAATTATTGCAAGCCACTGCGGGTCTCACAATCGGAGTTCCACATCTATCAACTCTAGGGGAAGTGTAGTCCCCATTGTTCTTCTTGGTGCATTTTTTCTTCGCCATGGTGACAGCTGCTACTTCAATTTGAGGTTCTTGCACACTGGGTAACTCAACTTGTTGCTCTTGTCTACTAGAAGATGCTCTTTCTCTGTTCTGTCTTGCCTTGGTTTTCTTTCTATTCCTTCTGCAGAGTCTCTCGATCTCAGGTTCGAATTGGAGTTCACCTGGGTCGATTGTACCTCGCATACACTGAACAAACAGAGTAGCACAGAACAAACAGAAAAACAGCACTTGCAGAAATTTACAGCAGAGAAACAGAAAATAAGAACGAAAAACACAGTAGGAAAACAGTAAAAATGCCTAAATTAGGAGTCCCCTTTGGTACTCGTGATATTGGCACACCGATCCCCGGCAACGGCGCCAAAAACTTGACACGGACTCGGCAAGTGTACCGATTCGTTGCAAGTAATAAAACGGTAAGACCGGATATCGTTCTCAGCAGTGTTGTCAAAAAACCGCCATGGCGGCGCCATGGCGGAAAGCGGTAGCGGAAATTGAAGGGACCGCCATTCCGAGGCGGTGGCGTGGCGGATTCCACGTGGCGGGTCGTGGCGGCCGCATGGCGCATGGCGGTCTTGGCGGAAATGGCGGAAATGGCGGGCTGTTTGGGTTTTTTGTGGCAAATCCGACCCATTTAGCCGACCCGACCCGGCCCAAATGGCAAAAAACCCTAAAATGGCTATCGCAGACCCTTCCCTTCCAAACAGAAATCGCATCGCAGAATCGCAGACCCTTCCCTTCCTCCCATTTCGCTCTTCTCCCACCACTGGCCACCCACTCTCCGGCGACACCCACAATCGGCCGACCACCGTCCGGCGACCACCCTTGGACCGGCGACCAGCAACCACTGACCTTCTGCTTCTACAGGGAAGAGGAAGAGGAATAGCCATTTACTTTGTTATCATTTTGTTGTTATTTTGAATTATGAAGTCTTGAACTTGATGGTTTATGACATTTTCTATTTGAATTATGAGACTTATATGACATTTTCTATCAATTTAGTTTATGGTTCTTTACTTACGTTGATAGTGTTTTGGATTTTATATTTATTTCTGTAATTTTTGTTATGTATATGTATATATATATATAATTTTTTTTTGTCCGCCATGACATCCGCCATCTGGCCGCATCGCCATCCGCTATGATGTATGGCGGATTTTTGGCCGGCCGCCATAGGCCGCCATCCGCCATCGATAACACTGGTTCTCAGGGATCGTGGACAATTACCACTTCGCAAATTAGACTACTATCTAGGCGATCGAATTTTGGAGTGAAGGTTGCTCTATCATCTAACAAGCAAACAAGAAGAAAATGTTTTTGTTCTTTTTGGAATTTTTTCAAACAGTTAATATGCAAACAGAAAGATGAACACAATTAGATAGAATTGCTAGGGTTAGACTAAGCTAATCCTCCCTTGATTGTTATGAAATGACAAGTAACACAGTTCCTAATTCAATTATGACAATCAAGTCTTTTCTGAAATACTCAAGCCTAATTCCTTAGGTGCATTGAGCCTAAAAGTTAAACCCTAATTCCTTAGGTGGATTAACCTGAGATTTTGCATTAAGTAAAGACTTATACGATTGCAAGCACCTCAAGACCTATCCCTAGGCTCATGAACTACTTGGCATTTGATTCATGAGCAAGCTCTAACACCAACCTTCCGAGTTATCTATTAAAGCAACTAATCATTCCTAGGGTGATCAAGCCTAAGAAAGCATTAAGCATGGAATCAAACACTCATAAAGAACAAGGAAACTGCATTATAATCAAATCATTTTACAACCAAGTTCAGATAGCAATAGTCTAACCCCAACAAAGGGGAGTTTAGCTACACATAATTGAAGACAAAACAAAAGAGAGAGTTACAGAGATGAACAAAGGAGAGAGCTCCATGGAATGTTGCACAGCAGCCACAGCAGCAGATGGTCTGATTTTAGGGTTTTCTCAATGATTTTTTCTTTCGTTTCGCTTTCGGTTCTTTTTATAACTCGTGGCGGTCACGGCCGTGATAGCCATCACCCGGTAGCCGTGACGGGTTCTGTCTCTTGCAGTTCTGGCAAACTTACTCTCTCGCGAGGCGAGCCCTTCTTCGCGACGCGAGCCAGCTTTTTCATACCCGTGATCGCCATCACGGCAAAGCCGTGATGGATTCTGACTTGTGGAGATTTCTGGGTCACGGCCGTGATGGTCTCTGACTTTTGGTGGTTTTGGCACAATCACTCTCTCGCGAGGCGAGCTATCATTCGCGTCGCGAACCAATTTTTCACGCCCTTGATCTCTATCACGGCCAAGCCGTGATCGTCTTTGACTTTTGGTGGTTTTGGGTCGCGGCCGTGATAGCCATCACGGCCAGGCCGTGACAGATTCTGACTTTTGGCCCCCTTCTTCTTTAGTTTTCAGGCCTTCTCTTCATCTCAGCTTCCTCATGGCTAAAACTTGGGCATTTAATCAAAAATCCCTGCAAAACAACACACAATACCACCTTATCTGTTCCAAAGGAAAAACTAAACAAAATCCAACTAAAATGGCCTAACTATATGCAAATGCATGCAGAAATGTACATGGAAAATGAGGTGAAATCACACTCATCAGGCTTCCTCTTATATTTCTTACTGATAAGAGGTCTAACAATACTTCCCCCCAAAAGAGTCACCTTGTCCTCAAGGTGAAAAGAAGGAAATTGCTCCATGATAATCTCAACAGGCTCCCAAATAGCTTCAAAGTCAGGAAGATCTTTCCACTGGATTAAGACCTCAGCAGAACCAGTAGCAGTGTTGCGGATTGACTTGACTGCATCAGGGATAACTTGCAACTCCAAATCATCTGAAAGCATTGGTGGAAGAGGTTGTGGTGTAGCTGAAGGAGAAAGGGCTTTCTTGAGTAATGAAGCATGAAATACAGGATGTATTTTGCTGTCAGGCGGAAGATCCAATTCAAAAGCCACCGGTCCTATTTGCTTAGTGATCTGACAAGGGCCATAAAAACAAGGACTCAACTTTTCATTCCTCTTCTTGGCAAGAGACTTCAATCTGTATGGCTGTAGCTTTAAATAGACCCAATCACCTGTAACTGGAGTAACATGGCGCCTGGATTGATTGGCATAAGACTTCATTTGACATTGAGCTTTCAATAAATTATGCTGTAAGTCATGAAGAAGTTGATCCCGATCCTGAGTCATCATGTTAACCTCCTCAACCACCGAAGGAATGGTAGTGCCACTGAGTAAGTGGGGTGGATCTCTACCATAAAGGGCTTTGAATGGGGTCAATTTAGTAGAACTGTTATAGTTTGTATTGAACCAAAACTCACTTGACTAAGACATTTAGGCCAATGTTTGGGTTTGGTTCCTGTGAGGCATCTCAAATATGTTTCCAGGCATCTATTGACCACCTCGGATTGTCCATTCGTCTGGGGATGGTAGGTAGAACTAAATTTCAACTTAGTTCCTGCCATTCTGAATAACTCAGTCCAGAAATGGCTGAGAAATATCTTGTCTCTGTCGGAAACAATGGTAGATGGAAATCCGTGTAGCTTGACTACTTCTTTGAGAAAAATTTCAGTAATATCTTTGGCAGTGAATGGATGACTAAGTGCAATAAAGTGAGCATACTTAGTTAATCTGTCCACAACCACTAAAATAGCATTCTTTCCTTGAGCTTTAGGTAAACCTTCTATAAAATCCATGGACAAATGAGCCCAAACCTGAGTAGGCACAGGAAGAGGTTGCAATAATCCAGCAGGAGACAAGGTTTGATATTTATTCAACTGACAAGTCTCACAATAAGCAACAAATTGCTGAATGTCCTTCTTCATTCCCTTCCAGTAAACAATGGCAGAAATCCTTTTGTATGATCTAAAAAATCCTGAATGCCCCCCATAGCTGAACTGTGAAACTCTTTAAGGAGAATAGGAATCCTAGAAGACCCTTTTGGCAGCACCAATCGTCCTTTGTAGAACAATTTTTTGTCGGTGAAGGTATAACCAGGATGAGATGCAGTATCGTGCAGAATGTCTTGTATAATACCTTGCAACTTAGGATCATTTTGGGCTTCAGTTTCCCATTCTTCCAAATCATCAAACTGAACTGTGGATAATGCTGCATAAGTCATTCTTCTAGATAAAGCATCGCAGCTCTATTCTCATTTCAGTCTCAGTATTGGATCTCAAAATCCAATCCCATTAGTTTAGAAGTCCATTTGAATCGCTCCTCTCCCAAAACCTCTCGATCTATAAGGAATTTAAGGCTTTTTCGATTTGTAAGAATGATGAAATGTCCGCCAAGTAGGTAGTGTCTTCACTTTTGGACTGTCATTACAATAGCCATCAATTCCTCTCATAAATTGATTTGGATTGCCCTCTTTCCGATAAGGTTTGGACTGATAAAAGCTCTTGGTCTTCCTTCCCGCAATAGGATTTGCTCCTAAGCCTTTATTGGAAGCATCGGTTTCTATAGTAAATACCTTAGAAAAAATCGGAACAAGTGAGTATAGGTATTTTAGCCATGACCTTCTTTAATTGATCCAAAGTTGCCCGAGTTTTTGGTGTCCATTGAAAAGTGTCTTTTTTCAATAACTGAGTCAAAGGTCTAGCAATTTTTCCATAGTCCTTGACAAATCTCCTATAATAACCTGTAAGGCCTAAGAATCCTCTTAAAGCCTTGATGTCCTTTGGTGTTGGCCAATCCATCATAACCTCGATTTTTTTAGGATCTGCTGCCACTCCATTAGCTGAAATGATATGACCAAGATACTCCAATTGTGTTTGCCCAAAAGTACATTTCTTTTCGTTGGCAAAAAGCTGATGTTCCTTTAATAGGGCTAAAACTGCCTGCAAGTGTCTTTCGTGCTCCTCCACAGTTTTGCTATAGATCAAAATATCATCAAAGAAAACTACAGCAAACTTCCTTAAATATGGTCTAAGCATGTCAGTCATTAATGATTGGAAAGTAGAAGGGGCATTAGTGAGTCCAAAAGGCATCACAACAAACTCATAATGCCCTTCATGAGTTCTAAAAGCAGTTTTAGGGATATCTTCTTCCCTCATTCTAATTTGGTGGTATCCAGATTTGAGATCCAACTTAGAAAATATGACAACGCCCCCAAGTTCATCAAGTAATTCATCAATAATAGGGATAGGGAATTTATCAGGTATGGTGATCTTGTTCAATGCCCTATAATCTACACAAAATCTCCAGCCACCATCCTTTTTCTTTACTAATATGATTGGGCTTGAATAAGGACTTACACTTGGTCTAATTACACCAGAATTAAGCATATCATACAATAACCTCTCAATCTCATTTTTCTGGTAATGTGGATACCTGTAGGGTCTGAGATTTGGAATGTTGGCTCCTTCCTTAAGGATTATTGCATGATCTTGCGTTCTGGTTGGAGGTAATCCTTGTGGTTCCTGAAACACTTCCTTATACTTAATCAATACTGACTCTAGCCACTCTGGTAAAGGTGCAATATCTTCATTTTCACCTTGTAAACTCTGATACTCCAGCAGAAAACCGTGTCCTTCATCACTGATTGCTTTGAGGACAGATTTAAAAGAAGCCACTGCCTGAGCCAAACTGGGTTCACCCTTCAGTATCTTGTGTCCTCCTTCAATGGGAATTTTAAGTGTTAACTCTTTGAAATTAGCCCGAATTTCACCAAGGCTAGCCAGCCATTCCATCCCTAACACCACATCCACCCCTCCTAAGTCAAAAATAAAGAAATCTTGCTGAACCTCCATTCCTTGAATCAATAATTTCAGTTGTGAGCACACCCCTTCACAAGGAATTTTTCTGCCATCCCCCACCTCCACAGTGTAAGGTGGAGTTTCATTCCTTGACTAACACAGAAGATATAAAATTGTGTGAGGCTCCACAATCTACCAGGACTAGCACTTGCTTTCCAGCCAAGGTACCCCACAATTTGACGGATTTCTTAGAAGTAAGTCCAGTGATACTAAACATGGACAACTGAAGTGTTCTTATTTCAGATTCATGCTTTGGTTCTGTTGGTTCTTCCTCCTTCTCATCAGTAACCGTTTCTTCCTCTAACAATAGCACTTGTAATTGCTTGTTAGCACACACATGGCCAGGATTAAATTTCTCATCACATCGAAAACAAAGTCCCTTCCTAGATCTCTCCTGCATTTCAGCATCTGTCAACCTTCTAAACCGGCTTCCTCTGAATGATCCAGTAGTTTTCATACTGCCAGTGTCCCCTACTGAACTTCCTGTTATGGTCTGAATCTGACTTTTATTTCCAGGTTCCCACGTTACAGTTCTGGAATTGTTGTAAGTTCTGAATGATCTCCCCCCTGAACTAGTTCCAGGGTTCCTCTTATTCAGTAAAGTGTTTTTCTCATCAATCCTCTGGGCATAATCCATCAATTTTGTCAAACCTTCAACCGGATGGAGTTTTAATTCCGCTCTTACCACTTCCTTGAGTCCATTCAGAAAAATCCCTTTTAAATAGGCTGGTTTTGTGCATCTGAGAGGGCCTGCATACATTTCAAATTGCTCCCTGTACTCTTCTACTGTTCTTTTTTGTTTGAGACTTAACAACAACTCAAACGGGCTTTGCATCATCGAAGGTTGGAACCTTCGTATCACAGCAGATTTGAAATCATTCCATGTTGGATTCTGCGCACAAAATTCCCACCATTGATACCATGTCAATGCTTTTCCCTCCATCGCTACCATAACTGCCTGTAACTTCTCAGCGTCATCCATTTCTTTCAATTCAAAGTATCGCTCCATGCGATTTGTCCAACCGTATGCATCTTCTCCTTCAAAAATTGGAATTTCCAATTTCCTCCATCTTTCTTCACGAATCCGAGCATTAACACGATTTCCATTACCCTCACAAGTAGTCGCGTGACTGTCTTCATATGTTGATTCCTGGCGCGTTGACAATCCTCGTACGGTTTCAACCAATTCATTCAATTGTCTCCGAGTTTCAATGCATTCCAGTGTTTCGTCTTCAAGGTTTTGCTCAAGGTTTTGCCTCATCTGCAATAACCCTTCAAAGCCACGCTCCAGAATCTCTACGTGTGCTTCCATTCCTCTCGTTAAAACCATTAACTCTCCCAAGATCAGAGAGCTTTGATACTAGTTGATAGAAACTGGAATTGAAACTAAATATATATTATACTGAATGTCTATATTATATTAATAATCCTCTGGGGACTTGTTCCCAAATCAGAGATAAAAACAGAGTATTACAGAATAAGAAAGTAGAAAAGATTAGAGAAAGAGAGATGGTTACAAAAGTGGTTTCTGTTAGACCCCCTATTAAGAAAGTTTATGAGAGGAGGAGGCCAAAACAGTCCACACAAATTGGGCCAGCCTCAAATTAGTTAGGGATAAATAGAGAGCAGAGGGAGGGAAATTAGTTAGGAAGTTAGTTGGAACTAGAATCCAAAGGAAAGGGCCAAGATCAGAAATCTTGGAGGGAACACATTGTATTCACATTTTTTTCTCTACTGTTCTTATTCGATTGTTCATACTTCTCTGATTTTGGGAACATTTCCCCAGAGAAATTCTTTCTATACAGTAATAAAGTTCTTATAGAATCCCTAATTGTTGAACCAGTTCTATCAACTGGTATCAAAGCTCTTAGATCTTGGGGGAAGATTCATGGTTTCGACGAGAGGAATGGAAACCAGAGTGGAGTTTCTTGAGCGCGGGTATGAGACGATCATGGCTACGCGCGAAGAACTGCAAGAACTGAGAAGAGTCGTTGATGAAGAACGACTTGAGAGAATCGAAACAAGAAGACAACTTGGAGAACTCCTCGAGACCGTGCGAGGATTGACAAGTCGCAGCGCTAGGGAAGGAAACGGAGGAGGATCTGCCAACGAATCTCAGATTCGAGATGAAAGATGGAGGAAACTAGAAGTACCGGTCTTCGATGGCAGCGATGCGTATGGGTGGGCGAATAGGGTGGAACGTTATTTTGAGTTGAAGGGATTGAGTGACGAAGAGAAGCTACAAGCTGTGATGGTGGCCATGGAAGGTAAAGCTTTGACTTGGTATCAGTGGTGGGAGTATTGCGCCCAGAACCCCACATGGCAACAATTTCGATCCGATGTGATTCGAAGGTTCCAGCCCTCGATGATACAGAGCCCTTTTGAACTACTGTTGAGTCTCAAACAGACTGGGACAGTCGAAGAGTACAGAGAGCAGTTCGAGCTATATGCAGGACCATTGATGAAAGAAGCCCAACCAGATTATTTGAAGGGGATCTTTCTTAACGGACTCAAGGAGGTGATTAGGGCTGAGTTGAAGTTGCACAGGCGGACACCATAGCGGAATTAATGGATTTTGCCCAGAGTATTGATGAGAAGAACTTGTCGATGAGCGGAGGAGTCAATCGGTACCAAGAAACGTGGCTACAACAAGAAATGCAAGTAATACCAGGATGATCACATGGGAACCAGGAAACAAGAATCAAAATCAACCCGCTTGATGGACAGGAGTTCGAGAAACGATTCCAATAATCTGAAATCTACAGGATCCTTCAAAGGAAAGAATTTTCAAGGCTAAGTGAAGCGTAACTCCAAGAAAGATCAAGAAGAGGTCTTTGTTTCGAGATGTGATGAGAAATGGGGTCTAGGCCACACCCGTGGTAATAAACAATTGCAGATTCTCGATTTTGGACGAAGAAGAGGATAACAAAATGTAAGAAACAGAGGAAGATTTGATGATGAAACGATTCTGATTACCCTCTTGTATAGTATTACAGGATTGACCTCCAAGAAATCAATCAAGATGTTGGGCATCATAGCTGGTAGACAGTGTGATTTTGGTGGATTGTGGAGCCTCTCATAACTTCATCTCCGCCACCACAAGAAAAGACCGTGATTTACAGTATCACCAACCCTCAATACTCGTAGAAGTAGGGGATGGAAGGAAAATTATGTGTAAAGGCATGTGTACACAGTTAATACTTTCAATACAAGGGATAGAAATACAAAGAAGACTTTTTTGTTTTCGAATTGGGAGGAGTTGATGTAGTACTTGGTATGGAATGGTTATCTAGCCTCGGGGAGATTCGGGCTAACTTCAAAGAGCTTTCACTTAAGATTCCCACCAAGGAAGGTATAAAGTTGTTGAAGGGAGAACCCGCACTAACCGTAACTAAGGCTTCTTTTAAATCAATTCTCAAGGCCCTAGCCGATCAAGGGGAGGGCTTCATTCTAGAGTACCACAAGATGCAAACCGAGGCAGAGCGGGGGCACTCCATTCCTCGGTGGCCGACTTGTCGTCCTGATGATTATCTTTGAGGTATTTCAGAACCACAAGGGTTACCTCCCCAGGCGCCAAGACCATGCCATAGTTCTCGAAGGAGGATCCAATATCCCCAATCTCGAGCCTTATAGGTACCCCCACTACCGTAAAACCGAGATTGAAAACCGGTAGATGATATGTTGAGTTCGGGAATCATTAGGCCAAGTGTGAGCCCTTACTCGAGCCCGATCATTTTGGTTAAAAAGAAGGATGGGGGATGGCGTTTCGTGTAGATTAGGGCTCTTAACAAAATCACCATTCCGGACAAGTTCCCTATACCAATTATTGATGAGTTGTTGGATGAACTAGGAGGAGCAAAGTGGTATTTTCTAAGTTAGACCTTCGATCCGGTTATCACCGTATTCGTATGAGAGAAGAAGATATTCCAAAAACGGCATTCCTAGGACCCATGAGGGGCACTATGAGTTTGTGTTCATGCCCCCGGTTTGACTAATGCACCATCAACGTTCCAATCTCTTATGAATGAGATGCTGAAACCGTATTTGAGGAAGTTCACCCTAGTGTTCTTTGATGATATTCTAGTGTATAGCAAAACCGAAGAAGATCACAAGAGACACTTGCAGCCGTGCTATCCCTTCTTAAAGAACACCAATTATTTGCAAATAAGAAGAAATGCCACTTTGGACAGCAGCAGCATTGGAGTATCTAGGCCACATTATCTCAGCTAAAGGTGTAGTGCGGACCCCAAGAAGTTGGTCGTAATGTTAGATTGGCCAATTCCCAAGGACCTTAAGGCACTTAGAGGTTTTTTTGGGACTTACCGGGTACTACTGAAGGTTTGTTAGAGACTATGGTAAGTGGCCGGACCTTTAACTCAGTTGTTAAAGAAAGATAATTTTCTTTGGTCTATAGAAGCTCAAGGTGCCTTGAAAAATTGAAAATGTTGATGGCTGACTTGCAGTTTTGACATCCGGATTTCTCTAAAGCTTTCACCATTGAGACAGACGCCTCGAATAAGGGTCTTGGAGAAGTTCTTCTCCAAGAGGGCAGACTGTAGCTTTCCTTAGCCAAGCTTTATCCGAGAGAGCTCGTGCAAGATCCGTTTATGAACGAGAGTTAATGGCTATTGTGATGGCAAAGTGCATAAATGGAGGCATTATCATTGGCGTGCACTTTGTCATTGTTACTGACCAGAAAAGTTTAAAGTTCCTCACAGAGCAAAGAGTTTTGGGAGAGGAGCAATTCAAGTGGACATCCAAGTTAATGGGCTTTGATTTCGAGATTCAATATAGGCCAGGAACAGAGAATAAGGCAGCAGATGCCCTTTCCAGGAAAATGACTTTTGCTGCCCTATCCACTGTCCAATTTTCAGAATTAGAAGAATGGGAAGAGGAAGTCAAGCAAGATCCAAAACTGCAGAGTATCATACAAGACTTAATCCAAGATTCACACTCTCATCCTGGCTATTCCTTCCAGAACGGAAAACTGCTATATAAAGGGAAGCTAGTACTACCAAAATCTTCTTCCAAGATTCCTATTTTACTGAAAGAATTCCATAGTTCAGCAGTAGGGGGACACTCAGGATTCTTTAGATCTTATAAACGCATAGCTGGACTAGTTTATTGGGAAGGAATGAAAAGAGATATCCAACAATTTGTGGCTTCATGTGAGATATGCCAGTTAAATAAATATCAAACATTATCACCAGCAGGTTTGCTCCAACCTCTACCTATTCCCACTCAAGTTTGGGCCGATGTGTCAATGGATTTTATTGAAGGACTTCCTAAAGCACAAGGGAAGGATGCTATTCTAGTGGTGGTAGACCGGTTCACAAAATATGCCCATTTTATCCCTCTTAGCCATCCATTCACTGCCAAGGATGTGGCAGAAGTTTTCATTCTTTGAAGTGGTAAAGTTACATGGATTTCCTTCTACCATTGTATCCGATAGAGACAAGGTTTTCCTAAGTCATTTCTCGGAAGGAACTATTTCGGTTAGTCGGCACTAAACTCAAATTCAGTTCCGCATATCACCCGCAAACCGACGGGGCGATCAAGTTGTAAATCGTTGTTTGGAGACCTACTTGCGATGCCTTACGGTGGTCTAAGCCAAAACAAGGCCCCGTTGGTTGAGTTGGGCAGAATTCTGGTTCAACACCAACTATAACAGCTCCACCAAATTAACTCCTTTCAAAGCCCCGTATGGAAGAGAGCCCCCACACCTACTTAAAGGTACAACCATTCCATCTTGATTGAGGAAGTAAATAGCATGACCGAGGCCCGTGATCAATTGTTGCATGATCTCGAAAAACAATTTATCAAGGCTCAAGCACGGATGAAACAGATATCTTGACCAATCTCGCAGAACAATCAATCTAGCAGTGGGAGATTGGGTTTATTTGAAACTATAGCCATATCGCTTAAAATCTCTTGCAAAGAAAAGGAATGAGAAGTTGAGCCCTCGCTACTATGGTCCCTATCAAATCAGCAAACAAATTGGTCCAGTTGCTTTTCGGCTATCACTCCCTGATGAGTGCAGAATCCACCCTGTTTTTCATGCATCACTGTTGAAGAAAGCCATTTCTCCTTCGATCACACCTCAACCTCTTCCAAAGATACTCTCTGAAGAGCCGAACTTGAGTTTTCCCAGCAGCGACCCAAGCCATCCGAAACAACAACTCTGGTACAGCTGAAGTTTTGATACAATGGCAGGATCTTCCTGACTTTGAGGCCACTTGGGAACCTTATGAAACAATTGCAACCCAGTTTCCCTCTTTTCACCTTGAGGACAAGGTGGATCTTTTGGGGGGGAGTATTGTTAGACCCCCTATTAAGAAAGTTTATGAGAGGAGGAGGCCAAAACAGTCCACAGAAATTGGGCTAGGCTCAAATTAGTTAGGGATAAATAGAGAGCAGAGGGAGGGAAATTAGTTAGGAAGTTAGTTGGAACTAGAATCCAAAGGAAAGGGCCAAGATCATAAATCTTGGAGGGAACACATTGTATTCTCATTTTTTTCTCTACTGTTCTTATTCGATTGTTCATACTTCTCTGATTTTGGGAACATTTCCCCAGAGAAATTCTTTCTATACAGTAATAAAGTTCTTATAGAATCCCTAATTGTTGAACCAGTTCTATCAGTTTCCTCCAAGAATTCGAGAGCTTGGTCTCTCCCTACCAGTCCCTACCCAAAAATCTGCCCAACCTCCTTTCCCTCCCAATCTCTCTATTTATTCCAATTACATCCTAAGGCACAACCATGTTACATGCTGGTTTATTCCTTACAATAGAGAATAACTGCTACTAACTGCTACTAACTTCCTTACAATAGAGAATAACTGCTACTAACTTATAATAATTGCTATTAACTGCTAATATTAAATTGGCCCAATCGGCAGTTTGGGCTTCCTCTTATATTTCTTACTGATAAGAGGTCTAACAATGATAAGAGGTCTAACGCGACTATAACCCTTGGTGACGTCCGACGGCCGCTCTCCACCTCGCCAGCGCCATCCAGCACCGTCCCCTTGGTGTGTGACACTGCACGCTTCATTGGAACGTCATGCTGGAGAAGCGCATTGCCCAGCACCGCGACATGGCTCCATGTCGCTATCTGGGATTAACTACATAGCTTTCAACACTTTATGACACTCTAGTTTCATTAAGATAGAATTATCTGATTAATAGTTTGCTAGTTTATAGAGATTAGCTGTTATGGCACCCTATTTTCTCTCTGCTCTTCCTTTCTATAAGAGGAGCTTAATTGTATGTTTTGATGATATAGAAGAAATACAAACCATATAAGTAACTTGCTTCTCAGGAAAATAAAAAAGAAAGAAAGATGGAAGGGATAAAAGTAAAAGAGAAGCCACATACGCTTGCTGTATGTTAACTGTTGAGCTTACTCTCAAGACTCAACCATAAGAAAAAAGAACTCAATGCACGCATTAAATTCTTTTACTTATCTTAATTAACTTACTGACTCACTGGTTATTGCCATATTACTGGTTACATTTAACTATAAGTTAGTTTGTCTCTTGTTTATGGTATGCAGATTCATGGAGGATCACAACACAGCTACCTTCCCTTCCAAAAGTAAGCTCCTGCAGAGTTTTAAGCTTCTTTAAATCTGTACAGAACTTTGTGCTCATTTTTGTAAATAAGAAATAATCTATGGCTACGTACTTGTTATTTGTTAACTGGGAATATTTTTGTCCTGTGATTTATCTTAAAAGATTCTGATAGGAGTCTGGGCCCAAATGCTATGAAGTCCGGTCCCAAACACTAAGAGAGAAAGTTGGTTAGAGGAGAGAGAAATCAGATCTGGTATTTGATAAATAGAGGAAATGATGTGGGGTGGGGGTGTGTGAATTGTATTTGGTTATTTGGCTGTGAGCTTGGGGCTTGGGGGGTCTTCTCCTTGCTGGGAGCATCTGCTCTTATATTTCTGGTTTTGCCTTTCATTTTCAGTATTTCCCTTTTAATTTCAATTTTCAGCAAATTTCCTTTTAATTTCAGTATCTCCCATGATCTCCAATGCACGGGTTTGTGGTGCCCCATCTGTGTTTTGCTTTAGTTACAAGTATTACTATACTATCTAAATGGAACTTTCTAGTTGATGCTGTTCTGATGCTGTCGCATAGGCTATCTTTGGGCTCTTATTTTTGCTTTAATTTACTGGCTGTCTCTGGTGGTTTTTGGGGATTCTGGTTGTTGGTGCTATTGTGTTTTGGTTTGGATGATAATTCCTGTCACTTTGCCGTTTTACGGGTCTATGGTTGTAAATACATCTATTATGTTTGATTCATCAAAAAAAAAATTTTCAACAAGTGAAGCAGCTTTCTCTCATCTTTGTGCTTCTATTTCATTTTCTGCATTTAAGGTTGGAATTGTTCCTATCAGATTCATTCTTGTATACTTATTGGGGTTGACAAATGGTTCACTGTGTATGTGGCAGGTATTACAACCTTGATGCTTACTACAGGCATCAAATGGAAAAAGAGATGAAAAGGGGTTTTAAGAAGTTCCAGGCAAAAGAACGTACTGTTTTCAATGATGAAGAACAGCGCAGGTATTTTTTTGTGCATGCTGTATTACTTATGTAATGTTGAATTGGTTCTCTTTTGGCAATCTTTTTCCTTGTTATTTGATCTATTTGGTTAAGAAGCAACTGTGTTGACCATTATTTCCCTATGTCTTCTCACTCTTCGTCAACTGTTTTCTTTTGCACAAATCTACCTATATCAAATTACATGAAGCTTTCATTAAATAGTGTCAGAATATGAACTCTAAAACATTAGCCATGCAGAGAGTAGTCAGTACTAGTTGATATAATTTTGCATCGCATGCGTAACTTTCTTTTAGTGCTCTTGCAAAACACATGACAAGCATTGTCTTTGTTGACCGAAATTGTTTTACTTCATCAGCCTTCCATGATTATTTTTTATTGCACTTGTAGGCAAGAATTGTTGGAAGCACGTGAAAAGCACAAGGAAGAGCAAGTGATAGCTTTGAAGCGCTCTATGCAAAGTGGAATGGTTAGTTATAGCAGATTGTTTTATGTTGATTTGACTCATATTCTAGTCATTCTAGTCATTTTGTTAATGACAAGATCCTTTTGTCACATTTTTGTGCCCTAATTTACAGGCACAGGCAATGAAAGAGCAAGCTCAACTCAGGGAGGAGATGGCTTACCAGTACAAGCTTGGGAACTTTGAGGTGAGAATTTCAAATTAAAATCTATATGGAGCTCGGGTTTTAGTTTTTGAGCCTCTATTCAGTTAGCTGTAATTTTATCACTGTAGGCTGCTGCTGCTATACAGAGAAGATTGGACCCTGACGCTGCCATGTAATCCCCGTGAATCAAGAATTAGATGATAGGGTCACGGTGATCTTCTCATCACGACAACCTTATTTTATGCTAATTATGTGGATCTTTCGGCTTTTAGGAATAGCATATGCTGTGGGTGGGTTTTTTTTGTTCCAAAAGATGAGTTAAAATGTTCACTGCCACTGACTCTTCTACCATTGCGATTCGAAGAGTGTTGCTTGTTTACATGACGGGTTTTGGCTTTGTATTGGCCAAGTGAGCATTTCAAAGCTTTTGAATCCAAGTTACATGCCATCAAAAGTGCCCACCACTCATTACTCGGAGAGTGATTAAAATTGCCATCAAAAGGATGGCGCTAAGGGCTAGCTGGGACGGGGAGAAGGAGACGTGAGCGACGCCTTTGGTACCAGAATCCAGATCTGTTCTTGAAAGTTCAGATATGTTCAAAACCCTATATTTCTAGATTTGATCGACGGTTTTGATGTGGAGGGAGGAAGCGGCATTGGTCGGCGATGGAACAGGTGTCAAAAAATTTAAATGAAAAAGTTGGTTCATCAACTAAACCAATAACAAGTTCCCAACTTAATGACACTTGGACATATCGACGATCCATAATGCAGGTGCATGCTGCACCACTTTATGAAGGTGCATATTAGACGGCACCTAGTATTCACACACACTATACTTCACATTTTCGCACTTTTACTGTTTTGCACAGAAATATCAGCTATTAGAGCATAGCATTATTTATCTTTAACCGTTTTAGACCAATAACCGTTTTTTGAGGTGACTGTCATGATCTAGAGAGGTTCTTCTATAAGGAATGTTCTTAGCAAACAAATTTTTTTGTCAATTTCCAACCAAAAAATGTAAGTGGGGTCACGTGTGGGATTTATTTAAGAATCCAAAATGAGTTCTTTCATTAGAGTAAAATGGAGGATGGGTTCTTATATTCTTTGAATCCACCATATGATAGATAAGAATCCAAATATTATTCTTCCATTGTGGATATGGGCATTTGTTTGCAAATGTAACAAAGAAAATGGTTTTAGACAATAAAGCGAAATATAACTATTGTTGTCGTGCGAAATTTTGGTGCCTAGCCGTTTGCTCGGCTATTTAGTCGATAGGTTAGCTAATCAGTTGATTCCTCAATTAATTGGCACAATTGACCCTTTTTTGTGTTCAGACGATTATGTTGAGAAAGAGATTCTATTTCTTAGCTATGAGTTCCTAGACTACTCTAAAGAGCATATGTTGTAGAAGGTTGAACTAGAAAACTAAAATTACATGGAAGCAATGAAGAAAAGCGATAAAGGAAGGGAAAGTAAAGTGCAAAGACAATATGAACAAGTTGTTTATTTGATTGGGTGTGTGTTAAAATTGTTATATACAACTTGTATTTATAGACACAAAATTAAGCTACTCTAAAGTTATTCTCATTAGCCACCATCTCCTAAACACTAGCAATTAATTGTATCAAGTAGCTAACGGGTTAAACGAATGGAAAAATTGGTTTACTATGGGTATCATCAAGCGGATTCAGTTTCACATAATTTAATCCATTGATAACCGAGCCCGACCGAACATTGGTTAAAAAAAAGTTTGTTCCCTTCCTTTCCCTAACCTTTTGTCTCGCCTCTCTCAGTCCGAACCTTCACCAAATCTTATTCAGATCAGCTCCCTTCCTGCCTCACTTCCTCCCGTCCCAACATACCTTGCCTTCAAGTCCCAACCCTCGCTGGTCATTGAAGATCTTCAAAGCCACCACGCAACATCATTTTTTGAACTGGCATCGTCTGCCATACAGCACTATGTGACACTGCTTTCTGCCATGACGAGGTTGTATCTGACGTGGCGAAAGGAGATCTGGTCTCGTCTTCTTCCTCTCCACACCATACTCTCCGGTAGTCCGCCTCTACCACTGCACCATCGTCGTTCGCCATACATCATCGATGAAAGTTTCAGGAAGTTTGGTCCGATGGATGCTCCAGGAAGACTTTTACTCTCCTCAATTTCTCTTTATAATAAAAAATTATGGATTTGTATGAATCCACTGTCAACCCGCCACCCGACCAATGCATTGTTTATAACGGACGGAAATGGGTTACATTTTTTTCTCATCGCTTGTCTTTGCGGTTGACTGTCTAAACCCAAACCCATCCGAACTTGACTGATGCTAACCCCTATGATGAGGCGCAGTGACTGGGGTGCACCGGGGTGGTGGTGATGCAATGGAGGAGATGGGCTTGAGGAATCGCTAATCTGGTGTGTAAAGATGGCACGACTGGACGCCTACAGGAGAAGCCGCAACTATCGTGAAATGTGGTGGTGGATATAAACATAACAAATGCAGTGATGATTGTAGGTTTGGGCAGTTTCCAATGGTTGAGCACACATGAGGCACGATTTTAGGTGAGATGATAGAGAAAACATAATAAGGGAATACATTTGCTCTCAGATGCAAAATGATTAATTTTAAAATAACTTTTGATCGGGTGATTAATTAGATTCGGTTGTGGGGTTACAATATGCAAATTAATCAGTGTAATTTTGACCTAGATCTTGTAAGTTAATCAGTAATCATTCTACAAGTTAATCTTGTAAGTTATTGTAAGAGTTGCAGAACACATTTTGCATCATTATTAATATTGATTCTATAAGTTATTGTAAGATTTGGGTCAAAGTTGAGACTGGTCTAGCGAATTTAGAGTTACAAAGGCATTGATCTGGGTGGGGTGACAAAAGGGGTGTTGGTGGTTGATCTGGGTGGTAGACTGGGGGTGTTGATAGTGAGGGTGGGGGTGGATTTTAAAGGGGGTAAATAGATGACGACTGACTATTTTATCGGCAAACATGTGGTTCACCCATGGACCACATGTTTGATGGTCCACCTTAGAAGCCACTGTTATACTAACTAGTCATTGCAAGGAACACGTTGTTGCCTAATTTAGATTGCTACAATATAGACATTATTCCTTGGCTTCAACCAGCTTCACGAAAGAAAAAAAGGATTTTTTTTAAAGAACTTTGGTATATTTCAAGGGTAATGATGGTTAGTAGGAGACGAAAGTAACAAAAACTAATTTTGAAGAGGTGGCATGATTTCTGTGTAAGTTTTAGTTTTATATTGAAGTTAATCATTAAAAAATTATTTAACTCTTCTTCATCATTTTGTCAGTTTTGTACCATCGTTGTTTCGTACGAATAGCAGTGCTGATATTTCAAAGATAACCTTCTACGTTACATAAAAAATCTTCCCATAAAAAATATATTCAGAAATGTTAATTACAATATTTTTATTTTCCCATTTCATCATAAAAAGGAATGTTACCAATCCATTTACTTGTGTATAATTTCTACTACACTTGCGATTAATGTCAAAAATTTCATAGAATAAGATTGCATGAGACTCTCAAATTAAACTTCATCAATGTAAATTATGCAACATATTAGATCTACTAATGTATGCATGACATCATCGCTACTCGTCAAAATATAAGGAAATAATTTTCTTTGCCAATAATCTCAACACTTTTTTGAACATTGATTAACTTCTACAAGGGCAAAATGTGAGAACATGCATTCAAGTACAATGACATAACTTCTACTACACAAACTTCAGTTGGTTTTTAAGTTGGTAATATGAGAATGGGTAAGAATCCATATGAATTAAGGAACAGCTCAAGGCAAACTTTGATAGTGACTTGTACAATCTTCAGATGCCTTTGGTAACAATGATAATTTTTTAATAGCCCGACATTTTGCTCTTCGCTTCATCCAACTTGCAATTTGAATGATCGTTGTCTTTAAGGTTTTTGCATTCTTGAGAATATACCTTACAAGGTCTAATTCTTCGTGAGACCCTCCATATTGTCTAAATTTAAACACAGTAATGTGTGATGAAAGGCAACTAGGAACCGTTGTGGGTATCTCCACTCTATTTAACTATCTCCTTCATGAACCTGGAAAAAAAAAAGGACAATTGTGCTTTACAAAATAGTTATATTATTTGCACAACATTTTAACAAGAAACTAGTATTTTTGTAGTCCAACATACATATTTATATTTTTTTTCACTCATCTAATCTCATCACGTCACAGGGCAAAAAAAATAAATAAAGTGCCTCCATACAATATTTCTATACAAAAACGTTGTCCAAATAAACTTTTTCTTTACAAAAAAAATTCAAAAAAGGAGAGTAAATAAAAAAAACACCAAAAAGAAAAATTGAACCACTAAAGTCAACAAACATTCTCAATATCAAGAACTTCAAGCTTAGGGCATTTCTCAAGCAATAATCCTACTAGAAAATAGGAGTCAAGAGTTAATACAATTTGATATATATGCTCCTAAGATCACTTGTGATGCGGAGCGTATTGCTAATGACTACATTGAGTCAGATTGATCATTAATAGGGATGGCAATTTCCACCCGAGCATGGGGATCCGCACGGTTATTGTCCCGAATGGAGCCCCACTAGCGGGAATTTTTTCCTCGCAGGGATGGAGACTGGGGAGAAAACCCCCGGAAGGCATTTTGGTGACGGGGACGAGTAACATACTCTCCACCTTATAGGGTCCCCCGTCCCCGATAAGATTACAAAAATATACTTATAAATATATGTGGATATATATTATAAATATATTAAGTAATTTTAAATATATTTTTATTTATTAATTTAATAAAATATTGAAACAAATTCAACCCTAAATTTGTTAATCTTGTTCGATTTCTCAGTTCCTCCTCTATATTCTTCAACTTCCAATCCCAAACGATCAGACCTTTCACTCTCAGTTCTTCACGCGTCTAGTCCCCTACGTCATTTGAGTAATACTTTTATTCCTCCACATCTCGCTGCAATGGCACTTGTCCATCGTGCTGCCACTAAAATGTTGGTAAAGACCTTAAATGTTGGAGATGATAAGAAGAATTGAACTTGATTCAGACTTAGATCTTCTTGTAATTTTTATTGAATCTCGTGTTAGTACCATTTGAGTTTCAACTTGTTACAATTTGTTTGAGAGTGCTTTAACTTCAAATTTAATATTTTTTTGTTTTATATATTTTATGTTTTACTGGATTTTAGTTTTTTTAGATATTCTTTTATATATATTTTTTATGAATTTTCAGGGTCCCTAAACTCCCCTTGGGGATCCGCGAGAAATGAGGACGGGGAGAAAAACTCCCCATGACAGGGAACGGAGATGGGGGAAAAACTGTGGCACGGGGATGGGAAGTGGGAGTACTACCCACCCTAGCCTGCCCCGTTGACATCCCTATTCGTTAATAAGTTTTTTGTGGGCTTTTTTCTTATTGTTTTTTTTTTGTACTCTTAGAACCTTTTTTATTTTCATTAATTAATAAGGATCTAGTTGGAGATAAATGCTATCCTAGTTAGAGATGAATATTATCCTAATTGGAGCTAATTAGTGAACTTGGAATCTTAGTTAAATTTAAATTAGAAACCATTAGAGCTAAACTATGAAAGACTTATAAAATTATTTGAATGAAACAAATTTATACTCAATTGTGATAATTAATATACCGTAAAATACTTATTAGCAAAAGAAATAGGATGGTGCGGAGATCAACGTTCTTTACAAGAAAGAACATAAGGCCCACTTTATCAATGTTAACAAGCATAATAAAGCAAACACAAGCCACGAAATAGGCAGAGCGATAATTGTCGTGTCACCCCACAACATGGAGGGGTAATGAGTGGTGTACCGAACCAAGACTCACATGAAGAACACTAGGGTCCACTTGATAAACGTTACTAGCAACAAAAACCAAACCCAAACCACGAAATAAGCAGGGTCATAATTGTCGTATCAACCCACAAGGTGGAGTTTGCGTTGAACCAAGACTAAGAAAGAACATAAGGTCACTTCATCAACGTTACCGGTCATAACAAACCAAACCCAAGCCACACAATATGCAGGGTTATAATCGTCGTATCATTGCACAAGGTGGAGTTTCCTGAGATAATGAGTTGTGCATTGAACCAAGACTCAAAGAAAGAACACTAAGGTCCACTTCATAAACGTTACTAGCCACAACAAACCAAACCCAAGCCACGAAATAGGTAGAGTCATAATTGTCGTATCAACCCACAAGGTGGAGTTTTCATTGAACCAAGACTAAGAAAGAACACAAGGTCCACCTCATCAACGTTACTGGTCACAACAAACCAAACCCAAGTCACACAACAGGCAGGGTCATAATTGTCGTATCATCCCACAAGATGGATTTTTTAAAGATAATAAGTGGTGCACTAGGATTTAAATCATGTCATCATACATAATATTATATAAATTAAGCTTAATTGCAGTTTTGGTCCCCTACTATTGGTCATGTGCGATTTTGGTCCCTAAAGTTTTTTTCGTGCATATTTGGTCTCCTGTTTTTTCAATGTTGTAAATTTGGTCCTTCTATCCAATGTCTGTCAATTTTTTCAATGATCAACATAAAGGAACCACTCCCCTAAGCAGACACAACCTCTGATTGAGATTGTTTCTCCTATGCGTCTCCGATTCAACATGATTCAGTGATTCCTCTCTGCTATTTACTGGTTTTGTCTTTACTTTCTGTGACTTTTTTTTGTTCCACCACATGATCCTTTACCACAAAGCTTAAAAAGAGATTCTATGTGTTTAGAACAGTGGTTTTGTGTGCTTAGCGGAGTGGTTTCTCTATGTTGATCATTGAGAAATTAACAAACTTTGATAGAAGGACCAATTTTGCAACATTGAAAAAACAGGGACCCAAATGTGCACGAAAAAAAACTTTAGGGATCGAAATCGCACATTGCCAATAGTTGAGGGACGAAAACTGTAATTAAGCCTACAAAGTATTTAACGCTCACCTACAATTATACATACATGAAATGTGTGATATATGCTGTTGTTATTTCAAATTTAAATAAACTAATCCAAGAGGATTGACCAACTGACTGTGACAAATTAGGGTTCATATTTAGGGTGCATTTGATTTGCAAAAATGCTGGGGTCTGGACAACACAAAAGATTTTATCCCTTGTTTGATTTGAAAAGTGATCAGGGGACAAGACAAAATGGGGTGAGGACACGACAAAAACCCAAAATTTTGTCCCTACCAAACCAGGGGACAACTCTTTGTCCCACGGATTTACTATCAAAAAAGACAAAATTATCCTTACCCCTCACTCTCTCCTCTCTCTCTCTCCCCTCTCTCTTTCTCTTCTCTCTTTCTTCTCTCTCTCTTCCTCCCCCTTTCCTCTCTATCCATGTCTAATATATATAGTATTATTATGGTAGTAATAATATATTATCATATATACTATATTTTATAAAATATATTATAAATTGCCTAATACTTACATATATATATATATATATATATATATATATATATAAAATAGAATATTATATTAATAATATATATTACAAAGGGTATCATAGTAAAATTAATATTATTTTACTTGTGCTGTCCATTATCTATCAAACGATGTACATGACAAAAAGTTGTCTTGTGACTCAAGGGGTTGGATTGTACTGTCCTGCTTGTCCTATGCTGTGTTGTGCATTAAAGCGTATCAAACTCACCTTTACTTTGATTATTTGGGTTTAGATGCTAACTAGCATATGCAAGAATTAGTTTTGATCTTTAAATGCAGTAAGCCAAAATAGGGTATTGTTAGAATTAAAAAATACTAGTTTGTGACCAGCACGTTGCGTTGTTGCCTCCTTTTAAAATTTTAAAGTATGAAATTTGTAATACATTGAGGGACTTGTCATCTAATGGGATGACTTCCTAGGAAATGTGTTTGAGGATCTAGTCTTAATCCCAAGCAATCCAAAGTGACAAAAATACAAAGATTCAAAGTTTAGAAACGAAAATGGTTGTTAATTGATGGTTATCATGAAAATAACTTGGTGTTCTTGCAAAAGTAGTTCATAAAAATGCCAAAAAATGATTTTGTAAGTCCCTAAAATAAATATGAAAACCTTCAACTATAAGGGGGTTGTTGTAGTCCAAAATTCCATCATGATATTTGTCCCACCATTTCTTTAGCAGCATGTTGATATCTTCCCTGTGCATGTTCTCATCCTTCTACCTCCAAGGCTTAGATCCCCGTGGCAACAACATTACAAAAGTTGAGCCATAAACATTATACATGTGAACTTTGAACTTGAATTATTCTATTATGTTTTATTAATTGAACACCGACAGCAACACTGTAGTGAACCATCTTGACCTTGCATCATTGCATCACCCATCTACCTCCTTCATAGATAAGAAAATAAAAGCAAGTTAGTTTACCAGTATTTGTGAATGAGTAAGAAAAAATATACATCTGTATGAATAATGAGATTCTGTATAATTCTGAAACTAAGAATTGCACTGGTGGATGGAGAATTGAGAATTTCATTAGTTTCATTCTTAAGCAATAGCAATCTTTGTTAAGATTTTCATGAAAGACTGGATTGTATACATTGGACACACTTAGGAAAGTAATTAGTATCAACTGCTACCTGCTTTGCAAATTTCCTTTTCAAAGTTATCAATATATCATTGTGAATCAATGCAAAGGAATTAGACAAAATAAAAATTTCATAGCATTGTTAACCATTTGTTATTGTCCTTTTTTCTATTTGCCATGGAAGTATCTTCCTAGTGAGCTGATCTCTCACATGAAGATCCAATTCTATTACTTTCAGTACTGACAAAATTTGTAAAGCATTAATACCAAAACTGTATACATCAATTGCATGGGTTAGCTTGGCATCACTCATATACTTTGGGTCCATGTCACTAGTGCGAGAAAAGGGATTCCACGCTTCGGTTATTTTTGGCTTTCCACATCGGTTTTCAAACTGATGTGGAAACGACCGATGTGGTTTATTGCCACTTTACACATCGGTTAAAAAACCGATGTGTAAAGTATATTTTAAACATCGGTTTTCTATTAACCGATGTGGAAAATTAATTTATCAATTGATAAGCACTTGGAAATTTAACTTTCTACATCGGTTTTGCCTAAAACCGATGTGTAAATTTAACTTTCTACATCGGTTTTAAATAGAACCGATGTGTAAAGTGAAATTTACACATCGGTTCTACGGAAAACCGATGTAGAAAGTTAAATTTACACATCGGTTTTTGATGAACCGATGTGTAAAATCTCTTTTTTTTTAATCTGTTATTTACATTTCAATCATTCCTTTCCCTGTTTTGATGAATGCGGATCAATAAACAAACCAGCAGTACCACTCGATCAAACAAGAAACAACAACGAGAACACCAAACCAGTTTTGACACAATCATTCAAAAGCAAAACATACTTCATTCAATTTTCTTAGCACAAACAATCAGCTCTTACACATATGGTTAAAAATACCGACATTTCATCAAATGACTAGTGAGCATGAGAATCTGAAAACAGAGGGCATCAGGCCTAATTAATTTCGAATGAATGAAAACAACACTTTATCAAGGCTACATCAAAACACGAGAGAAGAAGAATTGAACCAGACCTGAGCACTAATACATATCATCAGTCAAAGGTACACTATAGCTAGTACATGATAAGTTTTTAAACTAACTACATATATACAAACTATGGGTGGTACACTTCAAGAAAGAAAGTTGCCCAACGCCTCTTTATGATGTTGATGTCAGAATCAGATAATGGAGTTGGATTGTTGAATATCTGCAAGTTTAATTGGACAAAAGATTATATCTTTTAAGTAATAAACTAACATAAAACATATAACGAATCTATACTATTACTTCTAATTGTGTCAATTAACATTTACCTCGCTCCATCTTTCAGTGATCCCGGAGGAGATAATTTCCAACATCCACCGCATCACATAGTAGCCACATTCCTATGACCCACGTTGTATACGTGACTACGTACAAATGAAACCCAATTAGAATATGAGGAATAAAATAAAATAGAAATCAATTATTGTACCCACTGCATTTGATGCATTTGAACTAATAAATATCTTACGCTGGGAATAATCCATCTGATAGCCCGAGTACGCCTTTCACCACGCAACACGTGGGATGCATTAATAGACCTATCATGACAAAAACATTAATTAAAGTATATCTAATAGATTTCAGATAATTAAAACAACTGCATTACTGATTATAAAGTATTTTAATGCTTACGTTTCGATGATCGTCTTCAGTTGATTCGCCGGCTTATTTCCCAATGAGCAGAAGAAGACCACGACGTTCATTCTTGGGTACAAGAGCAACAGTTGCCAATGCCGGTTGTATTTGCGGAACAGTTAGTGACTAAGTCATATATAGTAATACTTAAATAACCGGTACTTACTTATTGATATAAGGCGCAAGATAGAATTGATGATCGTCTCGGGTAAGTATATCACGTATGGTAGTGACCGGGTCTTCCGATGCTACGAGAACATCACCCTGAATGAACATGGGGTCAATGAACCCATAAAGGGCGAGGTTACCCTGATCGACTAACATACGATGCAGATACCTAATATATTGGAAAAACATGTTAATTATCATAGTATTTAAAAATTAATTACGTACTTAACTTATAAATAAAATGTACTTACGTGCACCAAAACGATATGTGTACAGAACTGGCCATTTCTTTCTTGAGTGCCATCTCCATAAGTTCCTTCTTTGGTATATACGATTCACTGTGGTGGCATCATGTTCCAACGTTACCAAGAGCGCATCATCCTCCATGGTGACAACCTCGTATAGCCGTAACTTTAAAAACATCACCATGGCCAGGTGCCCCTTTGTCGATCCCCTAAACAACTTAGATATATATTAGTAATCACGGATAATTAAGTTATTTAATTCGTTATTAACTAAATGGTCAAATGAATACCTTGAGGGAGAGAGACATCTCCCGGTCTTCCTAGATCCGACCTTTTAGGCACAATATCATTTCCAACATCCTATAACGAATAAAAATAAAGCATTATCTTTAAACAATAATAAATATATTTCAACTATGAATATAGAAAAACACAACTAACCGAATACCTCAGATGCAACAAGAAAGTTGACCAGTCTTCTTGGCCAGAGGATGAAGTTATCGGGGGTCTGACCCACTGTTTGAACCTCCTCAGTGGGCACAGGGACTCGAGCATCAGCATCTCGAATAATCTCAACAGACACCCTCAGCTGATCATCCGGTAATAACCGATGGTGTATGATATTACCTAACTTATTATATGCCCTACCCAATGCCACTAAGCGGCGATGATGATGATCATCAACATACAGCTCACACCTATCAGGGTCGTCATCATCATCATCATCATCATCATCATCATCATCAGCAGCAGCAGCAGCATCACCATCATCATCATTTTCAGGATGATGAGGAGGATCACATGAGCCCTTAGTGCTCACATGGACAGAGGGTTGGACACCGGCTGTCATCTGCTGGGACATAGAAGTCAATATTGCCATCTGCTGGGCAAACTGCTCGGCCATCTCCTGTCGAAGCTCAGCTGCAATCTCCTGTTTTAGTCGTGCTCTATCTGCAACCGAATCCCTGTGGCATTGGTGTGAAGATGAACCATGGTATTGGCGATTGCCGACTCCCCATCCAACACCAATGACACGGCCCGGGTGGTCTGGTTTACCGATGGCAGTAGATAAGACATCATCGCGTCCTCTAGGAACAAAGGTTCCTTGGGTTAGCTGATCATCCAAGGCATCCTATCACATAAAATATCAGGTCACATTACAATTCGGTAACAATCTTAAAATGACAATTACAACAAACTATACTTACAATCCTCTCAGCTACTTGGCGGGCCTCCTCGGATGTATATTGTCCCGTTTTTCTTTGTCGGCCCCTCTTCCATGAACGATGGCATGGGGGTGGAGGTGGATCAACAACCTCTGGAAGATTTTCAGCATTAGGATCCGCCTGAGATGCTGCCTGCTGACGTGCTTTCTTTTCCTCTTCAACCATTTTCTTAACAAGCTTTTTATATCCCCCACGAGACATCACATGGGGGTAGACATTCTTGCTTTGGTTTTTCTGCCCCTTTTTCCTCTTCTCCTGTTATAAATAAAAGACAATTAAATTACATAAGTAAATGAAATTAATGCAATTACATAAATTTAGAGACAAATCAAATAAGTTAACTCCGAAAGTCGGGATCATGTCGGCTCTGAACAAAGCGATCCCACGTCGCCTTGTCAAGAAACGGATACACCTCGAGTGGGTTCTTTTTACTTTTTGGATTGAATATATAGTATATGCCCAGGTCGGCCTTAAAAGCCCTCCAACGCTCTCCAGCATACTTTAGCAAACGCTTCTTCATAGCGTATGTATCCGGTATGTCAAAGGTCAACTACATTAAGACCAAAAGAATCAACGAATTACTGTATGATATTATTAAGATAAAAATAAAGTAGATACAGACAAACACAGGACGTAGAAGTATAGATACCAGAACACTCTCCCATATCTGCTCCTTCATGTCCGCCGGTACATCTCTCCACCTATCAATGAGTATACTGGGCCTGTTCCTAGCAAGGGTCGCCACAAAACTGTTAAATTGATCTTCCATTGGCCCAATAGGATTGAGGTTATTATCAAAGTCTACTCTTATCCTTTGATTTGACCCACAGTTGGCGAGTCAAATTCCTCATCCGTGTGGCACGTCTACCCTTTCTCTAGGTGAGACGGGGTCTCTCGACCCATTTGCATGAAGGAGGGATATCCTCATGATCAGCCATGTATACCTGTTTAAACACAAAACAAAAAAAAACTTGTTAGTATGTCAGGATAAATATCAAACATAACTTATAAATATCGATCAACGTACATAAACATAACTTATAAATATCAACGTAAACATATAATATGCCAAACTTGATGGTAATATCAAACTAAACTTACTTTGTGGTCAATTAGTAAAGTTCTCCCATAACCCTTCTTGGTGATCATTACGAGTAGCATGTACATCATCCACTTCATTTTCCTCATTGAAATTTGGCACTCGTGTTGAGAAAGAAGGAGTATCAGAAATATCAAGAGTTGAATCGTGATTTCCCTCACTACCATTATACATGTTTTTTCCCTGGAGAACCACTGACCACCTTTTGTTAGAAGGATCACGGATATAAAACACTTGTTTTGCCTCGGGATGCCATGATGAAAGGTTCCTCTTTATTACCTACCTTACTAAGGTCCACCAATTTGAATCCTAACTCATCGGTTTGCACACCATTATTCTTGTCAACCCACCGACATTTAAAAACAGGTACTCTAAACTTCGTGTAATCAACCTCCCATATCTCTTCAATGATTCCAAAGTATGAAACTGATGCCATAACAGGGTTTTTATCTTTCGAACTAGAGAAATGCATGGACTCAATGACGACCATAACCTCCATTGTTTTGCATAGTACTTTTGTCATCCCGGGACTTTGTATAGAAGGAAAACTTATTGATATCGTACCCACTCCAAAGATATGACATCAAAGTTAGGCCCCCTGTGCTAGCCATTTTAATGTAGCGAAGTAAGTACCATCCTTTGCAATTTTTTCTTTAAACCAGTTCAAGAAAGTCTTGTTATGCTTGTTCAAACACCATTTTTCATTCATTCTAGGGTAAGTTTCATTGATGATGCTTTTATGCTCACATAAGTATGGTTCAACCTCATCAGTGTTATTCAATATATACAAATGTGCTTGAAGCACTTCCTCCCGATCCATGCTCTTAACAGTGATACCTCGTGTACCCTTACTGTTGACTCACCGGCAAGTGTACCGGGTCGTCGCAAGTAATAAAACACGGTAAAAGTCTACCGAGGTCGAACACAAGGATTGGGTTACCAATTCGACTAATTTCGTGAGAAATCCGATAAGATGGTTAAGTAGAGAAAGTGGTTGTAGAGAAACTAGGATCACAATTCAAATTAACAAATCGAATCAATTAAAGATGTGGTGATGAAATCTGGAATTAAAAGCATCTAAGGTTTCGAATCCACCTACCCAATCATGCAAAGTACCCAAGTGATATTGATCTCCTCTCTAGGTTCAATTTTAATGTCAACGGGACCCCTAAATTCTCCTATATCCACTGTCGTGCTCAATAGGACGTATTCGATGATTTGAGTTAATTACTTACTAGGTCTCTTAACCCTAATCTAGAATTCTATTAATTCTTGTTCCCTAAGAGTTGCATCGATCTCCTATTCACTCTCGTGCAACACTCGATCGATGTTCCCAATTCAAGTTCTGAAACGCGAATCGCCTCTCGGCCTCATACACGTTCAACTAGTTGATCACGCAAGCATATAACCAACACAATGAAATCAGAATTGGAAAACAATAATTGAATTAAGAGAGAGAGAGAGTTACATCACATGAATACTATGCCGCCATAGGTGGCTTCATCGATCCCTTAGACAAGGGGATTAGTTCCTCATGTCCGTAACAACGACACACGTACAATCGGAAATCATCCTAAGACTAAGAATTAAGAGAAGAGAAGAGGAGACGCAGCCCCAGAATAAGGATTACAAAAGATCTCAAATCAGTTCTGATCCAAAAAGTCCTCCTTTTATGTTCTGATCTGCTCTATTTATAAGGAGGCCACGCGTCACGGCCGTGACGGCCATCACGGCCAGGCCGTGACGGTTTCTGTTTCTGGCGCTTCTGTGATATTCAAACCCTCGCGATGTGAATCACGGCTAGGCCGTGATGGTCTCTGTCTTCCCGGGTCTTCAAACTCTCGCGGGGCGAGCTTCCTCTCGCGGGGCGAGAATCTCCAAAATGGCAATCTCCACTATTTCTTGACTTTCCTTAATTCTTAGAGCTTCACTCATGGACCTGAAAACAACACAAGCAACCACAAGCGTAATTCTATCCAAAAGAAGCTAAAAACTACACAAAAGACGCAAAACGAGTCAAAGTCCAACTTAGGAACAATACAAGGCAAATTTGGGCGAAAACGAGAGTGAACTCGACTAATTGGCACATAAACCCTAGTTTATCTAGTCATAAAACTAGATAAGCCAGAGGCTTATCAAAACACCCCAAACTTAAACCTTGCTTGTCCCCAAGCAAGCTTAAAACTCAAAAACGACTCAAGACTTGGTAAGCCTAAAGATCTAATCAATTTCGCACAAATTTCATGCGACTTTACAAAACAGTTTTTCTTCTTTGATTCCCCCCCTTTTTTTTCATCAATGTAATCCCCACATTCATCTAACTTAAACAATTGAGAATTTATCATTCATGCCATCTTTACTCTAAGTTGAGGCTCGAAGATACACACAAAGGAAGATCACCTATTTCAAACAATTGCCTTCCTCACAAGGGCATTTAGTATTTCACTCATTCGCTCAAGTTTGTCTAGGCTATCAACTTTTCACTCACTTTCACATTCTAAGAGCACTTCCCATGAATTTGATTTTCATCTCAAACATAGTTCCCACGAAAACATGCATGCAACATCAATAGGTCTTTCAAAGGTTGTAATGGGGCCTGGCTAAGGGTAGGATAATCAAAGGATAGAAGCTAAGTCCCTAGGATCAATGAGAGCATGAAACTAATATCACAACAATTGAATTCACTCTCATATTATTCTCTTCCTTGTAGTTGGTGGCTACACATCTCTTCCTTTTTATATTTATTTTTCTTTGCCCTTTTTGGAACATATTCAATGCTTTTTATCACCC
Organism: Sophora flavescens; assembly: GCA_030762895.1. Taxonomy (NCBI): domain Eukaryota; kingdom Viridiplantae; phylum Streptophyta; class Magnoliopsida; order Fabales; family Fabaceae; genus Sophora; species Sophora flavescens. The sequence continues at coordinate 100,541,560 of CM061070.1, forward strand.
ATTTTTTTTTTTTTTCTTTCAAGCCTTCGGCCCTTACTTCCGTTTTTCTTTTTCTCAACTATGATTCATGAACTTGTAGCCACCCCAAACTTAGTTCCGCAACAACACTCACAAAGCTAAAATTCCATACTCTCCTAAATCCTAGGATAGGAGAAAATAATGGTTTTTCTGAGTTAATGGCTTGTAATGTAAGGTCATCAAGAACAATAGGCTTCAAGGCTCAATGTGGCTAACTAGGGATCATTCGTCAAGGTTGGTTCAATTTATGGCCAAGTAGTTAATTCAAAGAAAATTGCCTAAATCATTTGATGCAACATATAAACATGCAAACCATATAGAGATTCAAGCAAATTCGGGAAAGTGCAACTTACAGTGATTCACACATTCAAAACAGAGTTGGAGGCTCAAATCCTCACCGGACATTTTGCAAACTGTTTGACCGAGATACGATTCCTAGTGTGTGCACCCCCCTCACCCCAAACTTATCATAAATCAAGCAATCATAATAAATCTCAAAGTTCAATTTTCAATTTTAAGTGGGGATCAACTTTTCTATTACTAGAACCTAGGGGGAAATCATCAATGGTCAATATAATTCATGCGATCAATCTATGCTCAATTCAATTAAAATCCAACAAGCTTGCCGACACGACATTTCATACAAAAACTCTTGATCTTCTCAAATTATTCAAGAGCGACAAACAAAAACAAAACAAAAATTAAAAACAAAACAAAAGTTAGGAAAAGAGAGGGATACCTAGCTTGGGTTGCCTCCCAAGTAGCGCTTGTTTAACGTCCCGAGCCTGACTCAAGTCACCCTTAAGGGTTAATCCAAAAGAAACACTTGCTTTCCAGTTGGGATTGACTCCCCATGATAATGCTTTAACCTGTGCCCGTTCACCTTGAAGTTGCCAGAGGCCCCTTCTAATTCCACTGCCCCACGGGGAAGACTTGTAGGATCTTGTATGGTCCCGACCATCTTGATTTCAGCTTCCCAGAAAGAGCCTCAACCTTGAATTATACTGAAGCACCAATTGCCCGGCTCGAACCTCCTAGGCAAGATGTGCTTGTCATGCCATGCCTTCGTCCGCTCCTTGTAGATTTTTGCGTTCTCATAAGCTTGCATGCGGATCTCGCATAGCTCATTCAAGTCCAACAACCTCTTCTCTCCCCGCCTTTGTCAAGTCAAAGTTGAGCTCCCTAATTGCCCAATAAGATTTCTCCTCCAACTCCACCGGTAGGTGGCATGCCTTTCCGAACACCAAATTGTAGGGAGACCTTCCAATTGGAGTCTTGAAGGCGGTCCTATAAGCCCATAGAGCATCATCCAATTTCCTTGACCAGTCCTTCCGTGAGGAGTTGACGTTTTCTCGAGAATGCGCTTCAACTCACGGTTGGATACCTCGCTTGCCCATTTGTTTAGGGATGATAGGGAGTAGAGACTCGTGCTTGACCCCATACTTCTCGAGAAGCTTATGCATTTGATTGTTGCTGAAGTGGGATCCCCATCACCGATCAACACTCTTGGGACCCCAAACCTAGAGAAGATATTGCGCCTCAAGAAATCCATGACTACCCGCGCATCATCCTGTGGGTTGTTGGGATTGCCTCCACCCACTTCGACACGTAGTCCACAGCCACCAAAATGTATTGGTAAGAGAAAGAGGGTGGGAATGGTCCCATGAAATCTATCCCCCAAACATCAAAGAGCTCTACTTCGAGCATGCAATTCAAGGGAAGTTCATGCCACTTAGAAATATTGCCAACCCTTTGGCAACGATCACAGTTTTCAACAAAGGTGTAGGCATCCTTGAAGAGCGTCAGCCAAAAGAAACCACTTTGAAGGATCTTTTCTGCAGTCTTCTTTCCCCCATAATGCCCACCGTAATCCGAGCTATGACAATGCCACAACACGTTTCCGATTTGGTCATGGGGAATGCACCTCCTGAGGATCCCATCCGAGCACTGCTTGAAGAGATAGGGGTCCTCCCACACATAATATTTTGCGTCCGAGAAGAATTTCTTTCTCTGTTGATTAGTCCAACCTTGCGGAACCACATTTGAAGACTTGAAGTTGGCCATATTCGTGAACCAAGGAGGGGAATTTTCAATAAGTGCAAACAGCTTTTCATCAGGAAACTCTTCCTTGATGTCTAACAATTCCTCCTCGGTGTCGGGATTGACCAACCTAGATAAGTGGTCCGCCACCCCATTGTCGGATCCCTTCCTGTCCTTAATCTCGAGATCAAATTCCTGCAAAAGAAGGATCCACCGAATTAATCTAGGTTTGGCCTCTTGTTTTGTCATCAAGTGTTTTATGGCCGCATGATCAGTGAAAACCACAATCTTAGACCCCACGATGTAGGATCTAAACTTATCCAAAGCAAACACCACATCAAGTAGTTCTTTTTCAGTGGTGGAATAATTAGCTTGTGCCTCATTCAAAACTTTACTTGCATAATAAATGACATGAGCTAATTTTTCCACCCTCCGCCCAAAAACAGCTCCCCACCGCATAATCACTAGCATCACACATGATTTCAAATGGCAAATTCCAATTAGGTGCAGTGATTATGGGTGCGGTGACAAGCATATTTTTCAAAACAGTGAAGGCATTTAAACAAGAATCATTAAAATCAAAGGATACATCCTTCACAAGAAGGTCACAAAGCGGCCTTGCGATTTTGGAGAAGTCTTTGATGAATCTCCTGTGAGAACCCGGCATGCCCCAAAAAACTCCTCACCCCCTTCACATTGGTTGGTGGGGGCAGCTTCTCAATCAACTCAATCTTCGCCCTATCTACCTCAATCCCCCTTTGGGAGACTTTGTGCCCTAAGACTATACCTTCCTTGACCATGAAGTGGCATTTCTCCCAGTTGAGCACAAGGTTAGTCTCTTGGCACCTTTTAAGCACCAAGGTCAAGTTCTTCAAACAGTTGTCATAGGAGGTCCCAAAGACCGAGAAGTCATCCATGAACACCTCAATGCATCTCTCCACCATGTCCGAGAAAATAGAGAGCATGCACCTTTGGAAAGTAGCGGGGCGTTGCACAATCCAAAGGGCATCCTCCCTGTAGGCAAAGACTCCATACGGACAAGTGAAAGCCGTCTTCTCTTGGTCTTGAGGATCCACCACAATCTGGTTATAGCCGGAGTAACCATCCAAGAAACAAGTAGTACTCATATCCGGCTAACCTCTCAAGCATTTGATCTATGAAGGGGAGAGGAAGTGATCCTTCCTTGTTGCTTCATTTAATCTTCTCGTAGTCGATGCACACTCTCCACCCCGTGATGGTTCTTGTTGGGATCAATTCATTGTTTTCATTGACCACCCCGTTGTTGTTCCACCCTTCTTTGGGACCACATGAATCGGACTAACCCATTTGCTATCCGAGATTGGGTAGATGATTCCGGCATCTAAAAGCTTAATCACTTCCTTACGCATGACTTCTTTCATGATGGGGTTTAGCCGTCTCTCGTGGTTGAACCACCGCTTATAACCATCCTCCATCAAGATTTTATGCATGCATAGGGAAGGGCTAATACCTATTAGGTCCGAAATCTTCCACCCAATGGCGGATTTGTGTTCCCAAAGAACTCTCAACAGCTTCTCCTCTTCATCCTTTTTCAAGGCATTGCTAATGATCACCGGATGTTGTCCCTCCTCCCCCAAGAATGCATACCTCAAGTGATTTGGGAGTTGCTTCAACTCCGGTGTCTTTCCATCTTCCTCATTGCCTTCTTTGTTGAGTTTCTCCTTTGCACATTCATCCCTTGGGAGACTCGGTAAGGCTTCCATATGTTTCAAGCATTCAAGATAGTCCTCATCCCCCAAGGGGTCTTCTTCTTCACTATCATCACCATGGGATTTTACCAACACTTGTGCAAGTGCAGAACCATGGGCTCCTCTAGTGGACTTTTCCTTGACAATACCATCCACAAAATCCACCCGGTACACTTCCGACCTCTCCACAGGGTGCTTCATTGCTTCAAAGACATTGAAGACTACATTCTCATCTTGCACGCGGAGGGTGAGCTTCCCTTGTTGCACATCAATCAAAGCACGCCCTGTGGCCAAGAAAGGCCTCCCCAATATGAGATGGATCTCGGCGTCTTCATCCATATCAAGTACCACAAAATCTGCCGGAAATATGAATTTGTCCACCTTCACTAGCAAGTCTTCGACAACCCCATAAGGGTATTTGATGGAGCGATCGGCCAGTTGGAGTGACATCCGTGTATCCTTGGCTTCCTTAATTCCCAACTTCTTCATCATGGAGAGGGGCATCAAGTTGATGCTTGCCCCTAGATCACATAATGCCTTCCCTATATTCATCTCCCCAATAGTGCACGGTATCGAAAAGGAACCGGGATCCTTCAACTTTGGAGGGAGTTTTCTCTGAAGAATGGCACTACACTCCTCGATCAAAGCAACTGTCTCCTCATCCACAATTCTCCGCTTCTTGGTGAGAAGCTCCTTCATAAACCGGGCATACGATGGCATTTGTTCCAGGGCTTCCGCAAATGGGATGTTAATTTGAAGCTTACGGAAGGCATCAAGGAATCTGTTGAACTGTTTATCCTGTTGAGGCTTCTTCAATCTTTCCGGATATGGTACCTTCATGTAGGACGGGAGGTCCTTGGGCTCTACCCACTTCTTTCTACGGAACTCTTCATCTACAAGTTTTAACCTCCCTCCTTGCTCCGGTTCCTTACCGCTTGCTAACTCTCTCTTCTTTCTCGGGTTGTTCTTCCTCAACATGTGGTGGGTTCGAGACCTCAACTTCCGGGAGAACTAGGTGCGCCTGTTAGATTCCACAGACTCTACCGCTTCTAGTGGTCACGGCATTGCAATCGGCTCTTAGGGTTGTTCTCGGTGTCACCGGGAGAGTGCCCGGGCAGACGCTCATTCAGTTGCTTCGCGAGCTGTGCTATTTGTGTCTCAAGATTCTGAATTGCTGAACCTGTATGAGTGGCCAACTTGTCAATGGCAGTGTTTGTGTTAATTGACAATTTCTCCACTGCTGTACTCATTTTCTCAAAAGCCAGCTCCCACGGTTGTCTTCAACTATATGTTATTTGCACCTGATTAGTCCCAGAAGGACCCTGTTGAGTATTGCGCTGCTGAATCCCTATGTGTGGCCTCAGACCCTGTTGAGGTTGCTGCCCGGCTAGACCACCACTAGCATTACTCCATGCGAAACCCGGATGGTCTCTCCTCATGTACCCCCTATTTCGATTCGATTGTAGTCATTCGTCTGCATTTCTCCGATAATTGTTCTGGGGCACAGTGTCATAGAAGTTGTGGCATGAATCCACATGTTCCTGAGAGAAGTTCAGTGGGCAATTCTGAGTGTCATGATCCCCATTGCAGTTGTCACAACCCGGAGGCATCCCCTCGTGTATCACATTAACTTTTTTGTTCCCCGATAGTGCCGCATTCTCGCATCTTCAACAACTGTTTTGCTCTAAAATGGCTTCCATTGTCGCAGAACCGACTCCACTCGAGGTTTCCACCGCCACGGTTGTAATCATTATATGACATCTTTTCTAACAAAGTGCCCATCCATCCTCGGTAGATAAATATACAAAAGAACCGCCACAATGCATCATCACAGTTCATCGATAGCGTCCCTCAACCCATTAAAGAAGTGCTGCACTTTGGAAACCGGGTCAAAGAACGCAGAGGGACATCTTCTCAATAAACCATTGTACCTCTCCCACGCTTCATTGTAAGTTTCATCCTCCGTCTGCTGAATGATGTGATCGCTATTCTTGCTTGTGCCGCCTTCCGAGGAGGAAAGTATTTGGTTAGGAACTCTGTGCCATTTGCTCCCAAGTTACGATCTTTGTTCCTATCCAAGTTGCCAACCCAATCGCGAGCGACATCCCTAAGAGAGAGAGGGAAAAGTCGCAAGCGAAACTCATCCCGAGAGACTCCTCTTGTCTTCTCGTAAGTCACGAGGCTTCAAGGAAGCGAGGGATGTGTCTATGCGGGTCTTGCTTGCCACGCCGTCGAACCGATTCTCACGGATCCGGGCTGTGACACATCCTTCCACTCGAAGGAGTCTATGTTGAGGTTGCCCCTCACAATAGAAGAAGCACAATCCTCCAAGTTTGGTAGATCGTACTCGAAGAGAGGCTTGTAACGAGGAGGAGGAGGAGGAGGATGAGGAGGAGGATGAGGAGGATTTTCTTCAGCCATGCCCTCTATTTTAATTCCTTCAATTCTTTTCCGTTCCCTGGCTTCTTTCCTTAATTGCCGCTCGGTCCTGGTGATCTCGGAATCAAATAGCCAGTCCTCTTGTAGGAGGGTACCTCGCATACAAAAACAGGCAAAGACTAAGTGAAATCAAAGAAACAGAGAAAAATAATAGCAATTAAATAAAAGAAAATAAAACAAAAAAGTCAGCTTAACCAAACAGCCGAATTTCCTAAAAATTAGGAAAATTGGTTGTGCCAATCCCCGGCAACGGCGCCAAAAACTTGTTGACTCACCGGCAAGTGTACCGGGTCGTCGCAAGTAATAAAACACGGTAAGAGTCTACCGAGGTCGAACACAAGGATTGGGTTACCAATTCGACTAATTTCGTGAGAAATCCGATAAGATGGTTAAGTAGAGAAAGTGGTTGTAGAGAAACTAGGATCACAATTCAAATTAACAAATCGAATCAATTAAAGATGTGGTGATGAAATCTGGAATTAAAAGCATCTAAGGTTTGAATCCACCTACCCAATCATGCAAAGTACCCAAGTGATATTGATCTCCTCTCTAGGTTCAATTTTAATGTCAACGGGACCCCTAAATTCTCCTATATCCACTTTGCCGTGCTCAATAGGACGTATTCGATGATTTGAGTTAATTACTTACTAGGTCTCTTAACCCTAATCTCGAATTCTATTAATTCTTGTTCCCTAAGAGTTGCATCGATCTCCTATTCACCTCGTGCAACACTCGATCGATGTTCCCAATTCAAGTTCTAAACGCGAATCGCCTCTCGGCCTCATACACGTTCAACTAGTTGATCACGCAAGCATATAACCAACACAATGAAATCAGAATTGGAAAACAATAATTGAATTAAGAGAGAGAGAGAGTTACATCACATGAATACTATGCCGCCATAGGTGGCTTCATCGATCCCTTAGACAAGGGGATTAGTTCCTCATGTCCGTAACAACGACACACGTACAATCGGAAATCATCCTAAGACTAAGAATTAAGAGAAGAGAAGAGGAGACGCAGCCCCAGAATAAGGATTACAAAAGATCTCAAATCAGTTCTGATCCAAAAAGTCCTCCTTTTATGTTCTGATCTACTCTATTTATAAGGAGGCCACGCGTCACGGCCGTGACGGCCATCACGGCCAGGCCGTGGCGGTTTCTGTTTCTGGCGCTTCTGTGATATTCAAACCCTCGCGACGCGAAGGATGTCTCGCGACGCGAGCCCTCTTGTCACGGCCCGTTATGTGAATCACGGCCAAGCCGTGATGTTCTCTGCCTTGTGTGGATTTTGGGTCACGGCCGTGATACCCATCACGGCTAGGCCGTGATGGTCTCTGCCTTGTGTGGATTTTAGGTCACGGCCGTGATATACATCACGGCTAGGCCGTGATGGTCTCTGACTCTGGTGCTTTTCTGGAGTTCACACACTCGCGACGCGAAGGCCGTCTCGCGATGCGAACCTTCCTTTCACGCCCCGTGATGTGAAATCACGGCTAGGCCGTGATGGTCTCTGTCTTCCCGGGTCTTCAAACTCTCGCGGGGCGAGAATCTCCAGAATGGCAATCTCCACTATTTCTTGACTTTCCTTAATTCTTAGAGCTTCACTCATGGACCTGAAAACAACACAAGCAACCACAAGCGTAATTCTATCCAAAAGAAGCTAAAAACTACACAAAAGACGCAAAACGAGTCAAAGTCCAACTTAGGAACAATACAAGGCAAATTTGGGCGAAAACGAGAGTGAACTCGACTAATTGGCACATAAACCCTAGTTTATCTAGTCATAAAACTAGATAAGCCAGAGGCTTATCACTTACCACCATATCTTCCTTCGTGACGAGACTTCGGAAGCCCTACAGGTTCCGCTTCTGACATGTAGTCTGTACAAAACTCAATAGCTTCTTCTGCAACATACCTTTCAACAATAGATGCTTCGGTACGGTGTGGATTTTTCATATATCCTTTCAGGATCTTCATGTATCGCTCAACCGGGTACATCTACCTTAAATAAACGGGACCGCACAATCTAATCTCCCTCACTAGATGAACAATCAAATGAACCATGATGTCAAAAAATGAAGGTGGAAAATACATCTCCAATTGGCACAATACAATGGCTGCCTCATTTTCCAACTCATCCAAATTTTTAGTGTCAATGACCTTGCTACATATAGCATTGAAGAATAAGCATAACCTAGTAATGGCATGCCTGACTTTTTTAGGCAATATGTCACGAATGGCCACCGGTAGTTGTTGTTGCATCAAGACATGACAATCATGAGACTTTAAGCCAACTAATTTGAGATCTTTCATTGAGACAAGTCTTCTGATATTTGAATAGTAACCCTGTGGCACTTTGACTCCCCGTAGACATTCACAGAAACTTCTTTTCTCTTTTTTTGATAAAGTATGACATGCTGGGAGCAAATAAGTCTTCTTATCCCCCACTTTAAGTGGAACTAACTGCTCTCGTATACCCATCGCAACTAGATCCAGACGAGCATTCACACCATCCTTTGTCTTGCCTTGAATGTTGAGAAGCGTTCCGATTAAACTGTCACACACATTTTTCTCTACATGCATCACATCAATACAATGTCTTACATCAAGCTTGCACCAGTATGGAAGATCAAAGAAGATCGACCTCTTCTTCCATATTTTCTTCTCTGTAGCCTTCTTCTGGGTCTTCCCATAGATAACATTAGTGTTGTTCACCCTTTCATAAACTTGTTCTCCAGTCAAGGCCACCGGAGCAATTTCATTCTTCGGAAGTCCATTGAAAGCTTTCCTCAATCTACGATAAGGATGATTACGTCGGAGAAATCTCCGATGCCCAAGGTAAACCGTCTTCCTTCCATGTTGCAGTTGATGGTAACATGTGCCTTCTTCACATATTGGACATGCTTTATGCCCCTTAACACTATACCCACACAGGTTCCGTATGCTTTGGAAAGTCATTGATGGTGCAAAATAACATGGCACGTAATCCCGAATGTCTCTCACGGCAATACCCGTCAATCACATCAACGCCTTCATCCCACAACATTCTCAAGTCTTCAATCAAGGGACTTAGATAAACATCAATATCATTTCCTGGCTGTTTAGGACCGAAATCATCATACTTAACATAATGTATTTGCGCTTCATGCACAACCAAGGAGACAGGTTGTAAATTACAAGGAGAACAGGCCATGAACTATGAATACTACTTAAGTTTCCATATGGATTCATTCCATCGGTAGCAAGTCCAAGCTTGAGGTTTCTGGGCTCATTGCCGAAATCCGGAAACAAACTATCAATTCTCTTCCATTGCAAAGAATCGGCCGGATGGCGAAGCTGTCCATCACACTTCCTCTCATCTGCATGCCATCTAATGTTCTTTGCGTCATTTACATTAGCAAACAATCGCTTGAACCGCGGAATCACGGGAAGATACCATAACACCTTCGCAGGAGGACCTTTGGTGACCACATCACAACTAGAATCACCATCCTTCACTTTGTAGCGTGATACCCCACTCCTGGGGCACTCGTGCATCTCTTCAAACTCTTTCCTGTACAATATGCAATCATTGGGGCAAGCGTGTATTTTCTTATACTCCATACCCATCGGGCACAATATCTTCTTCGCCTCATAGTTTCGAGATGGCAATGTGTTGCCTTCTGGAAGCATTTCTTTCAACAACTCAAGCAATTCGGTAAAGCTTTTATCGCTCCACCTATTTCTCGCCTTCACATTGAACAATCTTAACACCGCTGACAACCGTGTGAAATTAGTGCACCCCGGATACAAAGCCAATTGCACATCACTGCACAAAGTATCATACACATGTGCGCGCCGAAAAGACTCTTGCCCAACATCACGGATCATGTCCTCTAGTCCATCGTCCATTTCCACGTCATCAACTTCCTCTCTATCCGACACCCTCGGCTGTCTAACGATTCACCATGACATATCCATGTTGTATAACTCTTACAAATCCCCTCACAAATAAGATGATCACGTATCTCCTCGGCCTTCTAGTCGTCTCTCATTCAAACAGTTAACACAAGGACAATAAAACCTTCCGTTACCACTTTATCGGGAGCATTTGTTTTTTGCAAACTGTAGAAAATCTTCCACTCCATTCTCATACTCATCACTTGTCCGTCTAGCATTCATCCAACCGCGATCCATGACTAAACCAATACCTTCGTACTTAGTCCAACATATTTATCAACCACTTCTTATGACAGGGTATGGCCCTATCCCATTCGAGAAGAAACTTTTTCAACATTCGGTTAACGATTAGTCCTTAACTCTCATGCTCATACCTCGACAAAATTTCTCGCAGCATTTCCCCGCGGTCTCCGACGTACACTACTTGAACGCGATGACATCCACCACGATAAAGTATGCACCCGGAGAACGAAAGGAAATGTATCAATCCGAACTTTCATCAAGTATATAACATTAGAATCAATGAATAACTATTTTAACTGAATTAAGAAAAAGTTTTTTCCCAAACTGTCCAACTTTGGACAATTCAAGATCCAACACAATGAGCGGTACATTAAGCACGTACACGTACACGTACGCTCATTAGTATTGCATCTCAAACGGGAAACTAAGGCTTTACTAATTATTGTGGGCATATTATCGAATCAAATAAATTTTCAAGAAAATACATTAAAACTCCAATGAAAGCTTTTCAGCCAAAACGTACCTTCTGAGAGACACGCCTAGTTGTTATTATGCAAAGACAGCAGAGAAGTGAACAAAGCAGAGGCAGTAGCACTATGCAACGGAGTCAAGGACACTCCTCAAATCAAATCCGCAGTCCAGGAAAATAACACCTGTCAATTTCTAGCAGGGCATCACGGTTAAGACAAAAAGAAACTAGGTAAAGAATCAACAATAGTGCTTTAATGCAGGTGACAAAGTAATTTAAAAAAAATCTCCATTTCTTCCTATACTTGTCAACGTATTCTCAACCTTTTTCTTAAAAGGTTCTTAAATATGCCTATATTGTCTTACATTGCTTCATCTAAGATTTCCAAAGAAAAACAAGAAGATTTTTAAAAGCATTCAACTTCCTTGTATTTTTTTTCTAGCTTTCGTTTAGATATGATCTTCAAGCACATCATATTGAACCTTAGGCAACACATATATTGGAACACAAACCATAGTGGTTCTTGAAAATAATACAACCAAGAATGATGCCAATTTCTCTCATATACCATGTGATTTTAGATAGATCATGAGCGAGATTGAAAAGAGGCTTAAAGCATGTTTAAGATGTATTCCATATCTCAAATCCAAAACCAAACATATTATTGGCATGTTAACATGATTTTCTTTTCTAGGTTTTTCTGCTAGTATCCCGAACATGGGGACAAACTCTCCAAGAAAACAGTTCAAACATTTTCGCAAGCAACTAACATGCAATACGGACACATGAATTGAAGAATCAAAATCAACATATAATCATCTAACATCAACATGCAGTGGCCAACAAATAACAACATGCAAGTGGCCAACATTTTATAATCAACACCAGCCAAGAGAAAAGAGTGTAGAAACAGGAAACCCTTCCAACCTCCTTCACCCCTAAAAACAAGGCGCAAACCGGTGAAAAACAAGAAAAAATTTGAACGAAACCGAAGATTGAATATGGAAAACCCTAAACCCAAATCAGTTAATCACAACAGCAAAATCCATTACCCATACACATCAGTGAATGAACCACAACAACAAACTGAACAAAGTGAATACTGGAGAATGAAGCAAGGTGAAGGGAAAGTGAAGCAAAGTAAAATGAAGGAAGCACTCACCAGAGAATGAAGCAATGGCGGCAAGCGGACAGAGCGAGGTGAGGGCGAGCATCCAAACGCAAAGGTAAAGCACAGGGAGAGAGCTGTTTTAGGGTTCAGCTAGCAAAACTCGAAAATGAAGAATGCAGGGATAGCGCGCGGAACAAAATAAAAATTGGCAATATTACACATCGGTTATGCTAAAAACCGATGTGGTTAACATTATACACATCGGTTATTAGAAAACCGATGTTTAAACCTTAAAATTTTGTTTATTTTTTTAAATTTTATACATCGGTTATTTAAAACCGATGTGTAAAAGTAAAATTTTAATTTCTATTTTTTTTATTTATAATTTATACATCGGTTTTCTAGAAACCGATGTTGTTAATCACAATTTTCCACATCGGTTCATAAAGAACCGATGTTGAATGTTAAAAATTCTGACTTTAAATTTTTTTTATTTTAATTTTAAACATCGGTTAGAAATAACCGATGTGTAAACGTTTTACACACCGGTTATTCTCTAAACCGATGTGTAATACTTTGGTTTTAATTTCAAAAATGCCACCGCGTCGTTTTACACATCGGTTTCTAATAAACCGATGTGTAAACTCCGATGTAGAATCCCTATTCTGCACTAGTGTGTAGACTATGGTTCCTCTAACATCTCTACAAACCTTGCTATCTTGCATTCCCATCATCTTTGCCAGTAAAAAATCCTGTAGTTTGGCTTGGTATTTCTCAGTCAAAAGGATGTTGGTAAGCTGAAAATCAAAATCATTATGAGGCATTACCATATTGCTAACTGAAAACACTATTATATACATGTATGTGTATGTGTGCATTCCCCCCAAGTGCATCATATATAGCAAGATCCAGCATTTCATATGATGTACCTCAATATCTCTACTGACTCTTGTTGGCAAACCTGTAACAATTTGTGTTGACATGTAATCACCAGTCAGCCTAAAATGGAAATATTTTTGTTACCATAAATCATTTCCTTTTTATTTTTTTTATCACGGGACTTGATTATCTTACCTTGATTCAATGTTGCACTGGAAAGAACCCCTTGGTCACATCCTCTAACTCTTTCTTGGTCCATAATTTGAATACACTTTAGTTCAGTTCCAATATCTTGATGTAGTGAGTATTCCAAATTCTCACCGGTTGAATGAGGCAGGAGACATTTGAAGGTTGTGTATTAGCACTAACAGATCATTCATAGGTATGAACATGACCAGCAAACACAACATCAACCTTGTACTGCACAAACCAGGGCTCAAACATTACTCTCATTGTTTCCCCTTCCATATAATGATAATTGTAGCTGTTATACCAAGGTGAATGCATGAGAACAATCAACCAAGGAGTCTCCGTCCTATTGACTTTTGGGTACTCATCTTCAAGCCATTTGTAGTGACTTTTTCTATAAGCCAAGAATTTTTATTAAGAGACTTTCTATTTGTAACACAACGTGTGCTACAAATTAGAGGATAAAAGCACAATCCATGTACAGGGCATTATTTTATCAGCGTGTGTACGAAAACAAATTCCCTTAGTCAAAGTCATCTGGGATGAAGCAACAGGAGAAGCAATTTGGGAGACTGAAGAGAAGATGAGATTACAGTACCCCAATCTTTTTTCCGATACGTAATTTCGAGGAAGAAATTTATTTTTAGAGGGGTAGTAATGTAACCCCCGATTTTCTGCTTCTTGTTAATCTGTGCTTAAGTGTGTGCTTGCCAATAATTAATTTTAAAATTCAAGAGATTATTTTGACAAACTAAAATCATTTTCATAACTTAGTTTATCTTAGGAAGCTCCAGTAAAAATTTCAGCTGAAAATTCAGACGAATCCCGGTCTGCGTTTCTCTATCAGTAGAAGTTTACTGATTAGAAAATGAAATTTTTACTCATGAACGAAACGAGTGGGCTTCTAATTACGATTGCTAATGTTTTCAATATTTTAAAAAATTTCGTTTACAAATTTTATTTTATTGATTTTTCGGGTGCGATTTTCATAAGAAATACGATCGTTTTACACAACCGGGGAAAGGAATTGAACTGGAACGAAACAAAAAGAAGTCAATGAATTTATTTGCATCATATTTTGGAGTGTTCGGTGAGCAAAATATGATTTGAATAGTAAACTATTATTATATGAAATCATTATTTTCATAATAAATTATTATATTTCAAAAACAATTATTAAAAATACAAACTAAAAATTTTATTTTTTCCTCTCTTTTTCTGTGGAACACCCCCCCCCCCCCCCCCCCCCCTATATAAACCCCTCTTCCTCACACTTCTTCACTTTTCCTCTCATAGACTCCAAAGCACTAATAACACACTTGCTTAAGTTCTTCTTGTTTTTTAGCAAACTCAAGTCTTGCTCTCAAGGCTTCTAATTTCTCCTACTCATTTTCACTGTTCAAAAATTTATCCTCTCTATGATCATGGTGTGGCCAAAAACACCAAGAGGGAAAAAATGAGAGCTTTTGATGAAAATCCCACATGCATGGCTTAAGGACTTTGATTTAAGTATTTTTCAAATTATTTAGTTGTTAACAATATGTATTCCTTCCTTGTTGTGATTTTATGGCTAAAACTCTAAAATATTTGAGTTAGTGAAGCCTAACTTTTGATCATTGGAAGATGCATGTTTAATGAAACTATAAACTCTGCTTGAGTGAAGTAATGTTTACTTTGAAAAATTTTAATGTTCCTAACCCTTGTATTTTAAAGGGGCGAAACTCACTTGATGAGTTGATGAGGCTTGTTCAATTTTTTTTAAGTAAAAGGATGTTTAGAACACTATAGTATTTACATGCATGAAATTAGATTAGTGAAAAATCATATTTTTCCACCATTAATTTCTTGTGGAGGCCGAAACCTATGGTTGATGGGGCTAGGGTTTGAAATTTTATTTTTCAAGTTTTAAATTTTATTTTACCTATTTGATACTTAAAAAGTTTAAATACAAAAGCTTGTAGAAATTAAAATTTTCTAGCCTATTTTATAGAGCATGACCGAAAGCATGCATGAAGAATAATAAGGGTGATTTATAAAATTTTTAACATATGTTAAACATTTGTTTTGATCAGAATTGCAATCGTAACGAGAACTCAAGTTCGTTGATTTGAAATCGCGATTGAATCCTTTACCGTTTTACTCTAAGGTAAGGGAAGAAAGCCTGAGGGATATTATTATTATTATGACTATGTGTTACCTATGTTTGCTTAATGATGATTGATTGAATATTGGTGAATATGATTTGGTTTAATGATTGATTTTGTGTGGATGAATATGATGAGTTTTGTGTGAATTATATGCATTATGTGTTAATTTGATTTGTACAAAGTTTATGATTATATAAATGTGTTGGCGTTGGCGTGATGATATATTTGTTTAAGTTGTTGCATTGAAAGCCTAACCTTGGGTTAGAGTTCAAATAAATAAATTAAGATAAAAGTCTTAATAGAAATTGTGGAGAAAATTATAAATAAATGATTTTTTTGAAATAAGTTTTGATTGAAAAGAGAAGAAAGATAAAATCATATTTCAAATTTATTTTGTAATATTAGAAATTTTATGAAAAATGACAATATTTTTTCTTTTGATGAGAAGTAGAATTTTTGGAAATAAATTAACAAGTAAAAAGAGGTTTCCAAATTAATTCCTTAAATTAGAAGGAATTCTTTTAAAAGAAAAGTTAATTTGATTTTCTTTGAAAAAGAATGAAATTTTTAAAAACAAGGTGATTTTTGAAAATGAATTTCAAATAAAAAGTTTTACTAAAGTCTTTACTCAAAACAATATTCCAATAACTTGGATAAGTTATGGAAATTTTGGTTTTGTTTTATTTTTCACTGAACGAAAAATAACGTTGAAAAGAAGTTCTAGTAATCGAGACGTCGGGCTACTAGTGATAATAAACATGTTGATCTATGATCCGTGTCACGTTGTTGTGGACTGTGTGTCCTTATACGTTGTTGTGGACTGTGTGTCCTACATACGTTATACAAACGTGGTGAAAGAAGTAAAGGTGAAAAGTTAATTTTTCTATGACCACAAAGTCTAAAACTGATGCATCGGTTTAAGACTCTTGTGATTGGACACTCGGACTCAAATGTCCCGTGTTTACAAATTATAATACATTGAAAAATTATGGAGGTCGTGAGCCTTTGAGCTTCGACAAGGAAAGAATTATACACAAAGAAAAGCTGTGATATAAAATGTTTTTCATGCATTTGGTAAACGTGCCCAAAGTTGTTTTGTGTGAATACCTTGAAGGGCAGGGTATATCATGCTACGTTATATCATTGTTCCTTGACGGACAATGAAATACATATGCCTTGATTACTATGCCTTGAGTTGGATAGTATGCTATGGATATCCAGGCACGTTGCTGACTGTGCCAGGGGTTTTGGGCAGTGTAGTGGAATAAAACGTTGTGCCTTTTATGGCAAAATTTTGGGCCTGATCAACTCATTTTAAACAATTTGAAGTTGGGGTCTCCGGAGATTAGGATAGAAGTTGAATTATAGAAGTGTCATGGTTTTCAAAAAGCGATGATTATCTCTTTCTATGTACTGCTTAAAGTGGTATCTTGTTATTTGTATATGATGTTTTTGTATGTTTTGGGTGCATATAGTTGTCATAATTATTCATATATTGGTATCTTACCCTTGCTTTTACCTTTATGCATATATATGTATCCTGTTATATTGAGATTAGATGGACCCATCACTACCTCTCGTGCACTCCCGGGTATGGGCGATCATGTTTGAGGATGCCGACAACCCTGGGGCTTGGTTGATTCATCCGGGAATCACACGGTCCGAGTACACTCTGGCCCGATTTGCACTATAGAAGGAACACGGGAGGGAGGTCCACGAGAGGAGGATTCATACCGTGGAGACCATCCGAGATATCACTTCCGCCGATCTGGTTTAATGTACGGCGTTTAGGCGAGCATGGACGACTAGTGTTGGATCCACCACCACCGAATCGGGCTCTGTTTCACCCATAGAGGAGGAACCTCGGTATCATCCTATGAGCATTAATGATGATGATGATGCACCGGCGGCGGATTTGGGGTGGAAGTATCCTCTTACGATACTTCCTCTCGGAAAGGAAGGAGACTTCCGTGGTCTCCCGAATGGGTATCACTAGTTTGTCTTGACCAGCTTAGAAAGTCTAGCTTTATTTTGGGGGTAGTGATGTTGGTTAGATCTTGTCAGTAACATGTTTTATTTTGTCTCTTTGACCTCTAAGTATAATGTAGTGTTTTGTTTAAGTAACTTGGATGTACACTCAAAGAAACTTCTGTCAATGTACCTGTCACTAAGGAGGTGTTTGTTATCAATGTGAATAATATGTATGCTTCCTATGTATGTAAGTTAGTCTTTAAATTCCTTGTCTTATGTTGTGAGTTTTTAATTGAAAATGAATTATTAATTAAATATTAACTTCCGAAAGAAATCGACATGTCTTCTAATAACGTTAATATTAGTAAAAAGGGTTAATTAATGTAATGCCCCAGGTAAGGGTGTTACAGTACCCAACGAGTACCGGGTACGGGTATGGTACCCGGTACGGATACGGCACCATTTTTGGAGTACCCATGCTTCATAGGTAGTGAGGGGTATATTTTCCTGAAAAAATGAAGCTAATTATACTAAAAGAGATACCACTTTAAAAGTCGAAGGAAGGAGAACCTCACGAGACAGATTTGAGGAGTTTAGAGCGGGCTCGTTTCGTTGCTCTAAAGCTAGCCTACGACACTTCAGGTGGGGGAAAGAAGCCATCTAACGTCAGAAATGGCTAAGTAACATTTTATTCAATATTGACGTAGGGTGACCTAAACCCTACTAGTGGGCGAATAATTGACAATGTCAATATCACATTGGGGACTACTTAGTGGTACCAATGATGATATGGAGATTATAGATTTATTGTCGTTAGGTTAAATTTATGTTATTGAGGTTGTCTGATTTTTACTATATTGAACTGCTTGTTGTGTCTTTGTTTGGGTTAACATGTTAATTATAGTTATTATGTTTATTTGAATATATTATTATTATTTTATTTTGATTATGGTTGATAACATGTTGTCTTGATTGATAATATGTTTTATCGGGAATGATATGCTTAGTGACAGCAAGGTGATGATATTTTTTATTTTAAATGATTCATGTTGGGGAGTGTATGATATGTGATTTAGAAGTGCCTAACCTAATTAATTAATATTTTATTATAATGAGATTGATGAGGTGATATGATTTGAGATATTTTATTATTTATATGTTACGTACCCTTCTCCTTATATGATGATAGATAGTTTTTATCACCCTACTTCTTTTCTATGTATGTTTCTTTTATGTGCTCATTTTGAGAAGACCCTGCAGATGAGCTAGCTATAGAGGAGCTGGATGGGACTCCTTATGAGCCAGATGCTGGAGGACGAGCAGTGACCTCTAGCAGTTGAGTTTAGAATCTATGGCAGTGAGTCCTTTTGTGACGCTTTAGTTTCCATTACTTATATCGTTTTGTATCAGTATGTATATTTTGGGACTCTACTGATAGAATACCCTCTTTATTTTATCAGCACTGTATGTATGTATTGATATATTTATGTGTGGTGTAATGTTTAATTTTTGTTCTTTACTTTTAAGTTTTTTTTAATATTTTTGATTTTCTATATATATGTTTAACGCTAATATCATGATTAAGTTTAGTTAATTAAGTTTTTCTTTAATGGGACATCACGGTGTCTCATCTAGTGGTGTGTATGTATATATATATGTATATATATGAAACCACAAAGTAGCCCGAAGCTACACATAGTAATGATATAAGTAGCTCGAAGCTACAGATCGAAGCTACACACGAAGCTGCTCGACAAGGACTACGAGAGTATCACAGTAACATCACTAATCAATTGTCCCATGATATCCAGTATCTGTATTTCGATACTATGACCTCGTGTGTATCATCCACACGGTTGTGAACAACACCAAGCAAACTAGTATGAGTCTCACTGACTCTTACCGGGTCATAACCTAGTGTCTCAACCTCTCAACACCAACTCATATCATGTCTCAAATAACATCACATCAACTCATATCATGTCTCAAATAACATGTCACATAGAGCATGTTATACATAATAAAATAATAATAAAATATTCAAGTATTAAAAAATATCACATAAAGCATGTTATCACAACCAGCACATCACAAGCAGCTCAAACATGATAAAATCGGGCATCCTCGATATTCACAAAATCAATCTAACGGTGTTAAACCTACAATCCACAAATCATCATTGGTACTCTTTGGGTAGTCGCCAATGTGATTTTGACATTGTCGAGTACTCGCTCACTAGTAGGGTTTAGGTCACCCTACACCATTATTATATAAAATGCTACTTAGCTATTTCCGACGATAGGATGCTTCTTTCTCCCACTTGAGGTAAATGTAGCTAGCACTGGGACTACGAAACCAAGCTCCTCCTCCTCCTCCTCCTCCTCCTCCTACTCCTCCTCTATATTATGCCACACTCAGTTCTGGCACCTCCAATGCTCCGAAAATTCACCCGGACACATGTACACGTAGCTCACGTCACAGGTAACCCTAACACAAAGACAGAATCTAAAATCGATAACGGAGCTATGAGAAAATCGCAATACTATCACTGACGACATGTCGGCATGAAAAGGACATAGGCTTACCTTAGCCTTAGCAAGAAAAGAAGGATATGGTTAAGAAGTAGATGTCGCCACGAACACGATGATGTAGTTGGAATCGCGATAGGATGATCAGTTTAGTCGAACCAAGACCCAGAAGCTTCTCTCTCTTTCTAGTCTCTCGCTCCCTCTCAGCTATCTATTTTCTCTAAGTTTTACGAAGGTAACTTATGTTACCTTCTGTCCCGAGCTTCTTATTTTTTTCTCTTTTCTGCTGCTAGGGCAAGCGTGGAGCTGTCCAACATCCAAGTGTCCGGGCGCTCGAGCGCCAGAGGTCACACTCGAGCATTGACCAAAGTCAACAACTTTGCGTCGAAGAAACATCGCCACGTGTCTCACCCCATGCCACCTCTTGAAACCTGGATACGGCCTTTAGGCACTCAAACGCTAGCATCATCACACTTGAGAGTGCCACCCTGCCCAAAACCCTAATTTCATGTTCTCGTTTCGATTCAAAGTCGATCGATCACGTACATTTTAAACAAGCTTCCAAACACTTAAACATACATCTTAAGCATACAATCAAGGTCTTTTAAAACATGGATGTTACATCATGTGGTGACCCACCAACCCAATTTATATTTTTTTCTATTTAAAAATTAAAAAAATAATTAAATAATAAACTATTATAAAAAATATTTAACAATATTTTTTAGGTGGATCGAAGCGTGGGTCCCATGGTACCATGCAGTCAACTTCCGTTAAAATATGGACGACAGATGGATGGAGGGATTATAATTGTAACTTTGAAAAAATTCTAGGACCATATGTACTCCCTCCGATCCACAATATAAGCAAAAATTTCCTAATTTTTTGATCCAAAATATAAACAAATTTCAACTACTTTCATCCATTTTAATAACACGTTTAATCTACAAGAACTTTTCTTGTTCCCGTAAAAATGATGAACATTTATCGAGAGTGAAAGGTGGGCAACAACACATGCTCAGCGTGACTGTCCATATAAGGGTCATCTCCCACCTTTTCCATACTTCATCTTCTTCTTTCTTCCTTTTATATTCTTCTTTCTTCCTTTATATCCAGAAAATGGCAGCACCAAATCAATGATTTGATGGTCCCTCATTTGATTTGGGTATCGACGACGACTCGGAGGATGTCTCGCTTCTCATTGTTGAAGACTCACTAGACAAGGATGAGAAGACTGACCAGATTGATCAAGATGTTGTGTCTGCAGGTGATGTAAACTCTCACCATGATGATGAGGTCTTTGCAAAAAGACAGAATCATTGAATGGGGTTGAAGATGGATCCTTTGGAGCTAAGAGTGAGGAGTTGAAGAAAGAGGTTCAAGGCATACTCAAGATTTACTTGAAGAAAGAGGTTCGTGACTTACTGTGAAGAAAGGGATTGAGGAAATGTAATGGAGTCAATATCATTCAAACAAAAAGAAAGAAAGAAAAAAACCGTCAGTTATGTACTCGTAACCATTTATTTATTGAAGTTAATTGAAACCTTGTTCTTAGCCTATCCACGTCATTTGTTTTGGTCTGGCTACCCACCTATTGTTCTGGTGTACTCCAGTTTCTTGTCTTGGTACAAATTTGTTTGGTGCGTTAATTTTAATAGCGATAATTTTACTAACTTTTTCTTTTCTTGCCTTATCATGATTTTACAAAGATCATAACAATTGATAGGAAATTTATTCGTTTCTTGAAGTCATTTTTTGAGACCTGAACAATTAAGAAAAAATCGTTGATTTACTTGAGATTAAATATATTTTTAAAAAATTGTGAACTAAGAAAATCTTAGTTTTTATTGGTTAAGATTAAAATATCTAGTAACTTTGTTATAACACTTTCTTTTGACTGTTACACTGTTGAAATTTCTCCAAACCAAAATGCCAAAAAGAATGGCTACAAAACAGCATCCACTAGCACCTCACTAGGAAAAAATCATACCTTACTCAACATTGTTTAAGTATCCAAAAATTTCTAAGAAATAATTCCCGGTCACAATTTAGTTGAGTGGGTAATCTGCCTTGATGAAGCATCATATCTTTCTTCATATGGCGAATTTTCTAATTGTTGGATCCTTTGACCTTCATGATTTCAATCATACATGAATCAAGTCTGAGAAAAATTTTATCCTGCTGTTTGCGACAAAAAGAATCATAAGATTTCTGCACAGCCTGAATAAGCTCATCAACTGACTTAGTCACTTCCTTCTGTTGCAATGATTGAATGGCACTAAAAATCCCAAATCCAAAATATTCAGATCAGGAGAATTAGGCGGTTGGCAAGTCAAACGAATGTTGAACCCACCTTCAGAAGTCACTGCATGAAATTCTTCATCATCTATGGAAACATGACACGGTGCATTATCCTGTTGTATGTAAATTGTTTCACATGCATGTTGTCGTGGCCATTTTTCTTTGACGGCTGGTAACACCTTGTTTATTAACAATATTCGACTGACTTCTTTAGTAATACAAGTAATCCGTTTTGTTTCAAGTGTCCCTGATGCTCTATTAACACTTGGCCTTTTTGCGGGTACTTTAATAACTAGAGGGAAACACCGATTTTTCTCGAGAATGTCTAGTTACCTTCATAATCAAATCTAGGTCTAGCCACTGCAACTAAAAACATGACGTTAACAATGAAATTTTTATTTTTGCATGTACGATATGGCTCATCCTCATCTACAAGAAGGTAATACTTCGTGGATTTTTTGGACATATAGAACCATTTTTCATCTATGTGCACGACATTATACACTGACTTAAACTTTGGATCATATGGAATGGTACTTCCCTCTAGCATGGACAAGCAAAATCTAATACGAGCTTTCATATTATCATCCTTCAGATGTGACTTTAATGTGTTTGAATGTCGACGCAAAACCCTTCTCTTAAATGTCTTAAAAATAATGTCTTATCATTACCCAAGGCACATGCTAGAGCTCGAAGAGTGCCACGGTTTGTTAATGAAATATCACACATTTTCTCAATTTCTACCTGAACTCTTTTTCGGCCCCAATTTTTTGTTTTCTTATGACGAGCATCATCTGATCGATTCATTTGCCTCCAAATTCGATAAATGACATCTTTAGATACTGAATAAGAAGAAGCCAACCTTTTAATCATTCCTGTAACACCCTTCTTGGGTGCTACATTTTGTGACATTTTAAGGCTGAAAAATGAGTTAATTAACAACCTGTAATAAAATGGGGTAAATTTTTTTTCCTTTTAAGATCAATAGAATGGATCAAGGTAAGAATTCTCAAAGTTTGAAAGAAAACATTTCGAAATGTCCCTTTTGAAAAACGAAGTTTGGATGAAGTCGAAACACCTGATAAAACATTTTATAACATCAATTCTTTTTCTTTTTCTCAAGGGAGACAGTAAGCAATAAAACATCCAACCTCATCAAATATTTACATAATACAGTCCAAAGTTACTCAGAAGATAACAGTGCACTAAAACATTTACTAATCATAATTAAGGTTATAAGTTCAAAAATTATTTACATAAGACCCAACCCGACTCATAAACCGAAAACATAAAGATACACATATCCAACATAAAACTATGGAGACGCAGCTCCTAAAATATAAGATATTTGGAGTCGCAGCTCCATAAACAATAACATTAACTCCCAGACATCCCAAGTTGGCCAAACTAAAATATAAAAGACCATCATCTCTCGTATATCGTGAGAAGAACAAATCCAACTGACGAGATCGAGTGGAAACTCTACTTGAATCCACTATCGACATTGTCACAACGACACTACTAGAGCCACAACAAAGGTAGCTCTTGGACTAAGCCTTTCCCTTTCCAAGAGAAAGGTCATATGGCCTACAGACCAACAATAGTCATGCCTGTCTCGAGAAAAGAAAGGTCAGGCATGACAGCAACCACAAAGACCAACGCCTTGGACCATCTGAAAGCTGAAAGACTTCCACTAGAAACCCCAATCTATCGTCTGCGAGCTCGAACCTTAACCTCTATGACGAATCAGCCGAGCGACATCGCAGTCTTCTCAGAAGAACACAGAAGGTACATAACCATCCGACATAGGCAATATAAAATAAGGAGGTGAGATTCCCAAACATCACAGCATATGGTAGATATGAAAATAGCACGACACCACATAGCATATATTCATATCCATGTAAACAGATATTTCATTCAAACAGTCCAGTATATACAAGTAACAGATAACACGTGCACACATAGTCAACAGTACACAAAAACAATGTAACCATAATCTCATCAAGCATGACTGGACACTGTTAGTTCATAGAGACACGAGAACAGAGGTAACTGATTGAAACTGCATAGTCCCATACCTACACAACCTCAAGAAAGATTTGACCCTAACTCTGGAGCTAAGAGAACATTCGGAAGGAGTGATTAGAGCACATGTTTCACAACTGCCAATATTAGGCATCTTGTACGTTCAATAGTAACAGCCACATAATGCTACTATAATTAATTGTGAAACACTCTCGATAATTGTGACCGCCTAGCATATAGTCGTTGATGTCAGTGTATTGCATGGAACGCCACGACCAAGAAGAATCACCAACTGGCCATTTGTGACCCTCCTACCCGGGACACCCCCAAGACCATTTAAGATCATCACTATCACGTCCTCATGCGCACATGCATGTCGACTCAACTTCCTATGCACAAAGGCCTTACAGAATATAGTATCAACTATGTGTTTAGGCAATAATGCCGTTAATGGCGTGAGCGTTCATATTTATCCACCGGATAAATTTCGGGGTTCCTTAAGGAGACCAAAAGCCATTTCATTCATATTTATCCACACGATAAATTTCGTGGTTCCTTACGGAAACCAAAAACCGTTCTAGAGGCAAAGCAAACAGTACCAACCTCTTGGGAATCACCCCTCGTTGGACTATCCATGTTTCAACGCTTTAGTATATTATGAAGGTTGGTCATTCGTCACCAACTCAATTATGCCTCTTTAAGTCCATTCTCGAATAGGATTACTTGTCGACCAAACAACCTCAAAATACTCTGTCATTAAGTATTATGGATGTAAGGATGAGTGAATCATCCTTACTTTATGACATATGGTCTTGCTCCACCATGAGTCATAATCATTAAATCTTTGTTTTCACTAAGCCATCCTCGACTTAGGTTTTCCATTTAACTTGAAATACTAGTCTTGAAGACCAAAACCACTTTTATCCAAAATCAAAACCCTTGGTCTAAAACCAAATCATTTTGGAAGTATGATTGACTCATAGGTATATTGATACCAAATCCCTCAAAATAGTATTTCAAATCCCATAAAATTATTGAAAGACAATTTTCCCCATTTTACTTGATTTAGGGTCGAAACCCCTAAACTTTCAAAATAAGCCTCCTTTACTCAAATAATCAATTATCTAGGTTCTAATACTCATTTCAAAGTATTAAAATACCAAAGTAAGGTCTTGAATATTATTTCACTCAAAAGTCCTAAAACTTGACCTAAACAACTGTCAAAGTCATTTTTGAAATCATTTGAACTCTTTAAGATGGTTTTAAACACTTTGTAAAAACAGTTTTGGAAAACAATACCTCCTTGCTTTCATTTTTCCTTAAAACACTTATTTCTTCGGTTTCTAAAGTATCACTTTGGTAAATCAAAATATAACGTACGATTAAAATAGTTCTCAATCCCTTTCTAAAACCTTAATCAAAATTAAAGTTCAAATAATTGTTCAAAACTAAATACTTTTTCCTTTATGGATTTAATGTTCATTTTCTCACTTAAGGATATTAAAGTCGCTTAAGTTTCAAGGATTGGAGTTAAACTCCCATTTCCATTCACATTTAAAGTGAAGGTTACGCTTCACCAAATAATCTCACAATTATACATACGCATCAATATAGTTATATCGAATAATCACAATAATCAAGTTATTTGCAATAACCAAGTATTAAATCCTCACTTTGATCCAATGATCAAAGTAATGGTTTTCAACATGCTAGAAATCATTTTCCAACCAATCAACATGTTAATGAGCATCAATTCAAGCCACAAACAAATTCCTCAACACACAACCATATCTAGCATATAACCAAGCCATAAGCAAATATTGCAACCACACCCATACAAAGAGAAAAATAGACAGTGGATAACCCTTGGTATACGATTTCCAACACTAGACAATTTAAAGCCATCTTCACATCCACCAATATGGTGTGATGTGGTTCACTCGCCCCTTACCTCTTGTAGACAAGGGAAGATCATTTCATTGGTGCTTCAACAATCAGCTTCCTTCTGAGCGAAGCAGCACAAAGCTAAACTCCAACTCGACGTTCCAGTTTCCTCTAAATAGTTCTTGTCAACTCCCGAAACATGTGAAACCTGCTTCCCCAAGCAAACACAACCACTTTAACATCCCAGAGGGGGAGTCCAAGCATTTTGAACAACCAGACAAATCAGACAAACAGGTACCCACTATAACCTATTCATTCTAAGTTGCTTTAAATACTTAATTTCAATAACTAGAACCAATTTCAATAAAATCAGATTTGGAGCATTAAGGTTCATAGAGAAATTTGGGGGAAATCAATCTAGTTAAAGAATGACAAAATTAATTTAGGGAAACACTAATTCATAGTCCCAATAACATAAAACAAGGTTCAATTTCAAAATCCAAACAGAAATCAAAAATTAGAGTTTGGGTTTCAAAATCAATTTGGGGATTTTCTTGAATCTAAGCAAAATAGAGGGTTTTCATTCACCCAAGGAAGAAGAAGAAGATGCCATGGTGGCTGATGGTGTCGATCGACGCGACGGTAGCGGTTGAGGACGACGGCAGTGGCGGTGGCCTCTGCTGTGACAACTCAAACCAACATAAAAGAGGGATAAGCCTCAAGGAAGAAGAAAGGGAAGTTCAAATGACAAGAGAAGGTTGAAACCACCATAACCAGCGGCGAAGGAGCTTACCGCGACGGCTAACGGCGCTACCATGGCGGAGGAACGAACGACAGGATCACGTGGCTGTCTTCGTGTCGAGCAGCGGTCGAACGACGCACGACTGGACGATGATGGTAGGGTGGCGCACGACGCTTATCAGGTGTGGTGCGCGGCTGGACGGTGTCGCAGGTGAAGGGTGGCGCCAGATCAAGAGAAGAGGAAGGAAGAGTATGTGGGTGTGGGTTCTGTGAAGAGAAGAAAACGAAAATAAAAAGAAGGGGTAGGGGTCGTGTAACTTTCTAATCCAGGGAAAGAGGGTTCTTTTTTTTTCTTTGTCTTTATGTTTTAGTTAGAGTAGATAAAAATAAAAATGAGTGGTTAAGATTGAGTCTAGAGAAAAATAAATAATATGGGTCCTTGGATCTAAAAATAATGAGGGACAAATATATACTTTTAAAATTCCAATTAGAGTAAAGGTTGGTGGTTGAATTGATCCACCAAGAAAATCAGTGATCCAAAATTAATCACCAATTAATACAAAATCAATTTCTTTTCAAATCTAAAATTAAATAGAGTAAAATCTGAAAATAAATTCCTTTGAATCATATTATTTAAAATATTTTTCTAAACACGGAATAACAGTGACAATAGAATAATATTATTGTCCTACAAACGTGTATAAACTGCAGTAAAATAAACATCTTGATAATTAATTACTTCAATAAAATAATTAAACGTATAGGTAAAAAACTGGGATGTTATAGTTCCAGGATAAAGTTTCTCGCAACAAGTTGAATTCAGTAAATATTGAGAAATACTATCCCGTTGTTTGTTGTCCAAGAAAGTATGTTTTTTTTTAGATGAAGGTTGTGTCTCATTTTGAATATTGTTTTCTACTGCATGGAAAAAATGTAAAAGTACATAAACATAAAAAGCCAAATAAATTTATATAAACAAATTAAGATAAAAATTAGTTTGAACACTTGATGATAAGATAAATTGAGTTGAGAAGATTAACAACAAAGTAACTGCAAGACATCAAAAATAAATGTAAAAAATACATGGCTTCCAATGAAGTCTCAAGAGCCCAAAAAGTGCTAATAAGTTGTATAGAGCGTATTCATGGGTGAACGCAAAGCATCCTTCACGTTGCCCATTGCTTCAGTAACCTTGAAAATTTTGGTTAACCAAACTAATTGCAAGACCAACAGGTATTCATTGTTAAAAGGTTTTATATATATATATATATATATATATATATATATATATATATAACGTGATTAGTGCAAGAGTGCTGACAATCATTTTTTTTATGTTAAACATATTAATTTGTTAGTAAATTCATCCCACTCAACATACTAACACATATAATACACTGGTAGAGGGGAGATGAGAGAGTCCTAGAGAGAGCTGGAGAGAGTCATCGTGGTCAAAAGAAAAGCTACTACAATGGACTACCTCGTTCTTCTTTACAAATTTTCCGAAAGCGTAGGGCGAAGTTGACCTGTGGAAACTGTTCCGGAAATGGGGAAGAGTCATCGATGCTTGCAATCCCCCAAAGAGAGGTAAGTATGGTAACAAGTTTGGCTTTGTGAGATTCCTGGACGTCAACCAGCCAAAGGCCTTGGAGAAGAAATTGGATTCTATCTGGATAGGGACGTATAAGCTGCGTGTGAGCATCTCTGTCTTTGACCGCGTCATAAATAAACAAAAAACGACAAAGGAAGCAGCATTGAATGCAGGTGCTAACAAAACCTATGTCGGGGTTGGTTGAGGGAGTTATTTGAAGGTTGTGGTCCAAGGTAGGCATAACCAACAAGACACAAGTACTTCCAAGTAGACTTTCAGAAATGGACTCCACTTTAAGAATTATTCGCTAGGCTTTGAGTTCAATGTTTCAAACGATGACATGGCTTGGCTTCATGGGAGCTTCGTGGGTAAAACATCAGCGTGGAGGGTGTTCTCTGTTCCAGGAAGAAGCTTCAGTTAGAAGCAATGCTATCTGTGAGCTTTACACCAATGGGTGGGAACTTGGTTCTCATCCGAGCTTTCGAGGGGGATAACTTCGAATCTATTCTGGAAAACAATGAGAAGAAGTTTGCTAGGTGGTTTACTGATATCAGACCTTGGTCCCCTGACTTAGTCTTGCGAAATAGGTCTATTTGGGTGAAAATCCTGGGGGCTCCTGCTCACATTTGGGGAGAAAATTTCTTTAAACATGTCTCCCAAATGTTTGGATTGTTCATCGTGATTGATGACTCCACCAGAGATAGGGTTCAACTGGATTACGGGCGAGCACTTATAACGACCGCATTGCCCTATTTTATCAACGAGGTGGTACAAGTGAAGATCAATGATCTGTCTTATTCCATTTGTTTGCTGGAGGAATTCTTTGGGGACAACTTTGATAGGTTCATCTCGATTGGAAGTACCAAAACTCTATCGAGGTCCTCTTCCGAGGAAGACAAATCGGAGCCGATAGCTTCATTCGGTACCGTAGAATCGATCTTGCGGGGAGGTGGCGGCGGAGGTGGGAGCGGAAGTTAGGGAGGAGGACTTGCAACAGCTACAACTAGAACTTTCAAATCCAGGTTTTGGAAAGGTCGACTCAGTGAGGGACACAGGTACAACTGACGAAAACCTGACTTCAGGGGTGAGAGAGGCTCAAGGTGGCGCAATGGTCAGTCCCTCAATGGAAAATAAAGTGTCAGCAAATTTGGGGGATGGTCAGTATGTGAGCAACACTTTATCTGAGGTGCACCTAGCTACTTCTTATGAGGAAAAAGACCCTTTGGGCTCAAATCCAGTCAAGGCCCAAAAGGTGGCTTCAAATCCTTCAAGGATAGCAACTTATCCTTCAGCTGAGGACAACTTTGGGCCAAGCAAAGGTAGGTTCCCTGTTGCATGTGGAGGGTCGTGCATTCTTAAGAAAGGGGGCAATGGGAATAACTCTATCCTCAGCAAAAGGATCACTTCTAACTTCGGCCTGGTAAATGATGGGCTGGATGATATGCATTTATCCACTAATGCCCAAGTTGGGCCACCTATTGTTCAGAGCCCAAAGAGTTTGTTTACATCAGTTCGATAGGGGTTTAGGAGAATTTGATTCATTTCTCAAATGCACCTGGATTGAAACCTACTAAACCTTTCATACGTGAGAAGTTAGTTGCCACTACAAAGAATTGTAGAGCCGGGTGTAAGGAAGACTCACCAAAAAAATTGATTGCAAGGCACAGGGCTAGATCAATGAAGAATCAGATCCTTGCTCCTCCAAATTCAGACTTCTTTTTTGCTAGCGACGAGATCCAAGATGCATATCTTACTGAAGACGAGCCAGCCAGGGTGGTGGATAGGAGGGTCGCGATTGCAGAAGGAAAAAAGCCAGTTCTATCGGTTCCTTCCCAATCTGGTTTCACCCAGGTCAATAACTTCGTTAATGATACCCAAATTTGCAATAGGAATAGGGCTATCATTAGGGCAGAGGCTTTTCATTAGGAAAACAAGAATTGGGAATCTAGGAAATTGATGGGGTTAGTATCAAAGATTCCAGATGAACAAATTAGTGAGCAATTGGTGGAAATGGAAGAGAGGGAAAGATTACAGTGCTTGAATGGTAAGATGGTAGGGACTAACCGGGTTTCCCCATGAAGATGGCAACCTACAACATTAGAGGGCTGGGTGGGAGATTGAAGAGGAGTACAATCAGGTGCTCGATTAGGTCTGAGAAGCTGGGTTTCATTTCTATCCAGGAAACTAAAAAGAAATGATTGATCAGGCTTTCTGCCATTCTCTGTGGGCTGAGGAGGAGTTGGGATGGTGTTTCAGGGAATCGAGTGGAAGATCAGGCGGGTTACTATGCATGTGGAAGAAGAATAGCTTTGTCCTATAGGAAACTATGAGTGGAAATGGTTATATTGGGGTGAAAGGAACATGGGGTGAGGATCAGTTCCCTTGTTTCATATTCAATATTTATGCCCACTGCAACTTGTCAGGAAAGCGGGCTCTTTGGGAGGAATTGAGGGGATTAGATCCCCTGAACCAAAATTGTACATGGCGCTTGGCGGGTGATTTTAATGCTATGTAATTTGCTTCAGAAAGAAAAGGAAATGGTCTTCAGGGCTTATCTTTGGAAACAACATATTTTGCCGAATTCATTGAAGAAATGGATCTAGATAACTTACCTCTAATAGGGAGAAAGTATACTTGGCACAGAGCAAATGGATCTTGCGTGAGTAGGATTGACAGGTTTCTCTTATCGGACGAGTGGCTGATTCAGTGGGATGACTTAACTCAGTGGGGCTTGAATCGAACAGTATCAGACCATAGTGCAGTCTTGTTGAGAACATATTCAAAATGTTAAGGTCCAAAACCCTTCAGATTAATGAATTGCTGGTACTCCACAAGGATTTTGAATCTATTGTCAGGAAAAATTGGGAAGACCTCAATGTCTCATGTTGGGCTTCTTTCGTTCTTAAAGAGAAATTGAAGCGGATGAAGGTAGAGTTGAAGGAATGGAACTCAGTCTTATTTGGAATTTATTAGCAAATGTCGAAGGTTATTGAAGACATTAAGGTCATTAATGACATTGGGGAGAATGGTTCCTTTGCAGCAGGGGATGTCTTCAAAAGGAAAGAGTTGTTTGAGCAGTTTTAGAATTTGTCTACATCTAGAGACTCCTTCATCCTCCAGCAGTCTAGGCTAAAATGGTTACAACTTAGTGACTCAAACTCTTCCTTCTTTCATGCGTGTATTGTTAGATGACTCTCGGCAAGTGTACCGGGTCGTTGCAAGTAATAAATCGGTAAGAACCGATTATCGTATCCACGAGGATCGGTTGCCAATTACCAATTCACAACTTCGACAACTATCTAGACTAAAGCGAGAATCAAGAGAAATCAAAACAGAAAAATAAAAACAATAAAATGTTTTTTGTCTTTTCGGGAACTTTTGACAAACACTTGGAGTGCGAGAAAGAGGTGTTGGGATTAAATTTCACCAAACCTTAGCCTCATGCATTACCAAGACTAGATACCTCACATTCATGCTTCAAATATTAAAATCAACCCACGAAATTACTCAAGCCCCGATTCCTCGGATGGCAAGAGCCTAAATCAACTAATAGACCCTAATTCATTAGGTGGCCTAGATTAATGAATTTGCATTACGATTAAGGATTACGCGATTACTAATAAACCAAACTCCATTCCTAGATGCAAGGTTTACTAGGTGATTAATTCCAGTTCTCGTTCTAATACGAATTTTCCAATTGCATACCAAAACGATAATCAAGTCATGAGGGTGCTAGCCACAACAAGCATTAAGCGTAGGAATTAAACACTAATATGAAGACATGAACACAGATTAATCAGTCATGGCAAATTCATAATATTCAGAATGGTTACATCTAATCCCAACAAAAAGGGATTTAACTACTCATTGTAATAGAAATTACAAAAAGAGAAAGAGAGAAGGGATGAAGTGAACTCATGACGAATCCTCCAATCTTCTTCCAATCCAAGAGCAGAGAAGAACCACCCATTTTTGCTTCCCAAGAGTCTCCCTAGGGTGAAAGTGCTCCTAGGTTCAAAGTCCCTGTTTTTCTGTGTGTTTCTGGTCTCCACTAGGGTTCCCAGCCTCCAGATATCTTTTTTCTATCTGCTGCGCTCTTTATTTATATAGTGGCCGCGCGTCACGGCCAGGCCGTGACGTGTTCGGAAATGGGCGCGCTTTCAATTTTGGAGCATCACGGCCGTGATGATCATCACGGCTAGGCCATGATCAGTTCTGCCTAGCCTGTCACGGCCGTGATAGGCATCACGGCTAGGTCGTGACAGCTTCTGACTTTTGCCTTCAATCTTCTCAGTTTTCTTGATCATGGCCGTGATGGTCATCACGGCCAGGCCGTGATGATGGGCTCTGCTTGGCTCATTTTCTTCACTTTTCAAGCTCTATTTCATCCAAGCTCCATCATGGCTAATTCTGAGCATTTTTCCTTAAATTCCTGCAAAACAACACCAAGAAACCACCTCACCCGTTCCAAGGTAAAAACTAATAAAAATCAAACTAATCATGACTAAACTATATGAAAATGCATGCAAAAATGTACAAGAAATATAATGTAAAATCACACTATCAAATCACCCCAAGCTTATTCAATTGCTTGTCCTCAAGCAATCACTAAGGCCAGAAGAGATAAATAATCAAATCATGGATAGTGAACTAAGAACCCGAGTAGTAACTAATCCAAGTGACAGGCATTTTCAACTAATTCAGCAAGAGACAATCAGTTTCAAGTCCAATTAGAAGCTTAGGTTTCTTAGACTCATATTCTCACTGATTCGGGTACTCTTTCTCACCTAAAGATCACTCCAAGCTTGTTCATTTGCTTGGCTCTCTTTCTCACCTCACTCAAGTGTTTAGGGATATACGACAATTCGCTCCATTTTCCTCAAGGAATGAACTCTACCATAGGCTTGACTATCAACCAAATCTCTACTTTATTAATGAAAACAATTAAGAATCAAGAGGTCTTTTGCTTTGGTTGTAACGTGGCCATGGGATTTATCGTTAGGTGGGGAAATCAAGAAAAGGACATTTCAAAAGGCTACACAAAACATCAAGCATTGCAAATCATGACACCTTCTAAAATACCCTTTTGGGTTTCGATTTACTTTTGCCACCTTTCTTTCTTTATTTTCATTTTGTTTCTCACTTTTATTTTTGTCATCCCCTTCTCTATTTATATTTCTTTTTCTCTTATTTTTCTTTTATTTGTAGAAGGGGAGATTTTCAGTTACAGAGAAATATTTTTCTGATTTTCTCATCCCATACTTTTTCAACTACCTTTTTACCCTTTTTTGTAATACTTTAAAAGGTGCCTCATCAAGCATATTCATCAAAGTGATTCAAGGTACCAAGAAAAGTATTTTATTCTTTAAGGCTCAAAATTGGGCAACTAAGGGGTAGCATTTAGTCATTCAAAGCTCAGAAGGCCGGAAAAATACCTATTGCCTCAATCATTTTCAAAAATGTTTTCAAAAATTTTTAAGCTTCAAAACAGTTTCAAGTCAAGTTCTAGAGAATACAAACCAAGAGGAATACCACTCTAACACAAAGAATGGGGTAGATTTAGTGAGTACCCCTTTTTGGCTCAAAATATCACATTTAGTAGTTCAAAAATCAATGAGAAACACAAATCTATGGAACCATATGCTAATTATCAAGTATCAAAAGATTATCTCAAAAATTTTTATTTGTAGCCTTATCACAAGAATAACAAATTGGGTTCAACAATTCACTATCTCAATTTAATTGGCACTCAGTTTTCACAATTTGGATGCAAAATCTAAACAAGGGCAATCTAATTGTGTGATCATGCAAACTATGCCTACATGAATGCAACATGAAAAATGCAAATGCAAAATACCCCTACCCCAAGCTTAAGAATTTACATTGTCCCCAATGTAAACAATCAAGTCGGAGAGAGGAGAAAAAAATTGGAACGACTTACCGAGGCAGTAGCGGGTGTTGGCTCACATGCCTAGTCAGAAGGAATTGCATGAAAATTGGGTCACGGCCGTGATGATTATCACGGGAAGGCCGTGATGCATTCTGGTCCATAGGGGTAGCCTGTCACGGCCGTGACCTCCATCACGGCTAGGCCGTGATGCTCTCTGGTCTTCAGGGTCCTCCCATCACGCCCGTGATGGGGATCACGGCCCTTTCTGATCTTCAATTCTGGCTCATCACGGCCGTGACCTGTGTCACGGCCTGGGCGTGATGGTTGCTGACTTTGTTTTATCCCTGCCCTTTTGCTTCTCCTTCCTTCTTTCCCTGAAAACACCTAACAAAACTATTAACAAATCTCTTGATCTTCTCAAATTACTCAAGAGTTGAAATCAAAAACAAAAACTAACTAAAGAGAAGGGTTAAGAAAACTTGGGCTGCTTCCCAATAAGTGCTTCTTTAACGTCACTAGCTTGACTCATTAAGAAGCATCCACCTGGATCCCAAAGCCTGTGGTATAAGGACCAAGGGGTGCTCAAGATGTAAGATCCTCCACCCGGATCCCATGGTTTATGGAGTGGCGATTGCAAAAGCAATATGACTCTATCCACAATTCCACCTAGCCAGTGTGTGAAAACTCTATTGACCTCTTCAACTGCAATACTGAACTTACTTCCTCTCGGGTCAAGTGGTGTCTTCACGAGGAAGTTTGACAGACAAGTGGAAGGGACTAATTTTGAAGTGTCCACACATGCATGCAAGCCAACATATTTATCCAATACAGCAATTTCAGATCGCTTGGCAAGCATGGTGAAATCCACTACCACTTCATCTGCATTTTGAACTATCCCCAAAACCAGATTTTGCTCAAATTGTACTGTATGCGACTCTTGTACTAACTGTTTGCAAATCTCCTTAACTTGCGTTTTAAAGTTCTGCTTCACAGCTTCAATATTGTCACAGTTGGTTCTGATTTTGGTCTCAGAGGTGGATAGTTCTTGGGAATATTGTTCTAGAGCAGCTTTCAACAGTGTCTGCTCATTCCATTCCCATCCCTCAATTTCCCAAGGATTTGTGGAAGGTACTTCCTCTTCTTGTGACTCATCCACCATCACCACTTCATCTTCAATTTGAGCCATTCCCACAACCATATTTTGCTCAAATTCTGCTTCATGTGGCTCTATGGGAATAAAACATGGTGGTGGAGGTGGCAAATACGAGCAAAAGGTTTCCCAATCCTACTTGGAGTATAAATATATAAGCTCGCCAGTCATACAATCAACTCATGATGGAATATTATAAGATAACGAAAACTCCATAAAGAATTCTCCCAAATCTATATCGTCTTCCAAACACAAGTCGTCCTCCCAAGTGTGACTTGCGGCTTCCTCATCAGGTGGATAATAATAATTTTCCATGAATTTCGTCCACCTACCACAAACAAAACTCAAAACAAAAAGATCAAATATATACCAAAAAAATAAGAAAAATAAAAAAAATGCCTAAATTAGTTGCCTCTTTTATTACTAATGATATTGGCAAAACCAATCCCCGGCAACAGCGCCAAAAACTTGTTAGACGACTCTCGACAAGTGTATCGGGTCGTTGCAAGTAATAAATCGGTAAGAACCGGTTATCGTATCCACAGGGATCGGTTGCCAATTACCAATTCACAACTCCGGCAACTATCTAGACTAAACTGAGAATCAAGAGAAATCAAAATAGAAAAATAAAAGCAATAAAGTGTTTTTTGTCTTTTTGGGAACTTTTGACAAACACTTGGAGTGCAGAAAGAGGTGTTGGGATTAAATTTCACCAAACCTTAGCCTCATGCATTACCAAGACTAGATACCTCTCATTCATGCTTCAAATATTAAAATCAACCCACGAAATTACTCAAGCCCCGATTCCTCGGATGGCAAGAGCCTAAATCCACTAATAGACCCTAATTCCTTAGGTGGCCTAGATTAATGAATTTGCATTACGATTAAGGATTACGCGATTACTAATAAACCAAACTCCATTCCTAGATGCAAGGTTTACTAGGTGATTAATTCCAGTTCTCGTTCTAATACGAATTTTCCAATTGCATACCAAAACGATAATCAAGTCATGGGGGTGCTAGTCACAACAAGCATTAAGCGTAGGAATTAAACACTAATATGAAGACATGAACACAGATTAATCAGTCATGGCAAATACATAATATTCAGAATGGTTACATCTAATCCCAACAAAAAGGGATTTAACTACTCATTGTAATAGAAATTACAAAAAGAGAAAGAGAGAAGGGATGAAGTGAACTCATGACGAATCCTCCAATCTTCTTCCAATCCAAGAGCAGAGAAAAACCACCCCTTTTTGCTTCCCAAGAGTCTCCCTAGGGTGAAAGTGCTCCTAGGTTCAAAGTCCCTGTTTTTCTGTGTGTTTCTGGTCTCCACTAGGGTTCCCAGCCTCCAGATATATTTTTTCTGTCTGCTGCGCTCTTTATTTATAGAGTGGCCGCGCGTCACACCCGTGATGGCCATCACGGCCAGGCCGTGACGTGTTCTGGAATGGGCGCGCTTTCAATTTTGGAGCATCACGACCGTGATGATCATCACGGCTAGGCCGTGATCAGTTCTGCCTAGCCTGTCACGATCGTGATAGGCATCACGGCTAGGCCGTGACAGCTTCTGACTTTTGCCTTCTATCTTCTCAGTTTTCTTGATCATGGCCGTGATGGTCATCACGACCAGGCCGTGATGGTCATCACGTCCAGGCCGTGATGGGCTCTGCTTGGCTCATTTTATTCACTTTTCAAGCTCTATTTCATCCAAGCTCCATCATGGCTAATTCTGAGCATTTTTCCTTAAATTCCTGCAAAACAACACCAAGAAACCGCCTCACCCGTTCCAAGGTAAAAACTAATAAAAATCAAACTAATCATGCCTAAACTATATGAAAATGCATGCAAAAATGTACAAGAAATATGATGTAAAATCACACTATCATGTATCAACAAGAGAACTAGGAAAACACAATTCATGGGCTGTGGTGGTAGGGGAGCTGGGTGGACGAACCTTCTATGCTCAAGAGCAGAATTTTCACCCATTTCAAGGATCAATTTCTTCAGTCCAATTATTCACGGCCTACATTGGATGGCATTTAGTTCAACAGTATTTCTGCAACAGAGAATTGCATGTTAATGGCAGATTTCACCAGGAAGGAAATAAAGTGCGATCTGGGGGTGTGCAGGGAACAAAAGCCTGGGACCCGACGGTTACAACTTCACCTTCATCAAAAAGTTCTGGAACATCGTTGGGAATGATTTTTGCAGGTTGGTGGAAGACTTTCACAGGAATGCTAAGCTCACTAAAGGGTGCAATGCCTCCTTCATTGTCCTGGTGCCTATAAAAGAAAGCCCTACTGCCTTAAACGACTATAGACCTATTTCTTTCGTGGGTTGCATGTACAAGGTAATTGCTAAACTGCTTGCTGTGAGATTAGGGAAAGTCATGCCTACTATCATTTCTAGAACACAAACAACTTTCTTAAGAGGTAGAAATATACTGGACGGGGTTGTGATCCTTAATGAACTGTTGGACTATGCTAAGAAGAATAACAAACCGTGCATGGTCTTAAAGGTTGATTTTGAGAAGGCCTTCGACTCCGTTAGCTGGGAGTTCCTAGACTACATGCCCATGAGAATGGGTTTTGAGCCTAAGTGGAGGAAGTGGATTTTTACATGTCTGGATTCAGCTTCAGTTTCCATCCTTGTTAATGGGAGTCCAATGGAGGAGTTTAAAATGTCTAAAGGAATTCGTCAAGGAGACCCAATGGCTCCTTTCCTTTTCCTCATCGTAGCTGAAGGACTTCATGGCGTGATTCGAAGTGCAGTGGCTAATAACTTCTTTAAAGAGTTCAGCCTAGTGGAAAGGGACCAACATTTTGGGATCTCTCATATCCAATATGCGGATGACACGGTTTTAGTGGGAGATATGTCCATCCAAAATGCTCGGGCATTGAAAGGCATTCTCAGAAACTTCGAGTTAGTGACTGGACTAAGAGTGAACTTTCATAAGAGTGGGCTGCTGGGTATTAAATCCAACCAAGGTGTAGCAGAACTTGCTGCCAATATACTGAATTGCAAGATCGCCTCACTTTCTGTCAAGTTCCTTAGCCTAATGGTTGGGG
Source organism: Sophora flavescens (assembly GCA_030762895.1). Taxonomy (NCBI): domain Eukaryota; kingdom Viridiplantae; phylum Streptophyta; class Magnoliopsida; order Fabales; family Fabaceae; genus Sophora; species Sophora flavescens. Next base: position 100,579,920 of record CM061070.1, read on the forward strand.
CCAACCCAAGTAGGACTTCTACATGGTCTCCCCTCATTAAGACTATACATAAAAGGCTGCGGGGTTGGAGGAAAAAATTGCTCTCTTTTGGTGGAAGGGTAATTCTCATTAACTCAGTTCTCTCTAGTCTTCCGGTCTAGTATCTCTCGTTTTACAAAGTCCCAAAAAAAATTTTAAATAAGTTTGTTCAACTTCAGAGGAGTTTTTTTGTGGGGGTGAAGCGAAGAGTGTAGGAAAATCTACAGGGTTAAATGGAAGACGGTGTGCAAAAAAAGAGAGGATGGGGGGTCTAAGGATAAGAGATGTAGGCTCCTTCAACTTAGCTCTCCTAGGAAAATGGCGGTGGAGGTTCCTAAACGAATCGGGTTCCCCTTGGGCTAAGTTACTGAGAGTGAAGTATGGAGAGCAAATCAATTGGGGATCACTTTGGCCTGAAAATCCATTGGGTGGGGGGATACGGTCCTACTGGTGGATGGATTTAGGGAGGTTGGAGAGTGAGGAATCGGGTTACCAAGAGTGGCTATCTTCTGGGATTAGTAGGGATCTAGGAGATGGGGCTTCAACATCATTTTGGGATGAAACTTGGGCATCTACAACACCATTTTCATCTATGTTCAGCGGGTTATTCTCACTATCACCGAACAAGACAACTTTTGTCTCCCAAATGGGAAATTGGAGGGAGGGCTCTTGGTTCTGGACATTACCCTGGCGAAGAACATTGTTCGTGTAGGAGGAACAACTACTAGCGAGCTTGATGGTAATTTAGGAGGGCAACAATCTGGTCATTATGGCTTCACAGGAATGAACTAATCTTCAAACAAGGCAGCATTGATTTTGGGAAGGTACCTGACTTAGTAACAACTAGAGTCTAGAGCTGAAGCAATGGTTTGTTAAAAAATGGTAGATTTTCTTATGTGGACTGGTGTATAAACCCACAAGCTTGCATCCAACAGTTTTTGTAGCAATTGTCCTTCGTTGGTGGTATGTCTGCACAATTGTAGGGGCTTAGTTTTTAGCTAGATATTCTCTATCGTGTGTTATATCTGTCAAAAAAACTTTGTTCCTGGGGTAAGCTTTTCGGTCGGAACGATTGTTGTCTAGTGGGGAGTTTTCTTTTCACATCATATTCTCCTGTATTGATTTGCTTTGTAATCGGGTTCAGAGTATCCCTTGTACCTCCTTTCTTAATACAATTTTGGCTTATCAATAAAACAAAAAATTGTGATTAGTGCAAGATCAGGACGTATTCACTGTTAAAAAATTAGGAGTATTTGTCTGAACAAGAAAATGCAGGACTACATAAAGAGGAAGATTATTGTAAGCAAGAAAAGAATAATGCACCGAATATCCTCTTTGATTCCTTTGATCTCAAGCAATTACACAGCTCAATCAATATACAAAGCATAACAGTGTAATCTACCCTAGCTCACTGTATCCAAGGCAATATATACACATTAGTCACCTAACCAACTTGGGCTGTTCAACCAGCTGTTGCAACAGTCCTGTAACTAACTGATTTAACTGCCATAATAGCCTAGAGTAACTAACTGATGTGCCATATGCTCAACAATCTCCACCTTGGCACACCAGTGACAAGCATAAATAGCCTTTATCCACCTGATCTCCCTCCGATCTAGGATCAATCGAGGCAACCTGTAGCAGGTCAAGGCATAATCTGAACTTTACCAAAGGAACTGGTTTGGTAATCATATCAACAGGATTTTCTGATGTATGAACTTTCACTATCTTGACAGCACCACCTTCAATGACATCTCTGATAAAGTGCAGCCTGATGTCTATGTGCTTTGTCCTTTCATGATACATGGGATTCTTGCAGAGATGAAGTGTACTTTGGTTATCACAAAATACCTCAATTCTGTCCTGCTGTATCCCAAGCTCATTGATCAGTCCTTTTATCCATAAGGCTTCCTTAATAGCTTCTGTGATAGCTATGTATTTAGCCTCAGTGGTTGAAAGTGCAACTATGTGATGCAAAGTTGCCTTCCAACTCACTGTATTGCCAAACAATGTGAACACATACCCTGTCAGTGACCTTCTTTTATCCAAGTCTCCAGCAAAATTTGAATCAACATAGCCTTTAGCTAGTTGATCTTACAGGATGACTTCTGTACCTCGATCCAAAGCTTTGTGTGTCCGCTAAGTATATCATCACCCATTTGGCTGCTTTCCAGTTGTTCTTCACCAGGATTTCCCATGAATCGCTTATTAGGCTCATTGCATAAGCCGGATCGGGCCTGGAGCAAATCGAGCATACATCATGCTACCAATGGCATTGGCATATGGTATTCTCGGACATTTTTGTCTTCTCTCAGATCGATCGAGGAGATTGGGATGAAGAAAGTTTAAAATGTGTTGCAATTGGAGTTGCAACTGGTTTTGCATCCTTCACGAAGAATCTAGACAAAACCTTCTTTAAGTAACAATTCTGAGAGATGGTGAGCTCTGACTTTTCTCTCTTCCTGCTGATATCCATCCCCAAAATCCTTTTGGCTGCTCCTAGGTCCTTCATTTCGAATTCTGACCTCAACTGATGCTTGAGCTTGCTGATTTCCACCTTATTCCTTGATGTGAGAAGCATGTCATCCACATAGAGGAGTAAGTAGATGTGATCACCTGTTTCTGACTTCCTCAAATACACATAACTATCATATTTACTCCTTTGATAACCATAGTTAAGCATGAAACAGTCAAACCTCTTGTACCATTGTCTAGGGGACTGTTTAAGTCCATAAAGGGACTTCTTGAGGAGACAAACCCAATCCTCTTTGCCAGGAACTTCATACCCCATAGGCTGCTTCATAAGAATCCTCTCCTCCAATTCACCATGCAAAAAAGCAGTCTTCACATCCATTTGTTCCAATTCCATGTCATAGTGAGTGACTGATGAGTGTGATTCCACCTCATCTTTGTCCATCATTTTGCATGCATTTTCATGTAGTTTAGGCATATTTTTATTAGATTTTAGGTTAATTTTCCTTTGGAACGGGTAAGGCGGTTTTCGTGTGTTGTTTTGCAGATATCAAGGGTAAATTGCTCAAGATCAACCATGATGAAGTTTGGATGAAGATGGAGCTTTAAAACTTAAGAAAATGAGCCAAACAGAGCCCATCACGGCCTAGCCATGATGCCCATCACGGCCATGATCGAGCAAAACTAAAAAAGAACAAAGGCTGAAGTCAGAGTCTGTCACGGCCTAGCCGTGATAGCCATCACGGCCGTGACCCAAAACCACCACAAGTCGGAAGCTGTCAGGGCCAGGCCATGATGGCCATCACGGCCGTGATGGCCGTCACGGTCAGGCCGTGATGAGCATCACGGCCATGACAGACCAACCAGTGAAGAATTTTCAAGGCAGAATCCGTCACGGCCAGGCCGTGATAGCCATCACGGCCGTGACGCGTATTACTTGGCTCAGAAGTAACAGAATTGGATCTAATTTGAGTTGGATTAGGACTCTAACTGCCCAATTCTATAAATAAGGGACCAGGCAGAGGCAGAAATCATCAACACATTAGGGGCTACTACTCTAGGCTTAGATCTCTCTTCTCCTCTTCTCTTCTCTTCTCTGATTTTTGTATTTTCATGCTATTTGTAATCATGCTTGTCATCTCCATGGCAAGGCGTGAGTAGTAGCATAGTTTCTAGGGATTAGGGCTCTGCCCGAGGTTTGTTTATGATGTAAATTTGATGTAAACTCTTTGTTAATTACGATTTGCTTTAGATCTGATTTCTAGTGTGTAAATCACTCATAAATTTTGGCAACCGTTATTTGCGTGACATAGACGTTCTAAGGAGGAACCTAGCGGTGAACTTAGGATTTCTAGGGTGTTTAACTCGTAAAGCCCGGCAGCCACTGGTTTGTGAGATGTGGATGATCTAAGGAGGAACCTAGCGGTGAACTTAGGTTATTTGCATGACTTAGACATTATAAGGAGGAACCTAGCGGTGAACTTAGGTGTCGGACCTATAGAAGTCAGACTTGGGACTGAAATCACGAGAGTTAGAAGCCGTCCCTCGAGGAGCAACGAGTTGTCACGGAACGCAAAGGGTCCAATCTGGGATCGACTACCACGAGAGTAGGGGTCGGGTCAATTGGGCACGGCTTTTGTAACCCGAGAGGGAGCTTAAGCTATTAGAGGATAAACTCGCCTTCAAGGCAATTTCGGTGATCAACAAAGGTAAATCAGATTAGCAACATAAATAACCTCAAAGGTAACCCAAATCCCTAGGAATCCATTTAAATCGAAAACCCCAAAAACATTTGTTTTCTGTTTTAATTGTTCTCTGCTCATCTATCTCTTAATTTCAATTCAAACCTTTTTCAAAACCCTCTTTAAAACTGTCCAGAACTAATCGATTCGAAAACCGATTGCGATTCGAGAACACAGTCTCTGTGGGTTCGATATCTTTTATTACTTGACGGCAGTCCGGTACACTTGCCGGATTCGCACGAGCGCGCGTGCATACGCGCGACATCAAGTTTTTGGCGCCGTTGCCGGGGACTGTGCCTTTTCGAATCTCAATTCAAATTTTGAATTGATTTTTCTGGACCTTTTCTTTTTATTTGATTTTTATTTCTGAAATTTAAAAAATTCAAAAAAAAAAAATTCTTTTCCTTCTATTGTATCCATCTCTCTGTGTGTTATATGCAAAGATCTCTAAGTCTTGGGAGCCTTAGTGAGATTGATCCGGAGATCGAGAGGACCTTCCACAGACGTAGAAGACTACAAAGAGAGGGAGAAAGGTTGAGTCCTGTTCCACTCATGGCGAATCAACCGGATACAAAGCCTTTGAAGGACTACGCAGCCCCAAATGCGAGAGGCTTGCGAACTGGGATTGCAAGGCCAGAGATTGAGGCGGAAAACTATACCATACCGCCCATGCTAATCAACATGATTAGGCAACATCAATTCGGAGGATTGCCTTCGGAGGACCCGACTGATCACATAGAAACATTCTTAGAGTTTACCGACGCAATCAGGATTAATGGAGCCTCAGTCGATGTTGTGCGTTTGAGATTGTTCCCCTCATCTCTCACTGGAAAAGCGAAGGCCTGGCTAAAGCAAATCCCCGCTAACACTTTGACCACTTGGGACCAATTGGAGCAGGCGTTCTTGGAGAAATTCTTCCCTCCATCCAAGACGGCCTACATAAGAACCCAGATCACCGGCTTCTTCCAGAAAGACGGAGAATCATTATCGGAAGCCTGGGATCGTTACAAGGGACTGCTGGAGTCGTGCCCACATCACGGACTCGAGAGGTGGTTAATAGTGCACACCTTCTATAACGGATTGGACTACTCTTCGAAGGTGTCACTAGATTCTGCAGCCGGTGGAGCGTTTATGAATAGGCCTCTCACCGAGGCATTCAACATCATCGAGAATGTCGCCACCAACTACCACCAATGGGTATCCGAAAGAGGTAATAACCCGAACAAGATTTCGGTGGGTAAGTTTGAGGTAAATAGCACAGATCTTATTATGTCAAATATAGACTCACTTAATAAACGTTTTTATCGGATGGAAATAGCTAATGTGAGAGATTTAGGTGCTAATAACCTTGTTTGTGAGATTTGTGGAATGCGGGGACATGACATGATGGGATGCCCACATGGATCCGGCGCTCGGGTGAACAAGTGAACTCTTGTAACAACTACTATGATACGAACCCGAAGCTGCCCAACTATGCTCCCCCAAATCCCTACAACCAAAGAAGGAACAACCCTTACCTCTCCTACGGCAACTACAGCAACACGCTTAATCATGAGTTCCAAGAGGGTCAAGGTAATAAGAGAGCAGCACCGGGGTACCCTCAGGTACAAAGATCTAAACTCGAGACTTTATTTGAAAGTTTTGTCGAAACTCAGACAAAACAGAATGAGGAGTTTAGACAACAAGGAAGGGCAGTGAGTGAGGCAATAAAGGATCTAGCATCTAAGGTAGACAACTTAGCAACTCATAACAAGATGCTAGAAACCCAGATTGCCCAACAAGCCAGCACGTACTCGAGACCTAAGGGTGCATTCCCGGGGCAACCCGAAGCAAATCCCAATGAGCATTGGAATGTCATACACTTAAGGGATGATAAGCTTAGGGTGGGGGTAGCTGAAATGGAGGTGGAACCGGAGGAAGACATGAGCGAAAAAGAAGAGCCAGAACCGAAGTATGTCCCTCCACCACCGTACCAACCCCCGATACCTTTCCCACAAAGGTTGGTCAGGAAAAAGCAAGTAGATGTAGAGACTAAAATGCCTACTAAACTGAAAGACCCAGGTAGTTTCTCCATCTCTTGCTCGATCGGACAACTGCAAATTGACCAAGCCTTATGTGACCTAGGGGCTAGCACGAGCTTGATGTCCCTCACTATCATGGAAAGGTTGGGAAGCAAAGAGTTGAGACCATTCAAATTCCCCTTACAAATTGCGGATGGCTCAACTAGGACTCCTCTAGGCATACTAGAGAATGTTCCTGTAAAGGTAGGGAAAATTCTCATCCCTACCGACTTCCTGGTATTGGACATGAAAGGGAATTCTAAATTCCCCATCATTTTAGGAAGGCCATTCTTGGCAACCGCTGGAGCATTAATAGACGTAAGGAATGGCAAACTCTCTCTAAATGTAGAGGAAGGTAGGGTAAATTTTCAGTTGATTAACTCTTGTAACAACCCTCCTTTTGAGAGCCATGTGTGCAGAATTGATGTAACGTCTCCAGCGGTAGAGAAAGAACTTAACATGGAAGCAACTCCGAAGATATGCAAGGCTAATGATGCACCTAGCAGTGATGGAATTGGAGTTGCTGTCCATGCGGAAACAAAACTTCCGCCGGAAGAAAGGAAGGCTAGGAAACTCCGAGAGAAAAGAGCAAAGCGGAAGTGTTACTGGCCGTATGAGCAGAAACGGCTATTTGAAGGAGCTCCATGGAAAAGAAGTGTTCCTGCACTTCTACGCCCAGCCGACCCCGGTTGACTGAAGGAAGTTTGGTCAAGCTTAAGACCATAAATAAGCGCTTCTTGGGAGGCAACCCAAGTTTTCTTTCCCTTTTTCCTTTTGTTTTTGAATTCACCTCTTGAATAATTTGAGAAGATCAAGAGGCAAAAATATCATTAATAGGTTTGTCTAGTGTTTTCAGGTTGAGAAAGAGAAGAAGAGCATAAAAAAAATAAAGTCAGAGGCCATCACGCCCTGACCGTGACAGTGGTCACGGCCGTGATGAACTAAACAAGAGCACAGAAAGGATCACGGACTAGCCGTGACAACCATCACGGGCGTGATGAGTAGGATGCCAAGATCAGAGAGCATCACGGCCTAGCCGTGATGTAGATCACGGCCGTGACAGGGCAACTCCTGAGGACCAGAAATGATCACGGCCTGCCCGTGAAGAGCCTCACGGCCGTGATAAAATTTCTACCCAAGTTTTGACTGGAATGTGAAGCCAACACCCGCTACCGACTCGGTAAGTTGTTCCATTTTTCTCCTCTCTCTGACTTGATTATTTACATTGGAGACAATGTAAGTAATCAAGCTTGGGGTGGGGGTATTTATTTTTGCATTTGCATGGTTGCATTCATATTGCATTCACATAGGCATAGATTGGTATGATCACATTCTCTAGATTGCCTCTCACTTGGAACATGCATCCGATTGTGAGAACTTGGAGCCAAATGAATTGAGATAGTGAATTTTGAACCCAATTTTTCATTATTCTTGTGATATGGCTAAAAATAAAAATTCTTGAGATAATCATTTGATAGTTGATAATTAGCATGTGGTTCCTTAAACTTGTGTACCTCACTGATTTTTGAACTACTAAATGTAAGATTTTGAGCCAAAAGGGGTATTCACTAAATCTACCCCATTTCTTGTGATAGAGTGATTTAATTCCTCTTGGACTGTATTTTCTAGAACTTGACTTGAAACCATTTCAAAACTTAAAAATTTCTGAAAACATTTTTGGAAATGATTGAGGCACTAGGTATTTTTCCGGCCTCCCGAGCTTTGAATGATAAATGCTACCCCTTAGTTGCCCAATTTTGAGCCTAAAGAAAAAATACTTTTCTTGGTACCTTGAATTAATTTGATAAATAGTGCTTGGTATGGCACCTTTTAAAGTATTACAAAAAGGGCAAAATGGTAGTTGGAAAAAGTATGGGATGAAAAAGCTAGAAAGTAATTTCTCTTGAGCTATAAATCTCCCCTTCTCCAAACAAATAAAAATGAAATAAACAAAAAAAAAAATGGAGAAGGGGATGACAAAGAAAGTGAGAAATGAAAAGAAAAAGAAAAAAAAATTAAATGAAGGAAGAAAGGTGGAAAAGTAAACCAAAGCCCAAAAAGGGGTATTTTAGAAGGTGTCATGCTTTGTAATGTTTGATAATCTGTCTAGCCTTCTTGAAATTCCCTTTCCTTGATTTTCCCACCTTACAATAAATCCCATGGCCACATTACGACCAAAGGAAAAGACCTCTTGATTCTTAAGTGTTTTCATTAATAAAGTGGAGATTTGGTTAATGGTCAAGCCTATGGTAAAATACTTTCCTTGAGGAAATGGAGTGAATTGTCATAAACCCTAAAACACTTGAGTGAGGTGAGGTGAGTGCCCAAATCAGTGAGGACATGAAATTTAAAAAAAAAAAAAAAACCTAAGCTTCTAATTGGACTAGAAATTGATTATCTCTTGAGTGCTTATTAAAAATGCCTATTACTTGGATTAGCTTCTAGGGTTCTTGGTTCACTATCCATGCTTTGAATGATTTATATCTTATGGCCTGAGTAATTGCTTGAGGACAAGCAAAGTTTTAAGCTTGGGGTGATTTGATGAGTGTGATTCCACCTCATCTTTGTCCATCATTTTGCATGCATTTTCATGTAGTTTAGGCATATTTTTATTAGATTTTAGGTTAATTTTCCTTTGGAACGGGTAAGGCGGTTTTCGTGTGTTGTTTTGCAGATATCAAGGGTAAATTGCTCAAGATCAACCATGATGAAGTTTGGATGAAGATGGAGCTTTAAAACTGAAGAAAATGAGCCAAACAGAGCCCATCACGGCCTAGCCATGATGCCCATCACGGCCATTGACCGTGCTGTCGCCACGCGCCAAAAAGAACGAGCCTTTACAAAATAATGTAGTATAGAGCGACAACTCGGATCGTCTCTCAAGGACTCTTTAGTTGTTGTTATTATTAACAGAAAAAGTTAGAAAAAGTCAGAATTGGGGGTTTTGGATTGAGAACTAAATTAAGAAGCAAAACAGAAAACAAAGCAAGAAAACAGAGCAGTTACCAAATAAGCTAAAGCGATTAACCTACTGCTTTTGGTTTCCCAACTATCATTGGTTCATGCAAATTCCTAGCCCTAAGCAGATTCTAATCCCCTCCCGGTTGTAGCAATAATTCACAAGCGGAACCACTACTACGGATATATGTCCCTATTCCCGAATTAAGCAAACGGGGTTCAGCCCTTCGTGAACTAAGCGAACACGAAACGTACACACGCGAATTAAGCAAACGCGATTATATATAGGAACATGATATCACCGAGATAAACCAACACAACACAATATACTCCTGAATTAAGCAAACAGAAATATAAAGCATGGCATTGAAAAGAGAAAAGGAAATGAAAACAGGAAATACAAGAACCTCAAGTATGGCTAGAAGCCAATTACAGTAGATTAATCAAGGAGACTAGCTCTCCATTACAAAAGGAAAACAAAACATAACTAGAAAGAAAACAAAAGACTAACTAAGACTAGCTCAGAAACTAGCCAAAACTGGCTAATTCTGACCCTCCCTTCATTTCTGCCTAAGACTGCTTATATACACGTTTCTGGAGTCAGAGTACTCGCGAGGCGAAGCACTGATCGCGAGGCGAATTACATGAAAGGTCTGCAACTCTTTATCTTCTCGCGAGGCGAGCACATCCTTCGCGGGGCGAACTCTTCAGCTTCCAACTGTTACGCCCGTGGCATTCAACACGCCCAAACCGTGATGGCTTCTGATCTTCCAATACTCGCGAGGCGAAGGAATGCTCGCGAGGCGAACCCTTCAACTTCAGAATTGCCACGGCTGTGATCTTCAACACGGGCAAGCCGTGATCGTCTCTGACTTTTTCATTGTTGCAATACTCGCGGGGCGAGAGATTATTCGCGGGGCGAGTGGCTCCAGATTTATTACTTTTTATTAACCTGAAAATAGAAAATAAAAGTAAATAATTATTCAACTCTAAAACAACTAAATTAACATAAAAACAATTTACAGACTCAAAATACTACTTAGGAACAATCAAGTCTAATTTGGGTAAAAATGGTATAAAATAAGCACAAAGCCAAGGTCTTTACTAGTTATAAAACCAGTCAAACAGAGGCTCATCAAAATACCCCAAACTTAAACTTTGCTTGTCCCCAAGCAAACTACACTCAAAAACTTAAAAAGACTCAAGACCTGGCAAGCTTAAGAATTCAATTAACTTTCACACAGATTTCAAGCAATTTTTCAAAGAATTTTTCTTTCAATGTTCCCCCCTTTCAAGCAAAGTAATCCAATCCCCACAATCATTTATTCTAAACAATTGAGAAATTAATCATTCAGACAATCAGAAATCTAAGCAGGGGATCTAAGTTACACACAAAAGGGAGATCACCAAAATCAAACAACTGCCTTCCTCACAAGGGAGATTTGTGTTTCACTCATCGCTCAGTTTGTGTCAGGCTAGCAACATTTCACTCAGTTTTCACTTTTAAGAGCACTTCCCATAAATTTGATTTTCATCTCAAAATGGTTCCCACAGAAAACATGCAAGCAACATCAAAAGGTCTTTTATGGGTTGTAATGGGGCCTGGCTAAGGGTAGGATGTACAAATGAACTAGGCTGAAGACCCTAGGAACTAAGAGAGCATGAACTTTATTTACACTTTGAAATTCACTCAAGTTCCTTTTTCATTTTTCATTTTGCCTTGGGTGACTACAACCTTTTTATTTCTTTTTTGGCATTTTTTATTTTTTTATTTTTTTTTCTGTTTTTTTTTCTTTTCTTTTCTTTTTTTTTTCACAAATTTTTTTTTTTGATAGAAACCAATCCCAAACAACATGTTACACCTTGCAGCCACCCCAAACTTAGTTTCTTGCACCCACTCTAAGATTACATGCTCTCCTAATCCTAAGATCGGGTTAACATGGTTTTCCAGATTTTTGGGCTTATAACATTAGGTTATCAAGAATTAACAGGCTAATAGGCTCAATGGGGCTAACTAAGGAACATGCATTAGGAGTTGGTTATTTTTAGGCTAAGTAGCTATTTACAAGGAAAATGCCTAAATCATTTGAAGCAAACACATAATCATGCAAACCAAAAAGAGATTTAATCAAATTCAGGAAAGTGCAACTTAAAAAGTGATTTTCACACAATTTAAAACATGTTGGAGGCTCAAAACCTCACCTGGACATTTTTATTTTTATTTTTTTTTGCAAATTATTTGAAAGAGATTCTATCCCTAGTGTGTGCTTCCTATCACCCCCAAACTTATCATAAATCATGTTATCATAACAAAATCCCAAAGTTCAGTTTTCAATCACATGGGGATCATTTTTCAAATTTTTTTTTTTTTTTTTATAAAAAATCTAGGGGGAAAATAGTCAACACTTACATGCAATCAATCTATGCAAAAATTAATCAAATCCATCAAACTTGCCATAACCAAGACACAAACACAACTCCCGAGCTTCTCAAATTATTCAGGAGCATTATTGACAATAAAACAGAAATAAGGCAAGAAAAAGAAAATTAAAAAGAAGAAAGGGTTAAGAAAAACTCATTGAGGGGCGGTTCCACCGGGATCCCATTGCTTGTAACATAAGTCCCACATGGTAGCCAAAGGACTGAAATTCATTCCAAGCCTCCCTAACTTGCAGCTTTGATGCGGAGGTGAGCACTTGACAATTATAATAACTCCACCCAGTGCGGCGGACTTTTCACTTCCTCTGGGGTCACAGATGACCTCCTTCTCAATAAAGTCTCCCCAATAGAAGTGGGGCTCAACCTCTTGGACCGGCCATGGTGCAAGATCCAAGGGTGCAAAATCCATCACTGGTTCCTCAGGGGGAGGTGGCAAACAGTTAGAAAGTGTTACTGGTGCTGCTTCAACTTCTGCAATGTCTTCATCTACTGCACTAACAAATTTTTCACCTGTTATACACGCAGAAATTTCAGCACACACCAAACATAGGTTAGAGTTAGTACATATATTACAAGAAAATGAATCAGAAAAAGTTAGAATGTCTGGGAATTCTTCAATCAATTCATCCACCCCATTACTCTCAACACATTCAATTGTTTTACTTGAATCATCTACTCCCAAAGGTTCTTCTTTATCTTCAGGCACGGGGGAGCAGACGTCCTCTTGATCCTCTTTATCTAAGTTTCCTGAACAGAACAAACCTGCAAAACGATCCGCATTTTCTATTTTTCCTGAAAAGTATAAACCTGTAAAACATTCCACACACAATGCAATTCCATCGCAATAACAAGCATTAGGATCAGGGGATTCAACACTAAATTCATCATCAACAGAAACATTATCAGAATCATAATCAGAAGTATTTTCAAAAATAACTGGTGACTCTGTACGATCTTCCAGGGGCTGTGGAGGTAGCATTGCAGCCGAGTTGGCGGTAACTTGATCAATTAGAGCCCACAATTTCTGAGATTCAGCTTGGCTCCTCTGGTGGGCTTCAAGATTACTTGCCTCCATTGCCTCCATCCTCTGTTGAAATTCAAGATTGTATGCTTCCGTTTGTGCAGCCATTTGTTGTAGCATTGAAGCAATCTCATCCAAGGTGCTCTGTGAAGGTTCGGAAGGTGCAGAGGTGGTCACTTGGCTAGGATAGTATGGTGGTGGGTCATTAAAACTAGGATAATACATGCAAGGTGGTTCATAATAAACATTAGGCAAATATCCATACATGTAATTATCCATGGCAATCAAACAACCAGACAAGCAGACAAAACTAATTCAGGAATGCAAAAGGGTTTTTTTTTTTTTTTTTTTCAAAAATTATTTTCTGCTAATAACAACAAACCAGAGTTCCCCGGCAACGGCGCCAATTTTTGACCGCGCTGTCGCCACGCGCCAAAAAGAACGAGCGTTTACAAAATAATGTAGTATAGAGCGACAACTCGGATCGTCTCTCAAGGACTCTTTAATTGTTGTTATTATTAACAGAAAAAGTTAGAAAAAGTCAGAATTGGGGGTTTTGGATTGAGAACTAAATTAAGAAGCAAAACAGAAAACAAAGCAAGAAAACAGAGCAGTTACCAAATAAGCTAAAGCGATTAACCTACTGCTTTTGGTTTCCCAACTATCATTGGTTCATGCAAATTCCTAGCCCTAAGCAGATTCTAATCCCCTCCCGGTTGTAGCAATAATTCACAAGCGGAACCACTACTACGGATATATGTCCCTATTCCCGAATTAAGCAAACGGGGTTAAGCCCTTCGTGAACTAAGCGAACACGAAACGTACACACGCGAATTAAGCAAACGCGATTATATATAGGAACATGATATCACCGAGATAAACCAACACAACACAATATACTCCTGAATTAAGCAAACGTAAATATAAAGCATGGCATTGAAAAGAGAAAAGGAAATGAAAACAGAAATACAAGAACCTCAAGTATGGCTAGAAGCCAATTACAAGAGATTAATCAAGGAGACTAGCTCTCCATTACAAAAGGAAAACAAAACATAACTAGAAAGAAAACAAAAGACTAACTAAGACTAGCTCGAAACTAGCCAAAATCGGCTAATTTCGACCCTCCCTTCATTTCTCGCCTAAGACCGCTTATATACACGTTCGGAGTCGAGTACTCGCGAGGCGAAGCACCGATCGCGAGGCGAATTACATGAAAGGTCTGCAACTCTTTATCTTCTCGCGAGGCGAGCACATCCTTCGCGAGGCGAACTCTTGACTTCCAACTCATTACGCCCGTGGCATTCAACACGCCCAAACCGTGATGGCTTCTGATCTTCCAATACTCGCGAGGCGAAGGAATGCTCGCGAGGCGAACGTTTCAACTTCAGAATTGCCACGGCTGTGATCTTCAACACGGGCAAGCCGTGATCGTCTCTGACTTTTTCATGGTTGCAATACTCGCGGGGCGAGAGATTATTCGCGGGGCGAGTGGCTCCAGATTTATTACTTTTTATTAACCTGAAAATAGAAAATAAAAGTAAATAATTATTCAACTCTAAAACAACTAAATTAACATAAAAACAATTTACAGACTCAAAATACTACTTAGGAACAATCAAGTCTAATTTGGGTAAAAATGGTATAAAATAAGCACAAAGCCAAGGTCTTTACTAGTTATAAAACCAGTCAAACAGAGGCTCATCAGCCATGATCGAGCAAAACTGAAAAAGAACAAAGGCTGAAGTCAGAGTCTGTCACGGCCTAGCCGTGATAGCCATCACGGCCGTGACCCAAAACCACCACAAGTCAGAAGCTGTCAGGGCCAGGCCATGATGGCCATCACGGCCGTGATGGCCATCACGGCCGTGATGGCCGTCACGGTCAGGCCGTGATGAGCATCACGGCCATGACAGACCAACCAGTGAAGAATTTTCAAGGCAGAATCCGTCACGGCCAGGCCGTGATAGCCATCACGGCCGTGACGCGTATTACTTGGCTCAGAAGTAACAGAATTGGATCTAATTTGAGTTGGATTAGGACTCTAACTGCCCAATTCTATAAATAAGGGACCAGGCAGAGGCAGAAATCATCAACACATTAGGGGCTACTACTCTAGGCTTAGATCTCTCTTCTCCTCTTCTCTTCTCTTCTCTGATTTTTGTATTTTCATGCTATTTGTAATCATGCTTGTCATCTCCATGGCAAGGCGTGAGTAGTAGCATAGTTTCTAGGGATTAGGGCTCTGCCCGAGGTTTGTTTATGATGTAAATTTGATGTAAACTCTTTGTTAATTACGATTTGCTTTAGATCTGATTTCTAGTGTGTAAATCACTCATAAATTTTGGCAACCGTTATTTGCGTGACATAGACGTTCTAAGGAGGAACCTAGCGGTGAACTTAGGATTTCTAGGGTGTTTAACTCGTAAAGCCCGGCAGCCACTGGTTTGTGAGATGTGGATGATCTAAGGAGGAACCTAGTGGTGAACTTAGGTTATTTGCATGACTTAGACATTATAAGGAGGAACCTAGCGGTGAACTTAGGTGTCGGACCTATAGAAGTCAGACTTGGGACTGAAATCACGAGAGTTAGAAGCCGTCCCTCGAGGAGCAACGAGTTGTCACGGAACGCAAAGGGTCCAATCTGGGATCGACTACCACGAGAGTAGGGGTTGGGTCAATTGGGCACGGCTTTTGTAACCCGAGAGGGAGCTTAAGCTATTAGAGGATAAACTCGCCTTCAAGGAAATTTCGGTGATCAACAAAGGTAAATCAGATTAGCAACATAAACAACCTCAAAGGTAACCCAAATCCCTAGGAATCCATTTAAATCGAAAACCCCAAAAACATTTGTTTTCTGTTTTAATTGTTCTCTGCTCATCTATCTCTTAATTTCAATTCAAACCTTTTTCAAAACCCTCTTTAAAACTTTCCAGAACTAATCGATTCGAAAACCGATTGCGATTCGAGAACACAGTCTCTGTGGGTTCGATATCTTTTATTACTTGACGGCAGTCCGGTACACTTGCCGGATTCGCACGAGCGCGCGTGCATACGCGCGACATCAGTGACCATTGACAATAGAATTCTAATGGATGAATACTTCACAACTGGTGAGAAAATTTCATTGAAATCAACACCTTCCCTTTGAGTGAATCCCTTAGCCACAAGTCTTGCTTTGTATCTAGCAGGCTCAACATTAGGTATCCCCTCCTTTATTTTGTAAATCCACTTGCAACCTACTAATTTAGCATTTGTAGGTTTAGGAATCAGTTCCCATGTATAGTTTTTCTCCAATGATTCCAGCTCCCCATTCATTGCACGGATCAATTCCCTTGCATATGCAGACTTCACAGCTTCTTGGAAAGATCTTGGTTCATCTTCCACTAACTCTTCTGCTACATTTAATGCATATGCAATAAGATCTACATATCCATACCTCTGTGGGGGTCTGATTTCTCTTCTTTCTCTGTCTCTACTCAACCAGTAATCAGAGCCACTGTCTTGTTCACCTGTGGCTGGTTCAGTACCTCCACTTCTTTCTGGATTAGGGTCATCATTGCTACCATTTGTATGATTCCTTTTAGAAGACTCCACCTCAAGCTCAAGTCTGTTAGTGTCTCCACCTTGAGCTTGTGCCTGGTCACCCTTGTTTTGCAAACTCTGCTCATTGAAAGTTACATCTCTACTGATGATGCACTTTCTGGATTCTGGACACCATATTCTGTATCCCTTCACTCCATCTAGATATCCCATGACCAGACCCTTCTTTGCCCTTGGAACAAGTTTCCCTTCATTCACATGATAGTAGGCTACACATCCAAACACCTTCAAGTTGCTGTAGTCTGCTGGTTTACTAGTCCAGACATCTTGTGGTGTTTTGAATTCAATTGCTGTGGACGAAGTTCTGTTTATCAAGTAGCAGGCTGTGTGAACTGCCTCACCGCAAAACTGAGAAGACAACTTGGCATTGGACAGTAAACACCTCACCCTTTCCATGAGAGTCTTGTTCATTCTCTCAGCTAAGCCATTTTGTTGTGGTGTCCCCTTCACTGTCTTGTGTCTCCTAATCTCATGGTCTTTGCAAAAAACAGTAAATGCCTCAGAAAGATACTCAAGACCCTTGTCAGTTCTCAGGTTCTTGATCTTCTTGTTACACTGATTTTCAACCATAGCTTTCCATTGTTTGAAAACTTTGAAGGCTTCAAATTTAGTTTTCAACAAGTAAATCCATACTTTCCTGCTATAGTCATCAATGAGAGTAATAAAATATCTATTACCTCCATGTGATGGCACTGTGGCAGCCCCCCAAAGATCTGAGTGTATGTACTCAAGGACTTCCTTTGTTGTATGCAAGACTCTCCCAAACTTCACCCTTTGTTTCTTGCAAAGACACAGTGTTCACAGAAGTCTAGACCACCAAGCTTGTCACCACACAACAGACCCCTTTTATCAAGTTCTCTAAGTCCTTTTTCACCTACATGCCCCAGTCTTTGATGCCAAAGGATTGCTTTATCTGAACAAGCAGCATTGGCAGTAGCATCCTGACCAAGAATTGTGGATCCTTGCAGAACATAGATCCCATTCCTCCTCTTTCCTTTCATGATCACCATTGACCCCAACATAACCTCAATTCACCATTGGCTGCTTTGTATGAACAATCAGATTTTTCCAACATTCCAAGAGAAATCAAATTTCTCTTTAATTCTGGTCACTTCACTGAGAAATCTTTCACTGCCATCATGAGTCCTCAGTTTTATGCTTCCAATTCCAGTCACCAAACAGGTTGTGTTGTTTCCCATGATCACTTTACCACCATCAATACCCTGATAGGAGTGAAACCATTCCCTATTAGGGCACATGTGGAAAGAGCATCCAGAATCTAGTACCCATTCTGTATCTGTCTTACTGTCTGCTGCCATCAACACCTCAGCAGACTCATAGCCATCTGAGGCTATAGAAACATCACCAGAATCTGATTCTTGTTCTCTGCCTTTATCTTTCTTCTTACCTTTTCTCCTCTCTGGACAGTTCTTTTTGAAGTGGACTTCCTTCTTGCACACAAAGCATCTCTTGGATTTGGACTTCGATCTTGATCTGTTTGAGCTCTTGAAATCCCTCTGATTAGTCATCCCCCTCACCATAAGTCCTTCACCACTGCTATCAGTCCTTTCCTCAGTATTCTTCTTCAATTCCTTTGACATTAGAGCAGATTGAACCTCTTCTAATGTTAAGGAATCTCTCCCGTAGATCATGGTGTCATGAAGATTTTCATACTCATGTGGCAGTGATCGCAACAGAAGCAATGCTTTGTCTTCATCATCTATCTTGATATCTATATTTTCAAGATCAAGGATGATTTTGTTGAACTCATCCAGGTGATCATCCATATTGACTCCTCCTTACATTTTGAAAGTGTAGAGCTTCTCCTTAAGGTGAAGTCAATTGGCCAGAGATTTTGTCATGTATAAGCTCTCTAGTTTCAACCAGATACCTGCAGCTGTCTTCTCTTTCGACACTTCTCTCATCATCTTATCCCCTAGACTCAAGATCAAGGCACTGTGAGCCTTGTCTATGAGATCCTTTTTTTCTTGTGCCGAAAGATTGGTTGGCATGGCCTTTCCCCCAGTCAGCGCATCCTCCAAACCTTGGTGTACCAAGAACGCCCTCATCTTCAACCTCCAGAGCCCAAAATCATTCTTGCCTATGAATTTGTCAATATCGTATTTCGTCACCATCTTCAACCGTGGCTCTAGATACCACTTGTAAGCAAGAAAAGAATAATGCACTGAATATCCTCTTTGATTCCTTTGATCTCAAGCAATTACACAGCTCAATCAATATACAAAGTATAATAGTGCAATCTACCCTAGCTCACTGTATCCAAGGCAATATATACACATTAGTCACGTAACCAGCTTGGGCTGTTCAACCAGTTGTTGCAACAGTCCTGCAACTAACTGATTTAACTGTCTTAACAGCCTAGAGTAACTAACTGATGTGCCATATGCTTAACAATTATCCTTATAGTATGTTGGAAGACACTTGTCAAATAAGAAAGGTAAGCTATTAAGTTTAGTTTAGCATAGCTATCAGATTTCCAATAACGTAATAATCAAACTCTCAATGCCCCCTCATTTTTTTACTTCATATTTGGAACACTTGATATAAAAGACAAACGACTATAAAAGACAAATGAGTGAATGACTAGGAGTATGATTTTGTCTTGGCACACACTGATACACTATGAGAAAAAAAAATTAATTGCTAAACAATAAGAAAAATTTCAAAAGATGCAGCACCTTCATTCATTGTGTCATCACCTTCACCACCTTCATTCAATGTGTGACCTTCAGCACTTTCAGAGACATCTTCAACACCTTCAGCAGCTTCAGACTCATCTCCAAAGACATCTTCTTCTTCATCCAATGGACACAAGTTCAAATCAATATAAAATAGACTAGTGGTGCTTGAAGAAGGGGTTTGAGAGGGGTTCAGAGGCTATCAAATCATTGTACGGAGCATTCAAATCAATATCTATAGGCATCTTCAAGAAGTTCACAGACTCCCCTTGCAAGTCTCAAGCTCTCATTTATTTATAGAAAACTACAGTGACTTAGCAAGATTTAAATTTAGAATCCTTTGTGGCGCCAAGAAGTTTCAACAAATTTTAAGGTGAAATTCAATTTTCAAGAATCAACTAGTTTGTCCTGTGTGGCGCCAAGAAGTTTTAGTCAGGAAGTTTCTTAATTCTTTGGAGGAAAAATGGAGTCCAACGACCGTAAAAGTTTGTCCTTTTCAATATAGAAAAGCAATTCAGAAATAAAAGAAAAAAAAACATAAATAAAAAAAGTAAAAGGCATCTTTCTTCTTCGTGTAATGTTCCGGACGTTCTGAGGCTATATCAAAAGTGGGACCATTGTGCAATTGGATGCATGAGCACGTCACAATCACGGCTATCATGTAGGGTTGGCAATACGGCGGGGGTGGGTTTTACCTTTGAGTCGAGCTAATTGAACACGAATTTGAGACAATACGACACCTGCTACAGTAGCGTACTGTAGTGCTACTGTAGCAGTACTTTTTTTTAATTTAAATTTTGACTTTTTAAAAAAAATAAAAATTTTATTTCTAAAAAAACCCATTCACCAGATAATGAACTGAATTCACCAGATATTTGTACATGATTCACCAGATATTTGCACATACTTAATCAAAACATTTATTTATAAAAAAAACTCATTCACCAGATATTTACATATATTTAACCAAAAAATTTATTTATAAAAAAAAAAACACATTCACCAAATAATGAACTGAATTCACCAGATATTTATACCTGATTCACCATATATTTTCACATACTTAACAAAAAAATTTATTTCTCAAAAAAACCTATTCACCAGATAATGAACTGAATTCACCAGATATTTATACCTGATTCACTAGATATTTGCACATACTTAACCAAAAAAATTATTTCTCAAAAAATCTCATTCACCAGATAATGAACTGAATTCACCAGATATTTGTACATGATTCACCAGATATTTGCACATACTTAACAAAAAAATTTATTTATCAAAAAAACTCATTCACCAGATATTTACACATACTTAACCAAAAAATTTATTTATAAAAAAAAACACATTCACCACATATTGAACTGAATTCACCAGATATTTATACCCGATTCACCATATATTTACACATACTTAAATAAAAAAATTATTTCTCAAAAAAACCTATTCACCAGATAATGAACTGAATTCACCAAATATTTATACCTGATTCACCAGATATTTGCACATACTTAACCAAAAAAATTATTTCTCAAAAAAACCCATTCACCAGATATTTACATATACTTAATCAAAAAAATTATTTATAGAAAAATTATTTTTTTTTAAAAAAAGGACCCGCTATAGTGCTGCACAGTGTAGCTACAGTGCCGCACAGTGTACTGGTCATACGGTGTCGTCGTATGTGCGTCGAAAAGCTGTGTCAAAAAAGCTTTTCTCTTTACCTTTTCCAACCCCGCCATACTTACCGTTGGGATTAGAAAATAGATTCTAGTCCCGGGTCCCCGTCTTTGTCAATGAATAACCAAATTAAAAAATTATTTTGCTTTAATTGAAATTAATAAATAAAAAATTTTACTTTCAAAAAATAAATAAATAAAACATTCACACAATCAAAACAATCAGTAAAAAACTAGAATTTAGTTTTCTTTCATCTACAAATTAAAAAGAAAATGATATTTTAGAAGCACTTCGTTATGTTTCAAATAACATTGATAGTATGAAAACACCATAATAAAAGCACAATCAAATGTTCGGTAATTTTTCAAAAAAAAAGGGGCACCCTTTTATATAAAATGGAAACTTTCAATCAAAACAAATCCAATATCCTACATAGATATATGAGGATATTATTATAATTACCTAAATAACAGGATGAGCTCGGGGTAGGGGCGGGGCGGGTATTTGTATTCCCATCCCCGCCTCCATCCCCAGTCAAAGCGGGTTTTTCCCGTCAAAGTCATGGTGGGTTCGGGTGGTACCCGTGGGTTTGGGTCTCATTGTCATGCCTATTATCACGCACTCTATCGTAATTGTGCCTGCTGGATCTATTTAATGTGGATTTATTTTAATGATGAAGATTGAAGTTTTATATGAAGGGTAATTTAGATAAAAACCTAATTTTTAACCAAATTAAATGAGATTAAACTTAATATGGACCGGAGGGAGTATGTGCTAAAAAAATCTTGGGAACCTTTCATATATATATATATATATATATATATATATATATATATATATATATATATATATATATATATATATATCTTGGGAACCAAAATCGCACCGATCTAAAAGTCGAAGCACCAAAACTCTAATTAAGGATTACCCAAACCAATTAGATCATTTAGGATATGTTTGGATTGATGGAAGGGGATGAAATGGAGGGGAATGGAATGGTATGATGTTCTGGATTGTATAATCATATTTCGTCACTTACACATATTTTCCTTCTCCTCCAATTTGGACGGAATGGGATGGAATCAAAATATGTTATTTTATAAGCTTATAAAATTACAAATTTGCCCTAAGATCAATCGGCTGCGTATTACTTTGGAACGCACATGACCATCATTTTCTTATCACTTGTGTTGCTTCTACCCATTATTATAAGACGCTATCATCATGTTCCGTTGAAGAAAAATTTCCAGCCAAGCTAGTAGTGATTGAAAACAGCTACATGTGCAAGTTAGTGAAAAAAATTGTGATTGTTGATTCTAATTTCGGTACCTATAGAATGCTGGGTTTTCTTGTTTTTCTCTTTCAACTAATTCAACCAAGACATGCTGCTTGCTGGTTAGATGAGGAAATCCTCTGACCTAATCTCTTGTGGAAATATGTTGTGTAATATGAGTTTCATCTCAAAGACTTAATAAATTAAATATTAATATTTTCAAGATAAGGGTTAATAAATTAAATTATTAATATTTTAAAAATAAGAATAATATAGAAATAAAATTTTTATAAATATTTCATTCTATCCAATTTTGAAATGATGATAACATTCCATTCTACTCCGCGATTCTGTTACATTTCATTCCATTCGGTCGTATCACCCTCCACCACCGATCCAAACATAAGTTGGGTCATTGCAAAACATCACTTTCTCCACGCGAGAATCCAAACAGGTCACCCACTTCCGCTCATGCACGTAACATCAACGTCACCAAAGCAGAAAGCTCCTTTTTCGTTGCCTAACACTTTCCCTGTTTCATCCTGCGACACCACCAATCACCATCAAACCTAAAAAAATACCCGTTTTCCTGTTAAAACAAAAATATAAGATCTTTGCACAAGACCTAGCTTCCATTTTCTCTCACTCTTTGAAAATGGATTCAAGAGAAGTAGCCCAAAATGAAACTCCTGAATTCTACCAGAACGTGGTCGTAATGAGGCACGACGATCGCATCGACCACTTCGAGCCCTTATGGGTATCCACCGCGACCCGACCATGGGATCCATCGTTGATCGAACAGGGTCGGGTTCGGGCCTTCTCTGACGGTCGCAAGTTCCGCCAGAATCTCGGGTTCCCACTCCATCGGGTCTTTGTTTCACCCTTCCTCCGCTGCGTTCAGACTGCTGAAGAAGTCGTCACTGCCCTCTCTGCCGTCAACGACGATCCCACTACCCTCACCGGCGACGGCGTTTCCATCGATCCTTCAAAACTCAAGGTCTGAAATACTTTTCTTTTTTTGGTTGAATATCGAATTTATTTAAATTTAAATTAAAACATTCTTTTTCTGAATATATTCAAAATATGAATGTAAATTTATTTTTTAAAATTTTGTTGCACATATTTTTTGGTAAGAAATGGGGCCTAAGCCCAAAACAAAATTACAAAGTTGTTGCACATATTTAGTATCGGACACCTTATATGCATACGACTTTTAACGGGCCCCGTATCTGGAGAAAAAGAACCATGTTGCGTGTTGTTGTGAGGAATCGGTGTCCAACTGTCCAAAAATCACTTCTGTTCCTTTTTAATACCATGTGACTACTGAATAAAGAGTGTATTCAAATCTCACAATGCACTCAGCCGCTCTCCCA
This sequence comes from Sophora flavescens, assembly GCA_030762895.1. Taxonomy (NCBI): domain Eukaryota; kingdom Viridiplantae; phylum Streptophyta; class Magnoliopsida; order Fabales; family Fabaceae; genus Sophora; species Sophora flavescens. The sequence goes on from CM061070.1 coordinate 100,603,255, forward strand.
CTCCTTTTTCCCTCTCATCTCTCCGTAGAAGCCCTACTATGAGCCTTTACTTGAAAAAAGAGCGTATTTATGAAATCTAGTGGTTTCACTTCATATTTTTTTTTTAAAAAAAATGGTACGTGGTACTCGCTTCTTAACTTTCGGTTTTTTGACCTGCATGGTGCAAATTATCAAAGTAATGCAAGTTGAAAAGTATTGCCCTGCAGGTGGAAGACTTGGAAGTGACTTTAGTTTTTAATATTTTGAATAAAATAATGGAAGTTGGACTCACAATATACAACTTTTTTTTTTGTTTTTGTTTAAGGGCTTGTTTGTGAGTTTTGGAGGCGGAGGGAGGGAAAGGCTTTAAGAGGATGAAGGGGGTAAGGGATGAGGGAAGGGAAGGAAACTCCCCCATCTTGCATGAGGTTTATTTTTTTAACAAAAGAATCAAAATCCTCCAATCTGGAGAAACTAAAAAAATGAATTAGAGGAGGATTTGAAGGGTTATCTTCCCTTCCCCATCCCTTTCCCCCTTCTTTTTCCAAAGCCCTCCCTTCCCCTCCTGAACTCACAAACAAGCCCTTAGGAAAGTCGTACATGACATGTACAAGTTTGCATGGAAACAATTTTTTTTTATGTCAATTATGTCTAGCTTGGCCCGAACCTGGTAAGATTTGGGCTTCACCAAATCAGGCTAAAAAGCTCGGATTAATTTGGGTTTAAATTTTGCAGCCCAAGCTTTATAAATTATCGGGTATATTCAGGTACATCTTGGCGGGCAAGCTCATTGTGCACCCTCTAATGTCACTGATACTTCAAACCGTGTAAGAATCGATTATTTCTTAAGCAACTCTCATAGGAGATGGTCTAAGAGGAGTTCTTCGGTCTTTGCAACTTCGGAGTTGCAAGTTTAGGGTTTGTATGGAGTGCCATAATGTCACTCTAAACCGCTCTAAACCTCTCTAGATGTCGCTTTGTATGGAGTGCCATTATGTCACTCTAGAGTAAGTGTCCATTATTCTAGATTTGACCTTTAATAGTGCATAAACTACTAGAAAAATGGTCATTGCCGATGGCCTCGGTCGATAATGGTAATTTTTCTACAGGAAATGGTATCTCCTTGTAGGCAATCGGTAATGACATAATTTTCACAATTCTTAAATAAAAAAACACAAGTCGTATATAGAGTTTTAATTGATGTAAAAAAAAATTTTGTTCCCATGCAAAGTTGTACCTGTCATGCATGACTTTCCCAAACTAAATAATATATATAGGAAGTCGTACACTATGAGTACGACTTCCAATATTTTATTCAAAATGTTAAAAAGTGAAGTCGTAATATGTATGACTTACCCCCTAAAGGAAAATACTTTTCAATTTATGCTACTTTGGAAATTTTAGCAAGGAATTACACCATGGAGGTAAAAAAACCTTTATTTTCAGTTGAGAAAAGTACATGTTCTTGATAACTTAATGTGATAAAATATAAAAGATTTTTTTTTCCAGTTATTTTTTAATTCAACACACACACACACATACATACTTATATATCTATATATATATATATATATATATATATATATATATATATATATATATATATATATATATGAATGAGACATATCAACTGATAGTATATTCTTGAAACTACTTTTTAATTTTTATCACTGAGATAACTATAATGTTAATGTATAACGTGTTTTTACTGAACTTTCTTATTGTTACTGATTTAACAAAATATAATTCAGTTCTGAACAACTTGGGGTGTTGATAACTTGGGGTGTTGATATTCAATGGTGGTTCTTGCAGTGTACCAAGGACAAGCATTACATGATATTCTACTCTCATCCATTCTCTCAAGAACAACTTCAATTTTGTTCCCATGGCAATCAATGGTGGTTTACTTGATGAACATAGATATAGGAATTTCAATTTCGAAAAAGAATTTAAAAGTAAATAGATTTTCCAGCGATGTTGCTACACTATATCAATTATAATGTTTGATTTGTCTATATGGTATATTTGAAGGATGCATTAACACATTTTAACCTTGGCATACTGATGAAAACTACATGTTATTTATACTATACACATTGTAACGGAAGAGGTACAGTTTTGTTATCAGTGTAATATTTAACTAACCTAGAACAGTTAGATAGCTAGTTAGACAGTTAGAAAGTTAGTTAGAAATTAGCTAGAAGTAGTTAATTTACTAAGCTTGATCAACATGTATATATATACCTTTCTGTGTAACTAACCAAGCAGATGAATGAAAATTAGTTATCATTCACTCATCACTTCAGTTTCAATTCTCTGCTTTCTTCCTCTATTTTCCTCTCCTTCTTGCGATAACCTGTGCAAGGTTCTTTCAGTCCTTCATCCCTGTGACCACGATTTGGTCACTGTGTTCTTCAATTCTTCATTGAGTTCACCATTTCTACAAGTTTCATTTGTAAAAGTAGAATTGTAGAGTTTTATGAGTGAAAGTCTAACGTGGTATTTCATATCCTGAGTCAAATCCGGAGCTAAAATTCTTTCCCTCAATTTCACAACTGCAGGTCTCTGTTGAATATGGATTATGTGAAATGATGAGCAGGGAGGCAATCAGGCTCGAAGTGGCTCCGAAAGATGGAAATTGGGGTTTTGATATATCAGAGCGGGAGGCCATGCTTCCTGCTGGGACAGTGGATAATACTGTAGAAAGGGTCTATAAAGAGGTATAGAGAACTTCACCTTCATTTTCAATTGCAAACTTGCACTTGGTAATTATATATATGCTCACAAACATTAATTAGGGCTAATGAAAACTTTTTTGCTTGAGAAACTTCAGCTGCCTCAATGGGAAGAGCCAGTTTTGCGCACAAAGGCTAGATATGAGCAAATAGTTAAAGACCTTGCAGATAAATATCCTACTGAGAACTTGCTGCTTGTCACGCATGGTATAATATTCAATTTTTTGTGTTGGAAGATATCTTTCCATCTAGAAAAACATCTTTTACTTCTGAATGTTATCTTTTCCCCCCTTGGATACCGATAGGGACCGGGTATTATGGGGTGCGTAAGTCCCACACCGAGTAGTATGGGATGCTCGGTGGAGTACTTAAGTGGCTTGGTTCTCCCCCCTCAACGGTTAGCTTTCAAGCGAGGGTTCCCAGGTGCTTGGGTGCTTATCAGACACATGAACAATCAGCAAGAATAAAATATACAATGAAGCAAGAAAGATACAAACTTATTGAGTTGCACCTTCTTATTTGGAGTGTGCAAGAAATTTTTTGCATGTTGAATTCTAATTGAGTTGCACCTTTTGCAGGGGAAGGAGTTGGGGTGGCTCTTTCTTCATTCAAAAATGGTGCTACGGTATTCGAAGTTGATTACTGTGCATATGTAGAACTTAGACGCCCTGTTTTCAAGAAAGATCAGTCAGTTACTGCAGGAGAATTTGAAGTGCTTACTCGTACTGGTCAAACTGGAGTAAGCTATAACCTGCCGAGTCCTTTGAGCAATGACATCAGTTATGCTACATAATGACCATCCATAAATTCTGGGTATTTTACATTGGAATTGAGTAGGCAAATTATAACACCATTCTTCTTCACTCGTGATACTTGCCTTTGATTGAATAAACATAGGAGGAAAAGAAATAGAAATAAGTAGACTTTATTCTTCCGTTTTATTCAGAATTAGTTTGATGATGCATTACTCTCTAAATCATTTTATATAAAATTTGATTTTTGATAAAACTCAATGGTGTCGAATGATCTTTGTAGTCAATCCTATATTGTGTTAAGACTTGTTCATTATTGTATTTGGGATAAGTTAAACATATACTGTGTTTGTTTCAGCAGTTGCGAATATAAAACTTGTCTGGTGGGGAAAACATGCTTGTGATGATATTTTCATATATTTGAAAGGAATGGCTCTTGCTATTAAAAGCTGTTTTTGTCCCTTGTTCATCTTGAAACGCGATCCTGTCTTAAACATGCAGACATGTTCAATTATGTACTTTCAGATGTGAGAAATTAATTTTCTCGAAACTGCACAACCATTTCATAAAGGCAGCTTATTTGTTGAATATCTTATAATTTTAATTATTGGAGTTTTTTGTTTATTTTTATCTTTTTCAAATTGGAGATGTTTGAGTCTTTCTAATTGAACTGGTTAGGATTTAAATGAAGGTAAATGATATTGAGTGTCTTACAGACATTATTTAAAGAATTTAAAAAAGTAATTTTTTATAGAAAGTTTTGTATTTAATATATTGGGAAGTGATATAATTAATTTTTCAATGAATAATTACCTAATTTGTTTAGTGATTCGTTGATCATGTAAAAAACTTGCACTAAATGTTTTGCTCAAACAAGATTTAATGTTTTGCTCAAACAAGATTTATTTATTTTATCTCATGCCATTTTTTAATGAAGTTGTGACTATTCAGTTATTTACAAAAATGTGGTTATGTACAAAGTGAAATCATCATGCTTAAAAGAGAAGTAATTTTAAACTCTATATGGACAAAAAAATCTATTGCACACTTCAAATATGAGGCACCTTCTCCATAAATAAATTTGCTTTGAGAAATAGTGTGAAAATTTAATTATTAGATTTATTGGATTTTGTTGATTAGGGCCCTTGTAACTTTTGTTAAAGAATCCAAAATAAATTTGTTAAATAAAAGTGGTATTGTGTGTTTAGAGCACTGGTTACTATTTTCCTTTTTAATGATATACGCAAAACCGTAAGAATTTATAGTATATGAAAAAGATAAATACTAACGAGTGTCCTAAGAATACTGTTTAATAAGTCTAAAAAGCTAAAGTTTTTATGGGAAGCTGTCTATTCAATATATTTGGAAGATATATACTTGGCTTTTTAATGAAGCATTACCTTGTTGGAATCGTTAAACAATGCCAAGTGGTTAGCAAGACCCCATGAAAAATAACTCTAAAGCCCCACACTTGTTAACTTGAATACTAATTCAATGGCCATAATAAGGCCAGCAATAATAGTAAGACCAGCAACATGAACAGTTGCATTGCTTGTTATTGGGTGTCCTACAAATGATATTGTGAATATCATGCATATCAAACTACAATCAGTGATGGAATTTTATGTATTAAATAAATATAGTTTTCAGCCTGCAACACATACAACAAATAACAGTGATCACAAAAGTCACAGCTTTGATGGGCTGGAAGGTGGCTCCATGTCATAGAAAATGTCCACTGGGAAATCATCGAAGAAGCTGTTACTGTTTTTGGAGTTTTCAATTGTATCCAAGCTTGTCCCAATACTGCTACTTGCTGATGGCTGAAAGAAAGGTAACCCAATGGGAAGTTGTTCTAGACCAATTCCATACTCAGATGCATCCAGAGGACCAAAGACATCAATAAAATCTGGCTCATCAATTCTTGCATGGAGATCTTGGCTTCCCATTGAGAATGGAAGTTCTGAAACCTGAGGGAAGGCAATCTGTTCAGTGCTGTTACAGCTCTCAAAAGTGGTAAACTCTTGTTCCACATGGTTTGTGGCAGAACTAGGAAGCTTGGACTTCATAAGATCTGGTAAAGGCACCATTTTGATAACCTCCGAATTCTCATTGCATGATAGTGAGCATGACTCCTGAGGCATTGATGATGGTTCCCCTTCTAATAGAAAACTGAACTTAGGAGACTACAAGTCAACAAATTAGTGTTGTATGCATAAAATTGCAATGAAAAATAACACAGACACAGAGAGAACATTTTAATCATTTCCCAAGTATATTCCTGTAACTTTGGACAAGGAATTTGTGGCTACAACAATGCAGAAGTACATTTAGGTGTGATGGATACTTAAATTGGATATGTATTTACTTGTATTTGTTGGGAGGGTTTATTTTTTTCAAATTTTGCTATCAAATACTTTTGGTACATCTTGGTCAAGCATAACAATAAGCAGATATTACTTAAATATAAGCTAATCCTTGCAGAACACCTAATTTTGCAACTGAGCTGTTTGGTTTTCTACTAAATGAAACAAGCTGCTACTTCATTCTTTGAAATCTTGTGCCCTCATTTCATAGTTTTTCTTACTTGATATAATTGATGGTGTTTTGTTGAAAATATGAAGTTAGAACATCGTAAAAATTGTATTTGTCTTAAAATTTAATTACTTTAATATTTTTATTAATATATCGTTTCAAAGTTCCAGTTCTGTTTTATTATTTATTAAGTTTGCTTTTCTAGTGAATACTGAATTCTGAAGACAAAACAGAATGGGAGAACGATGGAGACCAGAAACAGAGAAATCTTTCAATTAACCTCCAAAGTGGCACCATCATGAATGGTAGGAACTTTAGTTTTATTCTTGTGTGATTTGGAAGTCGGTTCTGATGTCTGCCGAATCCTAGCTAGCCTCTTTTGCCTACTGCTCCAGAAATTCTTGACATCATTGTCTGTTCTCCCTTGCAAATAAGATGCAATCCTGGCCCATTTGTTCCCAACTTGTGCCTGCAACTCTATCACCACCCTCTCTTCTTCTAGTGAAAACTTGCACCCACTTAAGAGAGACACTCCCAAAGACAAAAATCAGATCAAATTCATGAAATAATTTTAACTACAATATTGTTAGTGTTATGTATTCCGTAGCATGATAGATTGTTTAGAGATTTTTTTTCTTGTCTCTTTCTATTTTACATCACCATGGTTTCTTTGTAATTTTGTGATTGTAGTTTATTTCGTATCATTGCAAGAGACTCCTCTCATACTAAATGGATGAGGATCTGATGTCCCATTATATGATTGGCGGGGATAGAGTGTGGTACACCTTCATCAATACTAAATAACATTGCTCATTGCTAATTGTGAGGAAGTGGTTTTTGTAACTACCTTTTTCACCTTTTATTGGTAAAAACTGTGTTGTCGTACTAAATAATACTGCACTTTTATTTATTTATAAGCTTAAAAACACAAACTATCGGAAACTAGGAACAATATATAGCAATCCCATCATTGTAACTTCATTAAACCTCAGTGCAAGTAACAACCATCCATGGATACACACTCAGGAAAAGATACATGGACTTACTTTTAGTGAAAACTTGTACGTAGCCACTTTAGATAACACCAAGAAACAATTACAACCCCGTGACAAATTAAAATCATAGAAAATCATTAAGCAACCCCATCATTGGAACTTCATTAAACAAGTAGAAAACCATAGATAATGTGGACAATAAAGATGGGGACTTACTTCTTGAGGTTTGGTTGAAGCTTATTGACCCAACGAAGACGACACGACTTGCCAGTCCTTTGAAGAAGACCCTTGGATCGAATGGAGCTCCAATCTCTGGGGCCATACTTCTTCACATGGTTCACTAACACCTCATCTTCCTCTGCTTTCCATGGCCCTTTCCTTATATGCTCTTGCTCTTTTTTCCCACGCATTTTCAACTCATACCGCGATCACGACATCAAAACCATCGACTGAAACTAAACTACTAGTACTTTTCTGTGATTTTCTAACTTTAAATGCTTCACCTTTGTTTTTTTCCTTGGGTTCGTTTGATTCGCAGTACAAGAAGAACAACACAGTACAGTACAGAACAGTACAAAACAAGTGGTTGAGTTACAGCACAACTTTTTGTGATGTACAGTGTTTGTTAGTCGATGAACCGCACAAATAATTACTGGACTGAACAATATAAATTTACTAAAATATCCTTAATATTATATAATGTTTTATTTATTCTCAAGTATTATTTTATTCACCATCTTCTTCACAACACCCACTGTTACCAACAACAGAAAGTTACAGAGGAAGAGAGAGAGAGCGTTGGCTAAGTGGAAGAGAGAGAGAATCATAATAGAGGCACAAGAAAGAAACTACCAAAAAAAAAATCTACAGATTCATCTTCTATTGTTATCATGTGTGTATTATAGTGGAAGTACAAAATGGATTGAGAGTGTGATTGAAACTGAATTTGAAGGAAACAGCTATGACCCAGTCGTTGCTTTTCCCTTTTTATATATTTCTTCTATTTCAATGGAAGATTCAAGGTATGATTTATTCGCTGATGCATCGCGAGGTGGTTGGCCAAGAACCTAAAAGGAGTTACTTTGTTGAACAGATGTTATGCTCTTGACGTGGGTTACTGGATTTAGTCAATAGTGGGAGATGGGAGATGTATATGTGAACGTGACCCGGGGTAAGGGGATGGGAGGATAATTCAGTCATTTCACTTATTTTATACATGGTACAAAAATTTGTCCCTTGGTTTACTGAGTAACAAAATTTTAACCTCTTGTCCTGTCCACTATCTTATTTTTGTGTTGTCCCATAAACTAAATGTAAAACCAAACAGATAACAATACATTTTGTACTGTCTTGTCCCTTGAAAAATTACAAATCAAACGGACCCCTTGTCTCACAGTTCTCGCACACTAATGTTATGTACTCTCTAGGCTTTGACGGTTATGGCAGTTATTGCCTCTTTCCCACTAACGCGCCCACGTTCCGAAAATTCTCTGAATTTGAAAAACCAAAAAAAAATTAAAATAAATAAATAAATATATATATATATATATATATATATATATATATATAGATATATATTAGAATTACGAAATCGAACCAACATGATAAGACACAGTTGGTAGATGGCCCCTTAAGCATGTGGTCAGGGGTTCGATTCCTGGCTCATGCGTGTGGAAGAACATTTGTTGGAAGAGGTCAACCATTTAAATGGATCTCAATAGGATACCCGAGTTCACCATAAAAAAAATTAATTACGCAATCGATCACTTATTGCTAAAGTACTTGCCATGTTGGTCATTTGAATCAGGTCCACTGTTTAGAGAGGTGTCTTAATTTGTTTAATATGAACATAGGTTTAATGAATATTTTAGTCATGTCAATTGGATGAGATTTGGTTTAAGTTTCACAAAAAAATTCTCAAGTTCCGGTCCCTAAACGTTTTAAAACTTTAAAATTGATCTCTGTCGTTAAGGTATCTCCGTTAAGTGATAATGTGACAGACGGAATGTCACATCATCGTGCCACATGTACCAAAAAAATTAATTTGACCTAATTATAGTTTTAATCCTTGTAGTTTCACAAATAAATGTTGTGCATGTAGTTTCACAAACATGCTCTGCTCATGCGTTGCCTTTTAGCGTTTTTAGTTTTTAGTTGTAGTTTTAGCTTTTTTTCCCAATTAAATAAATAAGTCTAATCCTACACTAATGTCGGGCCACAAAAGTTTGAAATAGACAACTATAAACACGAGAAGGGGGATTGAATTGTGTTTATCAGAATTTAAAATAAATTTGAAATCTTTTTGCACACAGAAGCTAAGTTCAAACAAGTGAGAAAGCACTACACAGACGGGTGACCTGTCTGTTGAGATTCAACAGAAAAACACACAAGAATACAACTTGAAAACAAGTTTAATATTCACACTTTTAACCCCTTTAGTTAGAAAGCGGATAATATAATCCAAGCAACTAAAAGAGTTTCAGAGAAGAGAGATTAACATAGCTATTTATCCTGGTTCACTCTTCAACACAAAGAGCTACGTCCAGTCCTTGACAACACCAAGTTTAATCCACTATAACTGATCAGGTTACAGACTCCAAGTATTGTTTTCATACCAAGCCTCATCAGGCTCCAATACAAGTATTTTTTGCACACCTAGCCTCTTCAGGCTCGCTCAGGTTTGTTTGAGAAATTTGTTTGTAATAAATACAATCTGACAGACAGTTCTTTCACTAACACTCAGTGAATTAAATATAAGCTTAGGAAAGAGTTTGTAATAACTTTAAATGATTGAAGAATACAGATTGAAAGAATGAAGGAATAAATGCGCAGAGTAATGGCTCTTTTAATGTTGTGTGTTCTCTATGTCTTCATCTTCAATGACTTCTGTATTTATAGCCTTCAAGCATTTAAGATCCGTTAGAGACATTCCTTCAAATGTTGGCTTTAAGCAGAACTTCATTAAATGTAATAGAGTCGTTCTGGGCAGCCATTAATGCAATAGGAACGTTGGTTGTACTCTAACATGAAGGATCATGACTTTATGCATCGTGCAATAGCCAAATCAGAGTTGTGCAGAATGCTTTTGTACTTTGCAGAGCACATTTCCCTTTTCGTGTAATAACCAAGAGTACTAGGGAATAAAGTATGTTGGAAACATTCTTTAACTGGACTTCATCTCTGATTTCCTAGGTTGCTTGTGAGAATGCTTCTGACTTTTCTTGATAAGTGTGAGATTAAGAAAGCTATTTACACTTGGGTTCTTCATCAAAGAACCACAGACAAGTATAGGAACTTATCAGAAAACACGTTGAAACATCAATGTAGAAAGTCAATAATCCTAGTTAGCAGACAGGTTGACTTTTGCTTCTCCAGACAGGTGATCATCTATGTGGCAGATAGGTGAGAAAGTGATTTCTTACTATTTTGATCTGCACAATAGATAGACAGGTTAGCAACTAATACAAAGGTTAATTAAATCATTAACCAATGTTTAGTTTTCATCAAAACTTAGGAAAATGCACATCATACATTTTTAGAGACCTAACAATCTCCCCCTTTTTATGATGACAAAAATTCAGATGATTTAATGAACCTTAGAAAACATCAACAGAAGAAATACTAAGATTCAAACAAGTTGAAATTTTCTTAGTTGAAGGGTTGTGCAGACAAGTGCATAAACTTTAGGTTTACTTAGCACAGTATCAGAATTATACAAGTAAGATCAGAAAAGTACTTAAAGACAAGTGTTCCATTTTAACTTGTTTTTACTTTATACTAAGATAGGTTATCCTTAGTTGCTTTATATCATTTAATCATCTTAATCTTTCTTACTTTCTCCCCCTTTTGTCAACAACAAAAAGGAATAATAGATAGAAAAGTAACGAACAGATAAGAACAAAATTCATTTCATTTATCATAAGCGTTTCAAGTACAAGGTATATTTTACATACAAAAACTACCTAGGCTGACTAAACAATAAAAAGAGAGCCTCAACTCTCTATTGTAGCAGCAGTCTAGCAAGCCTTTCTTCATCCAGTTATCTTCTGGTTTCTTATAGCTGAGCCTGAAGCAGATCGAAGCTGTGGAGATCCACTATTTGAGGAGTGGAGGCTTCTATTGTCAGACTAGTTAAAGCAGCAGACTGGTCTGAGTACCAGGGCAAAGCTAAGACTAGGGGTGCCTTGGGCACAGAGAAGGGTGAGGAAATGCGGGGGAAGATAAGTTGATGAAGGGTTCTATAGTAAAAGAAGGGAAGAAAAGCTAACTTAAACAAAGGTTTGATTCTAACAAGGTCAGTATAAGGAGAAGAAAAGACACAAGAAAGTCTCTCAAACAGAGACAGACGGGTGACACTTATCTGTATAGGTGGAGGAAGAGGTTGTTAGGCTAAGACAGAGGGAGGTAGGGGTAACAAGGAATCAATATGACAGAAGAAGGAGTTTGATCCTGTTACTAACAGAAAGAAGTACCTAGACCTATTAGGTAACATCACAATAGAGGCAGGATAGTGAGTCCTTGCCAATGTTCTAATGACCAAAACAATAGGGGGATAAAAGAAAATCTCCCTACATAGATTAAGGATATGAGGCGGAGGAGAAGGAATGACAGACAGATTTGAGACACTTGCAGTCATAAGAGATTGCAGGTCGTACACAAAGAGAGTAGATGATATGCCAACTTGTTCTTTGGGAGTTGAATCACTGTGACCAACTGTGTACTGACATATATCAGACACAACATCATAGGATGATGTTTGGGTTTGATGAGAAGAGACAGGTGAAGAGAAGGGAGACACTATAGATAGGGGTTTGACAGACAAAGCAGGTGGAGAAGAAACAGAAGGGTTTGGAATACCTTGGCGAGAGGGAGAAGATGGTGCAAAAGGGATGGATGAAAGAATCAGCTGATCTTCAGACAACTTCCGCTTCTTCCTCGACATGGAAAGGGACAGAGTGTCAACCTCAGGGTGGACAACTGTTTGTGTCCCAACAGACAGGTTTGCAGCAGTTACAGCAGCAACTTCAACCTCTGCAGCTTGATTTTATGCAGGAATTTCTACCCTTTTAGCAGATGCCACAGGAGGCACTGGGTAGCCAGACCTTTTTTTCTTTTCTTGGAATGAGTCCCAAATCAGGAGTCTTTTTCTCCTTGGGCTTCTCCAAGGGTCCTGTTGTCTGCTCCCCTTGAGCAGTTACTTCCTCCTTGATAGGTTCAGACTCCACTTGTCTGACTTTGGCAAAGGTCTTCACTAGCCTTTTTCTTTTGCTATGTTGTGTAGACACAACTTTTGATGCATCATCATCTCTTTTCTTCCTCTTGGGAGAGAGCTTCTTCAGTTTGAACCTTAGAGGCTCAACTGTTTCAGCAGTCTCAGTAGAGACTGATAGCTTATCCAAAGCAGGCCTCTGGTCCTGTCTGGCCACCTTTCCAGCAGGCTTCCAGATTCTTTCAGAGATTGGCATCTCTGACTCATCAATGGAGACCACTGGTTCCTCCTTCAGCTTCTGTTCAGCAGCAAGCTTTTTCTTCTTGTCCTTCTTGTCCTCTTCCTTATCGCTTAGAGGAACACCCTCTATGCCATCATAGACAAGTTCTTCCTGTCAATGGGAAAGGACATGTCTATGAAGTGAGCATCCCTGGGAACAAACAACTTGTTCCTGAAGAGTCTTGTCAACAACATTCCATAGGGATAGGTCTGCATGTTGGTCCTCTTGATCAATGATTCAAGGTAGATGTAGATGAGGTCATTGATGTCTACCTTGATCTTGGGAATCAAGTGGTACAGGGCAAACCTGTCCATCTTGGTCACACTGTCTCGTGATCCTTTCCTAGGCATCACACACTCTAGCAACAGCTTGTGCATGAATCTGCACTTCACCACCATGCTCACAGGCTTCAGGTTCTCATGATTGGGAACACCATACAGAGCAATGTTGACATTCTTTGTTCCCACCTGATCTTTCCATTCAGGTTTGAATCCAGCTCCAATCCTAGGGCATCTGGCATGGAGCTGATGGGGAAGAGAAGAGTGGTATCCATCACTTGAGCGTGAAAGCTCTTGGTTCCATCAAGCTTGCTGGTGATAACCACAACACTCGTCCGAAAGTCTCTGACAAGCTTGGGATGAACCAGCTCCTTTAGATCAAAGAAGGAGGTCCACTTGGAGTATTCCAACTCCTCTGTGACATCCATTCCCCATTTCTTCATCTGTTGGAGGTCCACAGTCTTCCCAGCCAAGATCTTCTCAACATCAAAGAGCCTCATATTGTACTTCTCAGCGATTTCTTTTGAGAAAAGACGAAGACAGAGAGAATTTTAGAGTTTGGAAACATAAAGATTAAACCTTTCTGATTCTTTGCCTTTTATAGTCATTAAGGCAGGGGAGAGAAATACAAATATTTTTAATTTAAAATGGCACGATTTACGTGGGGAACTACAATACCGACTTTAGACATAATGAAAACATGATTTCAAGATAAAAAACTGTCGTGCACACGATTAGCTTCATATTAGTAAATGGTATTAAATAATTAATAACCATTTTATAAAAAACTATTGAGTTTTAGCATTGTGACTCAGCATGGTCAGACAGGTAGCATAGACAGGTGATATAAAAACATAAGACAGGTAGCATAGACAGATTAATTATTAGGCATGTCATTCAACAATGCAATGCATGTTTAGATTATCTCTATTAAGTAAAAACCTTTCTTCTGCTAATGGTTTAATGAAAATATCAGCCCATTGATTTTCAGTTTTAACAAACTTAATATCAAAGATACCTTTCTGAACATAATCTATTATAAAATGATGTTTGATTTCAATATGCTTTGCCTTATAATACTGAATTGGATTTTTAGTTAAGCATATGGCACTAGAATTATCACACCACACATATATGTTATGCTCATAAATAGAGTAATCATCAAGTTGATAATTTACCCATAAGAGTTGAGAGCAGCAACTGGTAGCTGAGATGTATTCTGCCTCAGCAGTAGACAAGGCAATAGTTGTCTGCCTCTTACTTGACCAGGAGACTAAGAGCCTGTTTGGATTGGCTTATAAATAATCTATTTGGGCTTATCTACTGGCATAAGCACTTGTCAGAATGTTTGGGAGAGCTTATGGAAACAGCTTGTGACATGTCCATAAGCTGTTTTCAGCTTATTTTGATAAGCTCTCCAAGATAGCATATGAAAACAACTTATAGCTTATATGAAAACAGTTTGACTATATTTTCTCGTTAATTATAGAAATAGCTTATACATAAGAGCTTATATGATAAACGCTTATCCTATAAGCACTTAATTAAGCCGTTTACCCAAACAGGGCCTAAGCTTGCTCCATTAAAGTGACATCCTCCACTGGTGCTTTTTGTTTCTATTCTATCTCCAGCAAAATCTGCATCACTGAATCCCACTAATTTGTATTCTTTTGATCTTAGATACAGCAAACCAAGATTATTAGTCCCAAGCAAGTATCTAAATATTCTTTTAACAGCTTTAAGATGAGATTCTCTTGGGTCAGATTGGAATCTAGCACATACACACACTAAACTAAATGTCTGTTCTTCTTGAAGTTAAGTATAGTAGAGAGCCAATCATACCTCTGTAGACAGTTTTGTCTACCTTTTTACCTTCATCATCTTTGCTTAGTTTTGCATTGGGTTGCATGGGAGTTTTCATTAATTTGTCGCTTTCTATTTTGTACTTTTTGAGTATCTCCTTGGTATACTTTTGTTGATGATTGTAGATTCCATCACTCGTCTATTTGATTTCTAATCCAAGGAAGAACTTTAATTTTCCTATCATGCTCATCTCAAATTCTGCTTGCATTAGCTTGGAAAATTCCTTGCACAACTTTTCATTAGTTACTCTAAGAATAATATCATCAACATATATTTGTACTATAATAAAATTCTCTTTAGAGATTTTCTTAAACAGAGTAGTATCTACTTGTCCTCTGGTAAATCCATCATGCATGAGAAAAGAACTAAGTTTATCATACCATGCTCTAGGTGCTTGTTTCAAACCATATAATGCCTTTTTAAGTTTGAAAACATGATCTGGTTTATCAGTATCTTCAAAACCAGGGGGTTGTTTAACATACACTTCTTCTTTAATTATACCATTTAGAAAAGCACTTTTTACATCCATTTGAAAGAGAGTGATTTGGTGTTGTGCAATATATGACATTAATATGAGGATAGCTTCTATTATAGCTATAGGTGCAAAGGTTTCAGTATAATCAATACCTTCTTGTTGGTTATAGCCTTGAGCTACTAACCTTGCCTTATTTCTGACAACCTTGTCATCTTCATCCAATTTGTTTCTGAAGACCCATCTTGCTCCAATAACATATTTGTTTTTGGGTTTTGAGACAAGTGTCCAGACATCATTTCTGGTAAACTGGTTGAGTCCTTCTTGCATAGCAAGAATCCAGCTTTCATCCTCAAGAGCTTCTTCAATACGTTTTGGCTCAATATTTGACATAAAGGCCACATTGCTTGACTCTTTTAAAGTGGATCCGGTTCTTACTCCTTATGAGGGATTTCCAATAATAAGATCCTTAGGATGATGAGTTTTGAACTTCCAGTCCCTTTTGAGGTCATCATGAAGATCTTGACTTGTCTGCTGACTTGTCTGTTGACTAGTCTACTGATTTGTCTGCTCCACTTGTCTGTCTGAATCAACCACAGGTTCTGTCTTGGTCAGATCAGGTTGTTGGCTTTCTGACTTGTTTATGTCAAGACCTACAAGATCATCTTCTAGATCTGATAATTCCTTATCAGTCTTTAAACCATCATTGAACTTAACATGAACAGATTCTTCAATAACAAACGTTCTGGAATTGTAAATTCTAAAGGCTTTAGACATTTCAGAATATCCTACAAAGATTTCTTTATCCACTTTGGAATCAAAATTTCCAAGTTGATCCTTAGTATTCAGAATGAAGCATTCACAACCAAATGCATGAAAATAAGATATGTTGGGGCTTTTACCTTTCCACAATTCATAAGGTGTCTTATTTAGAAAAGGCCTAATAAGTATTCTATTTTGTACATAACATGCAGTGTTTACTGCTTCTTCCCAGAAGTACTTAGGGAGATTATTCTTATTGAGCATAGATCTAGCCATCTCTTGTAGAGATCTGTTCTTTCTCTCAACCATTCCATTTTGTTATGGAGTTCTAGGTGCAGAGAAATTGTGAGAGATCCCATTCTCCTCACAGAACTGTCTAAACTGCTCATTTTCAAATTCTCCCACATGATCACTTCTAAGGGTAGAGATACAGAAACCCTGTTCATTTTGTACTCTTTTGCAGAATACTGAGAAAGCCTTAAAAGACTCGTCCTTGTGGGTTAAGAAGAGTACCCATATAAATCTAGAGTAGTCATCAACTATGACAAATCCATATTTTCTTCCAGCCAGGCTAGCAACACTAACTGGTTCAAACAGATCCATGTGTAGCAGATGAAGAGGTCTAGAAGTTGATACATGATTTTTAGATTTGAAACTTGATTGTATCTGTTTACCTTTCTGACATTCATCACACAAGACATCTTTCTTATAACTAATATCAGGCAGTCCTCTCACAAGGTTATCCTTTTTTAGCTTAGAAATTAGTTTCATACTAGCATATCCTCTTTTCTCATGCCATAACCATCTTTCATCCTCTTTAGCCATCAGACATGTTACACTTTGATCTGAGAGATCAGTTAGTTCAATCTTATACAGATTTTGTTGCCTTTTAGCTAAAAAGAAGGTTTTTCCACTACAGTCTTTAACTATGCATAAATCCTTGGTAAAGGAGACATCAAATCCACTATCACATAATTGACTTATGTGACACCCTTCTACCCCGCACGTTAATATAAAACATTTACTTAAAAGAGGTAATATAAAAACATGCATTTGTTTGATAAAAATAAAACTTGATAGAAAGATACCACATTGTAACACTTAACGCAGAAAGAACATAGTTTTAAAACAATAAAACATAAACAACGTATAGCATAAACATAACCCAACCTCGATGTCACATACAGAGCTGGTATAACCGTTCCGAGATAAAATCCTAGAAATACAACTGAAACAACTAAACAAAACTAACAACTATAACTAAGAACCCTAACTAGAGTAGCGGATCCTCAAAGTCACTCCTCCACTGGCTGCTCACCGTCTTCTGCATAAGAGATACATACAACAACAGAAATGGGAAAAACATGGAGTAAGAAATCATGTAAACACATCGGCATGGAAGTAGTTAAGCATGATGAACATACATCATAGCATGGCATAGCAATACAACATAACATCAATATTAAATAACATAACAACATATCATCTCAATCAACATATGATATGCGGTGCAACACTACTCCGCTACTCCGTTATGCACGTGGATTCAACTATCTCAGGAAGTCAACTTCGGAGTTACATATCCACATTGGCCATAAAAGCACCAACGCCAGCAGTTTACCAAATCATGGGTGAACCCCTTGGATAGCCGACGTATCATAACTGGATACGCCACCTCGAGGGCACACGGTTCACCAAACCTTGGGTGAACCACCCGAGACTTAGGCTAGATCATCATAACTTGCACGACCTCCCCTATGTTGAAATCCTGTTGGAACCAAAGTGGTTTTGGACTAAATAATCTCTAGGTTTTGATGTTAACAAAAGGATTAAATTTGCTTGGCAAAGTGTTAGTTGAGATCTAACATGTGCTTTCAGTTATGTAGGAATATTATACGTAATAGAAACTTGGGATAAATTTTCATTGAAAAATACGCATCCACCCTTGTAGACAGGCTGCTCCATGTTTTGGTAAAAGTTATTTATTTATTTATTTATTTGATTAGACTGATTTTCTTAAGTAGACGAGGCTCTAAATGCTTACTAGAGGGAAATCAAAATAACCTCTTAGATTCAGCAAGTCCAAAGACTTGATAGTAGACGATCTCTAACTGCCACGTCAGCAGACGAAAAATTGGTATATTTGAATGAACTGAAAAATAAAATAGTAAGGTAGACGAGATCTATCTGCCACGTCACTAGATGGAGATCTTTATAACTCATTGAGGTATAGCAAGTCCAAAGACTTGATAGACGAGAGGATATGCCACGTCATCGGACGAGCAAAATAATTTGTTGAAACAGACTTGGTCTTACATATAACTAAGTAGACGGAGTTTTTAAGAAGACGAGCTCCATCTTTGAATGAATAAATGCAATCCGAATCTCTTGAATTTATTTCAAATGATTGATATTTATTTCAATAGAATACTTGTTCTTCACATTTGTTTTATCTGCTTTGATGTTTTACCTTGTTGTAAAAGAAACATAGTACCATCAAGAAATGCAAAAAGCAGAATCGTACAATGAGATACTGCAAAATGATTTGTACGATGACAACTTTATGACTGGAAAAAGGTGGGTTATACACAAAGGAGGAACAACAAGTTCTCAAGCTGGTATACTCAGAGCAACGAGCCTCCAATTTCATGCTACCTCGATAACTAAGAGTACTATTCAGCTTGCCACAATCAAGCTATTAGTCACAATGGATATCATGCATTAAATTCTATCTCTAAACGGGATTATTCAAAATAACCGTTGACGAAATACAAGTGAAGAAGAAGGTCACTATAAATAGAAGACCTGAGATACCGAAGAACAACTCTTGCCAGCACAACCTTGCTAGCTCAACTTTTGCCAATCAATAATCACTCATTCTAGTATTCTTTCAAGAGCAAGAGTCTGTATTCTTTAGTTTGAATATTGTGAAAATATTCATCTGAACTTAAATTTTCATATCCTCACACATAGTGAGTTAAGAATATCAAACGTTAAATCTCTTTGTTAGAGTTAGAGCCTGAAGAGGCTTGGTAAGAAAGAAATACTTGTAGCTTTGAGAGGTGTTGAATACTTGGTTGTAATCTATTTGGAAAATAGTTGAGAAAAACCTTCAAGTAGAAGGGACTGGATGTAGCTCTTGGTTGGAAGAGAGTGAACTAGGATAAAACATCATGTGTGATTCTTCTATCTCTAAACTCTTACTGCTTTATTTGTTCTCATTAACTAAGGGGTTTTGAAATTTCTATTGTTAAAGCTTTCTTTTTAAAAGAAATATTTCTCTGTGCTTGCTTCTGATTTAATCTTCTTCTGTGCAAAAATAGTTTTAAAGGTTGTTTTCGAAAATTATTAACAAACACAATTCAACCCCCTTCTTGTGTTTGCCTGTGTCAACTTCAGTTGGTATCAGAGCTCAGCCTCGAAAGGGTTGAGCATCTAACAAGTGATGAGGGAGTACTATCCAAAAACCATGGATACAGAAGGACAAACTATCTACAAACCTCCTCTCTTTAATGGAACATATTATGACTACTGAAAGAAGAGAATGATAGCCTTCTTGGATGCACATAATATAGATATTTGGGAGCTGATTGAAACCGACTACACTAAACCAAGAAATGAATCTGGAGCTGCTGTTCCTAGAGCCCAATGGACTCAAGAGCAGAAAAACCAACATCAGCTAAATCTGAAGGCTAAGCAGTATCTCATGTGTGCTATAACCAGATATGAACATGACAAAGCTCACAGCTGCAATACTGCAAAAGAAATCTGGGATAATCTTGCCCTAGCTCATGAGGGTTCCTCACAAGTTAAGGAATCAAAGATCAGCATGCTGGTTCATCAGTATGAGCTGTTCAAGATGGGTGAACATGAAACAATAGACCAAACGTTTGGAAGATTCCAAACCATCACCAACAGTCTCAGATCTCTTGGAGAAGTTTATGAAAATAGAGATCATGTTAGAAAAATCCTGAGAAGTCTATCCAAGCAATGGAGACCCAAAGTAACTGCTATTTAGGAAGCCAAAAACCTGAATACACTCTCTCTGGAAGAGCTTCTTGGATCTCTCAAGGTTCATAAACTTGAACTTAATGAAGAAGAAAATTCCAGAAAATTAAAATCTATTGCCCTAAAGGCAAAGAAAACAAGTTCATCAAAAGTTCTCAAAGCTGCTGAGTCATTAGACGAGTATGAATCTTCTGATAATGATGAAGGATCAGATGAGGATGAATTGTCCTTCATCTCCAGGAAGATTCAACATATGTGGAGAAATAAAGGTGGTTTCAGAAGGAAGCAACTCAACAAAAAGTTTTCCAAGGAGAAGTCAGACTCCAAGGAAAAAAGGTCCACCCTTGTGCTTTGAATGCAAGAAACCTGGTCCTTTCAAAGCTGACTGCCCTGAGCTAAAGGATAAAAAGAAATTCTTCAAAAAGAAGAAAGGCTTAATGGCTGCATGGGAGGATCTTGACCTGTCTTCATCAGATGAAGAAAATGAAACTTAGGAAGAGGCAAATATCTGTCTCATGGCAGACACTGTATCAGAAAGCGAATACACTGATGCTGAGGTAATGGGCTCTGACCTGTCCACTCTTCAAAATGCTTTTGATGAATTGTTGCATGAGTCGTCTATACTATCACGAGAATATAAGAGTCTCAAAAAGAAATTTTCTAAACTGACTAGAGAATATGATAGGGTCTGCACTGAGAAACAAAACCTTAAAGATGAAAATGACATACTAAAATCAGTAAATGTTAGTCTAGCTAACAAAATGGAATGTGAACCTGATGTTTCTTGTGAAGTTGCAAAACTGAAACAAGATGTAACATACCTGACAGATTCTCTGTCAAAGCTTGTAGGTGGTTCAGATAAGTTTAGTCTCATTTTAAGGTACTCTAGGTCATCTCATGATAAATCTAGCCTTGGTTATGACAAAGAGAAGCAAGAAGTATCTTACAAAAATTCAAAATCACATACACAGCATAAAACTTCAAAAGTTCCAGATAAATATGCTAAGGCTAAGTCTAGCTCGACCAACACCTTTTGCAAAGTGTGTGGAAAAGATGAGCATATTACATCTAGGTGCATACACAATAAACATGATAAGCATACTCGTCCAGTGACAACTAACATGAAAGGGCCCAAGTCAGTTTGGGTACCTAAAGATAAGATAATACCTGTTGCAGATTTGCTTAACAACAGGAAGAAAACAGATGTCTTGGTACTTGGACAATGGCTGCTCACAACACATGACGGGAGAAAGGTCTATGTTCCAAAACCTTAAGCCCAAAGATGGTGGCTGGGTCACATTTGGAGGAAATCAGAAAGGGAAAATCATTGGTATAGGTAAAATTGGTAAACATCATTTTCCCTCCATTGATAATGTTCTTTTAGTAAATGGCTTGAAGCACAATCTATTAAGTATAAGTCAATTATGTGACAGTGGATATGAAGTTTCTTTTGATAAGAACATGTGTACTATCAAGAAAGATGATGGATCATTTTTATTCGCTGCTAAAAGGCAAAACAATCTCTATAAGATTGACTTGGAAGACCTCTCAAATCAAAGTGTCTCATGTCTAGTGTCCATTGAAGATGAGCGATGGATTTGGCACAAAAGGCTAGGTCATGCAAGCTTGAAATTAATTTCAAAGCTAAACAAGCATAACCTCGTGAGTGGACTACCAAACCTTAAGTTCAAATCTGATGCTCGCTGTGATGCATGTCAAAAAGGAAACAAATCAAAGGTTCTTTTGAATCTAAGAATGTTGTTAGTACCAATAGACCACTAGAGGTTCTACATCTTGATCTTTGTGGTCCAACAAGGACTGCCTCTATCAGTGGTAAGAAATATGGTCTTGTCATAGTAGATGATTACACTAGATGGACATGGGTTATGTTCCTAACTCACAAGGATGAGTCTTTTAAGGTCTTTTCTGTATTCTGTAAACGTGTACAAAATGAAAAAAGGCATGTGTATCACTTCAATCAGAAGTGACCAAGGGGGAGAGTTTGAAAATGAGCTATTTCATAAGTTCTGTGAAGAAAGTGGCATCTTTCACAACTTCTCAATACCTAGAACACCACAGCAAAATGATGTAGTAGAGAGAAAGAACAGATCTCTTCAAGAGATGGCTAGGACTATGATCAATGACAACTCCGTCCCTAGACACTTCTGGGCTGAAGCTGTTAATACTGCCTGCTACATTCAGAACAGAATATACATTAGACCTATCCTGAATAAGACTTCTTATGATTTGTGGAAAGGACGAAAACCCAACATATCTTATTTTCACCCCTTTGGTTGTAAATTCTTTATACTGAATACCAAAGATCAACTTGGTAAGTTTGATGCTAAAACAGATAATGGAATACTATTAGGATATTCTGAAACATCTAAAGGCTGTAGAGTTTATAATTCTAGGACTATGATAGTAGAGGAAAGTATTCATGTCAAGTTTGATGACAAATAGCCTGATAAGAAATTATAAGAGCTAGATGAAGCTTTTGCAGATCTTGATCTAAACATTCCAGGAGACTCACCAGAGATAAAAGTTGATGATCAAGCAGATAACCCCACTCAACAACCAGAAACTTCCACTTCTCAACATGATACAGTTCAAAAATATTGGTACTTCAAGAATTATCATCCACAAGATTAGATCATTGGAAACCCCAATGGTAAGCTAAGACCTAGATCAACCTTCATAGAACAAGATATTTCTGCACTAGTCTTTGAGTTTGAACCAAAGATAGTAGACGAGGCTCTGCTGGACGATAGTTAGATTCTAGCTATGCAAGAAGAACTCAATCAATTTGAAAGAAGTGATGTTTGGACTTTGGTTCCCCTTCCCAAAGACAAATCAGTGATTGGAACAAAGTGGGTTTACAGAAACAAACTTGATGAAAATGGTAAGGTAATAAGAAACAAGGCAAGACTTGTTGCTCAAGTTTTCTCTCAGGAGGAAGGTATAGATTATACTGAAACTTTTGCACCTGTTGCTAGACTAGAAGCTATTAGAATTCTACTTTCATTTGCTGCACATCATAGTATTATGCTTTTTCAGATGGATGTTTAAATTGCTTTTCTAAATGGCTTTATTAATGAAGAAGTTTATGTTATGCAACCTCCGGGTTTTGAGTGTGATACCCATCCTGAACATGTATATAAGCTTTAGAAAGCTTTGTACGGTCTTAAGCAAGCTCCTAGAGCTTGGTATGACAGACTAAGTTCCTTTCTTATGGAAAATGGATTCAATAGAGGAAAGGTTGACACAACCTTATTTAGAAGGTCCATTAAGTCTAATTTCATAGTTGTACAAATATATGTTAATGATATTATTTTTTGTGGTACTAATGAGTCTCTATGCAAGGAATTCTCTAAGTTAATGCAGAAAGAGTTTGAAATGAGCATGATGGGAGAACTCAAATTCTTCCTTGGACTTCAAGTAAAACAAACCTTGGACGAGGTGCTCATCCACCAAACTAAGTATACAAAAGAGCTTCTGAAGAAGTTTAAGATGGATGATTGTAACTTCCATACTGAACAAAGATGATAAAGAGAAAAAGGTAAACCAAAAGATATATAGAGGTATGATAGGATCTCTCTTATATCTTACTGCGTCTAGGCCTGATATTATGTTCAGTGTATGTTTATGTGCTCGATTTCAATATGATCCTAGAGAATCTCACTTATCAGCAGTTAAGAGAATCTTTAGATATTTAAAAGGTACTACTAATCTTGGTTTGTGCTTCAAGAAAAATGAAGATTACAGATTAATTTGTTTTTGTGATGCTGACTATGCTGTAGATAGAATTGAAAGAAAAAGCACTAGTGGAGGATGTCACTTCATTGGAGCTAATCTTGTCTCATGGTAAAGCAAAAGACAAAGTACCATTGCCTTATCAACTGCTGAAGCTGAGTATATATCAGCTGCAAGTTGTTGCTCACAACTTCTTTAGATCAAACATCAATTGGAGGATTACAATGTGTTTGTAAGTAGTATTCCACTTATGTGTGATAATACTGCTGCAATAAATCTATCTAAGAATCCAATTTTTCATTCTAGAGCTAAGCACATAGAGATTAAACATCATTTGATTAGGGATTATGTGCAAAAAGGTGTATTTGATATACAATTTGTTGGTACTGACCAGCAATGGGCGGATATCTTTACTAAACCTCTTGCAGAGGACAGATTTATCTTTATTAGGAAGCATCTTAACATGATATGTGTGGATTAATTTAGGCGTCCAGCCTTGAGAAAAAATTGTTTTGATAATCTTGCGTCGATTACTTAATACCTATTAAAAGTTATGCGTCTATTGTATGTTGTGTTGCACGTCTACTATATGTCGCGTCTGCTGGTATTGTTTACTGTGTTCAGTGTGTAGTTTCAGACGAGTCCACATTTGCCTGCATCTAAGCATATTTTTATTAAATGAATTTATTGTGTCTCAATGACAAATTTATCATTTATTCTCTTTGCTGAGTTTGTACTTTCATCAATCCTATCAAGACCTTTTTATAGTTCCAAGATACCAACACCGTTTTATCCATAATGACATGTCATGTCAAAGTTTTTTTTTTTAATAAACCTTTGGGATTCAAAAATATTTTAAAAGTAATCTTTTCCCTTTGAGAAAAACTTTACACTTCCCCGAAACTCTCAAGCTCTTCTTCTCTCTGTTTTCCAAACCCTAATTCTTCTCACCAAAATGGCTTCTTCTTCAACCTTCAACGCGGACAAGCTCAACATCTCCATTGAGCACCCCTTCAACTTTGGGATATTGCAAGACTATAACTTGGACATAAGCAAGTATGTTAATGCAGCTGGGTGGGGAGCACTCTTCACAGAGAAAGTCTCTGTCTTTCCCAACCTGATTAGGGATTTCTGGAAGAATGTTCAAGATACCGACAATGATTTCTCCTCTGTTGTGTTAGGAAAGAGGATCATAGTCTCGGAGAAGACTATTGCTGATGCCATTTTCTGTGCTCAGGAAGGTTTGGTTTTTACTGAGTCATGGGAAGCTGATTTGGGTGGCTCTGAGACCATTGAAGTCTGTCTCATGGGAGAATACACAGTCAGAACTCACTCATGGAAGGCTGCTGAAATGAAGGACATCGTTCGAATTCTTCATCAACTATTAAACAAGGTGGTTCTTCATAAGGTTGGTTCCAAGGACAACCTATCAACTCTGCATAAGTTTTGCCTTTGCCATCTTCTTACGGACACAAAAATCAATCTTCCTAGAATCATGCACATAAGATTCAGAGATGCTGTGATCAACAAGACCAAACTTTCGACATTTCCCTATTGCCATCTTCTGTCTAAGATTTTCAAGGCTCAAGGAATCCATGAAATTCTTGCTGCAAGGACTCCTGAAGAGCAGGCTAGAATCTTATCTGAAAAACCAATGTCGGCTGCAGACATTGGTAAAATGAATATAGCTAACATGAACCTCAGTACCTATGCTGCTGCTGCAATGGCTAAAACTGAGGAGTTGATGAAAATGAAAGAGGAAATGGTGGAACAAAACAGTGCTGAGGCTATGGAGCCAAAGAAGAGTATCAAGAAAAAGACCACCACAGCACGGAAACCTGTCCCCAAGAGACCAGTTGGTGACATTGTTACCAGGGAACCTTCTGATGCTCCTGCTGTGAAGAAGCAAAGAAGAGTTATCTTCTCACACAATGAGGACGGGGAAGCTGATGAGGACAGAGTTCCTATCAGTACCATCCTGAAGAAGTAGAAAACTTCTGTTGCTGCTGCCGAGGCCGTTGTGCCTGTCTCAACAAAACCCAGAAGGTAACCATCAAGAAAGACCAGAACAACTAAGACTTCTAAGGTAACCATCTCTGCTAGTGATCCTGTTCAAATAACAGTAGACGCTTTAGTGTCTAGTCTAGAAAATAGAGTTGGTGATGTTCCTGTTGCTGTTACCTCTGATGATAACATTGCTGTCTCTACTCCAAATGATGTGTTAAATCAAACCATAACTGATGATGTATACATTCCCACACCCCTCTCACCCCAACCAACATAAATTGACCAAACCACAAACTTGCCTACATCTTCACCCGTTCACTCACAAATAGCCACCTCATCCAGACCACAATTTCAACCAATTATCCCTGCCGATGATCCCTGGTTCAATTAACCAGATGACGGCATTTCCCTTGGTGCTCATTTACCAAAACCCTTAAGAACTTATTTCCCTTCACCCCAATTTCTGTTATTTATGATGGCAAATCTGAGGATTGGGCCAAAGTAAAAATAAAATTGAGAGTTCTATTTCTCACTCACCAGCCTACACCTGAATACATTCCTGACAGGTGGTACCCCCTACCTGAGTATGAGGAAGAAGCAGACCCACCAGTTGAACCCTTCCATTTACCCCATCCTGACTGCAAACTAATCATAAAAGTGCCTTCACAAATGAAAGAAAAGATATTTTTTATATAAGGAAAGAAAAGATTATATATATATATATATATATATATATATATATATATATATATATATATATATATATAAAGTCATTTTTTGAAAAGCTCATATTTGTCTGCATATGCATATTCTGTTTTCTACTTGATAACTGCTCTAATACTTATGTTTGCCTATTTGCTCTAATATCTGCTGACTATGCTTATTTATTCCTTAATATATACTCTAAGTTTGATAAGCTGTTGCACTTATCTATTAGCTTATATGAAGTTTGTCTCATATGTTTTTACTGATTATTTATCTGAATGCTTTGTCTTAGGGGGAGCCCTGCAGGCTCTCTTACACTTTGTTTTTCAAATTTAATTAGTTTTTGTCATCATAAAAAAGGGGGAGATTGTTGGAACCAAAGTGGTTTTTGACTAAATAATCTGTACATTTTGATGTTAACAAAAGGATTAAATTTGCTTGGCAAAGTGTTAGTTGAGATCTAACACGTGCTTTCAGTTATGCAGGAATATTTAATTATACGTAATAGAAACTTGGGATCAGTTTTCATTGAAAAATATGCGTCCACCCTTGTAGACGGGCTGCTCAATGTTTTGGTAAAAGTTATTTATTTATTTATTTATTTGAGTAGACTGATTTTCTTAAGTAGGCGAGGCTCTAAATGCTTACTAGACGGAAATCAAAATAACCTCTTAGATTCAGCAAGTCCAAAGACTTGATAGTAGACGAGCTCTAACTGCCACATCAGCAGACAAAAAAATTGGTAGATTTGAATGAACTGAAAAATAAAATAGTCAGGTAGATGAGCTCTATCTGCCACGTCACTAGACGAAGATGTTCAAAACTCATTGAGGTATAGCAAGTCCAAAGACTTGATAGACGAGAGGATATGCCACGTCATCGGACGAGCAAAATAATTTGTTGAAACAAACTTGGTCTTACATGTAACTAAGTAGATGGAGCTTTTAAGAAGACGAGCTCCATCTTGGAATGAATAAATGCAATCCGAATCTCTTGAATTTATTTCAAATGATTGATATTTATTTCAATAAAATACTTGTTCTTCACATTTGTTTTATCTGCTTTAATGTTTTACCTTGTTGTAAAAGAAACATAGTACCATCAAGAAATACAAAAAGCAGAATTGTACAATAAGATACTGCAAAACGATCTGTACGACGACAAATTTATGGCTGGAAAAAGTTTGATTATACACAAAGGAGAAACAACAAGTTCTCAAGCTGCTATACTCAGAGCAGTGAGTCTCCAATTTCATGCTACCTCGATAACCAAGAGTATTATTCATCTTGCCACAATCAAGCTATTAGTCACAACGGATATCATGCATTAAATGTTATCTCTAAACGGGATTATTCAAAATAACCGTTGAAGAAATACAAGTGAAGAAGAAGGTCACTATAAATAGAAGACCTGAGATACTGAAGAACAACTCTTGCCAGCACAACCTTGCTAGCTCAACTTTTGTCAATCAATAATCACTCATTCTAGTATTCTTTCAAGAGCAAGAGTCTGTATTCTTTAGTTTGAATATTGTGAAAATATTCATCTGATCTTAAACTTTCATATCCTCACACATAGTGAGTTAAGAAGATCAAACGTAAAATCTCTTTGTTAGAGTTAGAGCCTGAAGAGGCTTGGTAAGAAAGAAATAATTGTAGCCTGGAGAGGTGTTGAATACTTGTTTGTAATCTATTTGGAAAATAGTGGAGAAAATAGAAGACCTGAGATACTGAAGAACAACTCTTGCCAGCACAACCTTGCTAGCTCAACTTTTGTCAATCAATAATCACTCATTCTAGTATTCTTTCAAGAGCAAGAGTATGTATTCTTTAGTTTGAATATTGTGAAAATATTCATCCGATCTTAAACTTTCATATCCTCACACATAGTGAGTTAAGAAGATCAAACGTTAAATCTCTTTGTTAGAGTTAGAGCCTGAAGAGGCTT
The DNA here is from genome assembly GCA_030762895.1 of Sophora flavescens. Taxonomy (NCBI): domain Eukaryota; kingdom Viridiplantae; phylum Streptophyta; class Magnoliopsida; order Fabales; family Fabaceae; genus Sophora; species Sophora flavescens. The sequence continues at coordinate 100,631,535 of CM061070.1, forward strand.
GGTAAGAAAGAAATAATTGTAGTCTGGAGAGGTGTTGAATACTTGGTTGTAATCTATTTGGAAAATAGTGGAGAAAAACCTTCAAGTAGAAGGGACTGGACGTAGCTCTTTGTTGGAAGAGAGTGAACCCGGATAAAACATCTTGTGTGATTCTTCTATCTCTAAACCCTTACTGCTTTATTTGTTTTCACTGACTGAAGGGTTTTGATATTGCTTTTGTTAAAGCTTTCTTTTTTAAAAGATCTATTTCTCTATGCTTGCTTCCGATTTAATCTTCTTGTGTGCAAAAATAATTTTAAAGGTTGTTTACGAAAATTATTAACAAACACAATTCAACCCCCCTTCTTGTGTTTGCCTGTGTCAACTTCACATCCCCCACTAATCAACTTCAACGTATGAATGCATGATAAAACGACATACAAAGCAACCACCTACTTTGCTCGGGCCGATACGCAGCCAAGACTTATCACTATCATCAACAACATCAACACCAACGCCTTGGCCAAAAGGCACCAAGGTTCAACTCATCAACGCCTCGACCAAAAAGTATCGAGGGTACTTTGGCCAAAAAGAACCAAAGTGTATCAATGTGCGGTAACCCAATGGTATCGACTTAACCAACTTATTATTCTTCGTTATCTTAATTAATCCTTTAATTAAGTTATCTAACTCTTCTTCATTCGATTGATGTATTATTGCATTATTAGGGACAACTGGGGTGAAATACCCCTTTATTCCTTTAGTCTCAGATACTGACCAGCAAGGGGAGTACGGACGTGCTCACCCCAGCATGGTCGTGCTGCCACTAAAATGGATCACGGTCATGCTCACTATCCTACACGACCGTGCTCAATGCACGACCTGCCTTCCAGAATGCAACTGGGAGCACGGGCGTGCTCCCTGTTCAGCACGGTCGTGCTCCTGGGCTAGCCGTACTGTTTTGGGCAAATTCATACGTATTCTTAGAGTCAAAACTCCCTAACACTCTCAAATCAGATCCTAGGGTCCTTTGACTAATCCAGTTGGCATAAAACCTCACCTCTCACTAATAGTTCATGTCTTATGAAGCATTGGGGAATTAACCCCTTAAATCCTATGTTAATTAAGAGTCCTATTTAAAACTGATTTGGGTCTTATTAACGTGTTCATCATAACAACAACACGACCTCATCCAATCAACATTCAGCCAGTCAATTCATAGCAACAACAACATAACAATCATAATCAGATCATGAACAGATTCAACTATTATACATCATTGACGAACAACATGATAATCATAAACATTGAGCATACCATCAACCAATTAGCAATTATAATAATTAACTCATACAACCAGGCAGATCATGGCATCAACAACAGTTTAGGCATAGTCATACTAAACGTAGCAATATCAATAAAATTAATAACAACATATAACGAATATACATTCATAGAAATTAACAACAATAATGGGGTTATGGGGACCCCTCATCTTATGCTACCCCCTTGTTTAATGTATACACTATTATTCTCCCCATACCTGGAATGAAGATTCCCAAAATGATAACAATGGCAAACTAGACACGTTCCCTCGAGCGGCTCGATGAGTTCTTCTAGCCTTGATCAAACAATAAGGGAAGAGAATAACCAATTAATCCCCAATTCAAAATAAAGGGAAAAGGAGATTAAGGAGGGATAACTACGTTACCTTAAACGATGCTAACACACGTAACTTCTCACCCAAACGGACTCACAAACTACAAGAACTTCAAGGGGTTCAAGGGAAAACTAAGAAAGATGAAGAGAGGCAGATATTATGAGTTTAACAATGTGAGAAATAGGGTTTAGGTCGAGTTATATGGTATAAATACAAGTTGGGGCATAACGGGCTCCTATTTCAGCCCAAACTGTATCCAGATTGGTATTTTGATCATAACATGAGCTACAAGTTTCCGATTGAGGTGTTCATGGTGTCGTTAGAAAGCTTAGAGAAATATCTACAAATTAATATCTAATGACCGAATCCTAAATTGTACTCTAAGATGGTCAAAAGTTCAATGGAAGTTTAGCGACAGATTTGGTAGTTATTCCTAGATAGGATCCTTAGGAGATTATGATAAGATTTTAAGAGGTAACTAAAAACTGGATTATACTTTATTAATGAGGACTCAAATCTGATTGGTTGAAGGGCTAAAATCTAAGAATTACATTATCTCTATTTAAATACTAAATCACACGATATCTCATCATATCATTCTTAATCAATTATTATTAATAAAATCACATATCATATATTAACACATAAAATCACAAACAAAATCATATATTCATATAAGATCACACGTTAAGAGACAGAATCTCATATTAATGCAAATAATCATATATTAATATACATATGAGTTCTGATAAGTTGCTTTATATGTTTGCTTCAACGGGGAGATAACATAATACATGTCATATTGTTTGAAAATTTCTTATTTCTCCTTTATTTAAAAGTTGTGTTTTGAATTGAAATTATATTCATTATATATTGTGTTTTTGATATATACTATAAGCATTGATTGATTTGAGTACGAGGGGTAGAAATTAGAGCAAAGAAATGGTGAGATATAATAATTTATGTTTTTTTTTCCTCACATATATCCAATCTTATTTTATGCAGAAAACTTTTAAGTATCATTAAATCATGTTAGTTTCATTTGTAAATAATTTTTGTTTATCTTATAATTTTTAATTTAGAAAATCAATTATACCAACAAATACTTTACCCGTGCATCACACGAGTATATGTGTGATACACAAGTATGTTGTATTCGTGTTATCTTAATTAGGAGGATTATGTTTGCATTAACCTTAATATTTATTTATTGATAATATTTCATAATGTTACTATTATTAAGATACAAAAAATAATTTTCAAATAAAAAATGCATTGTGTTATTTATACTTCTATTTATTAATTATTAATTTCACATTTAACATAATCATGTATTGTGTTTTTAAATTATATGAAATTATACTCCCAATGCATATTTCACCCGTGCATCACGGGTACATCGTCTAGTGTAATAATATATACATACATATATATGTATAAGCATAAAAATACTACAACAGTAATCATAATTACATTATCAATTATATAAATAACAATACTAACTTCATTAATAATAACAACAACAACAACTAGACATCCATAGTAACATAGTCCCTTATACGAAAATCGGGGTGTTATAACTTATGCTAAGCAAATTGTGTCTTAATCCTTCAACCATAAGAACATTAGATATAGAGGGAAGAGGGGGTTTACCACCAATAGTACCAATGCCTATAACCTTCCCTTTCTGATTGCCTCCAAAGGTAACATGTCCTGTTGGAGGTCTAGGGACGTAGGCCTTCCTCCTTGTTAATCAATATGGCACCTCGAGGGGGGGGGGGGGGGGGGGGTGAATTGAGGTTTAATCACTTTCTTGAAAACTTTGGTTTCTTAAAAACATTGTTCAAGAAACACTATGTATGATGCAAAGAAATTGAGTAGAAGAAGAGAATGATTATGTATGAATGACCTCAATTAAAAATGAGAGTATTAAATTCACCACAATTAACTAAATACAATGAAAAACAACAATTGAACAATAATTGCAAGAACTAAATGAGTGAAGGAAAGAGAAGATCACACAAACGATTTTACTGGTTCGATCACAACTTGAGTGATCTGCATCCATTTCTCAAGAACCTTGAGAGATTCCACTATTCCAAAATTGTTTACAAGATTAAAATTTACAAAATCTAAAGGATACCCCACATTTACCTTTGGTTATTTTGAGATGCCCCACTCAAAATAATCCTTACCTCCTAAGGATGCTCCACCGTAGATTCAAGGATCCCCGCCTTGGCTTCAAGGATCCCCCACCTTGAAATTGATTTGGATGCCCCACCAAATCAATGAAGCAACTCTCCTATTACTTACAAGAAAAAAATGTTTCCATAAAGAAATACAAAAGAAACTATAATTGCCTTTTACAAGATGAAGTATGAAAACTCTAATGATTTTTGTGGAGGTATGTTGGCAGAGTTTTGTTAGGTCAAAATGTGTTCATTTTCGTGTCAAAGTAACCCCTATTTATAGAGAAAAGGTTTAGAAGAGATTTTGAAATTTAGAAAAAATTTTAATTCTGTTTTACCTGAAGTAGTCGACTACTTTTTTAGTGGTAATCGACTACTTTAGTGTAACAGAACCAAGATTCAAGAAAATCAGGTAGGTAGTTGATTACCTAACCTAAGTAATCGATTACTTCATGAAAGTAGTCGATTACTTTGTTTAAAACACATTTCTGGAATGCTGAAGAACAAAGTAGTTGACTGATTATCCAAAGTAGTCGACTACTTGCCTTTTTCTCATAAAAAAATCAATTTTTTCTTCTTTTCAAAGGCAAGTCCAGAAACTTGTTTTAAAATATCTTGAATCAAATTAAAATATTCTTCTAATTTTTTTAACTCTAAAATACTTATTACATCACTTACAACTTATACTTCAATCTTAAAGGTGATTTTACAAAATATTCCTTAATAAAATATTAAACCCTCCAACAATTGGAGTTTCTTCCTTGGTGTGCGTTTGGAGATCAATCATCAAAACCATATGTTGAATTTCAGTCTCCCCTTTTTGATGATGACAAATGCTTTATGCTCTTCATATCATTTGTTAACTCCTTTGTTGAATGAAGATATGTAATATTTTTGGAAAGTTACAAACACTTTAGCACTCCCCCTGCATTTGTGCATTATTTCTGGAAAAAAAAATTACAAGACACACCTTTCTCCCCCTTAGACATTATAAAAAAGGAACCATTAAATGCATAGGAGAAAAGTATGAAATGGAAGCGCATAATGAGTAAAGAGTATAACGTGACAAGTAAAACCATCATTTGTATATAAAAATTCATACAAATCAAGCATTTTTCATATATAAAACATATACACATCATGCATTTTTCATATTAACAACAAGAAAAGAACAAAGAATTCAACGGAGACTAGGATCATCCATTATGCCAAGTTCTCTATGGATATAAAAGAAATTTTCCCTAGCTAAAAGTTTAGTAAAAATATCCACTAATTATTTACTAGTCTCTACAAATTCCATTATGCAATCTCCTTTTTGTATGTGATTTCTAATGAAGTGGTGCCGAATTTCTATGTGTTTGGTTCTAAAATGTTGGATAGGATTTTCAGAAATATTTATTGCACTTGTATTATCACATCTTATGGGTATATTTGTTAGTTTAATACCATAGTCTAGAAGTTGTTGTTGCATCCAAATAATTTGAGCGCAACAACTATCGGCGGCTCTACATACTCGGCCTTGGTGGTTGATAAGGCTACACTAACTTGTTTTTTCTAAACCAAGAAACAAGTGAGTGACCAAAAATGTGACAAGTGTCACTTGTGTTTTTCCTATCTAATTTACATCCGGCAAAATCGGAATCGGAATATCCAATTAAAGTACAACTAGAACCTTACGTTACCATAACCCCACATTAATCATTCCAGCTAAATATTTTAAAATTCTTTTAACTGCTGTTAAATGTGATTCCTTGGGGTTTGCTTGATAACATGCACACATACAAACGCTAAACATAATATCAGTGTTAAACTCAATGACTTAGAAATTTTGATATATGACAAATACAACTTAATGTGTATGCAAATGTTTTTAGTGTCAAATTGTAAAGACAGGTATCAACCAATATTCAACAAGTTCAGTAAGCAATCAAAGGAGAATATTCAAGGAAGAACTTGGAGAAATCAAAGAGCAAGAACGAAGAACAAGGAATCATCAAGACAAGATCTTAACAAAGAAATTAGTATTAAGTCTTAGATGATTTGTAAAAGATGAAATCTCTTATTCACAAATAAGCTCAATTTGAAAAGATGCATGAAAGAAAATCATTTTTCATAACTTCTATTAAAAGGAATAAGTTTTTGTAAATGAAAATGATTTTTGAAATAAGATTTCAAAGCGCTCGTCTAACACTGGGAATAGTAAAAAATGGCGTCCAAGAAAGTGATACAAGCGCACGTCCACTAAGGTGATACAATCACACATCGACTAAAGTGATACAAGCGCACGTCCACTAAAGTGACACAAGCGCACGTCCACTGAAGTGATAAAAGTGCTCGTCCACACAAGTCTTTGGACTTGCTAAGATCTTAATGAGAAGCTCCGTCCACTGACACGGCATATGGAGCTCGTCTACTAGTTGGAGCACGTCCAATTACTTTGTGTTAGTACTCCCGTCTGCTGACGTGGCAAATAGACGCGACTATTTTCTTCAAATGGACTCGGCAATTTTTTAAAGATGGATGCAGTTATTTATTTAAGATAGACGCGGCTATTTTCTTCAAATGGACGGGGCTATTTTCCAAATGGACTCGGTTATTTTATGGACGCGAATTCTACAAGAACAATCAGAATCTTATTTCAAGAACGAGAATCAAGAAAATAGATTCTGTTAATCAGATCCAAATCTGTTTTGATTGATCCCAACGACTATAACTTGTTTTCTATATAAAGAGGGATCAAAGGAACACTTAAACAACATATACGAATATCATAACATATCACAGTTTTACGAAATCATTTTGAGAAATCAATTGTAAAATCATTCATCATCTTTATTGACCTTACTGAGAAAAGAGTGTTTCAATACTCAAAGGGCTTCAATTTGTTTATCTGACTACTGAGAGTTAGGAATCAACTTTTGTTTTTACTTTTGATTATAAAGAGAGAGGGTGTCTCTCTGAGTGATTAGGGTGATGTATCCCTAAGGTTGGACATTGAGGCTCTTCACAAGAGTGTGGTATCTCGAGGTGAAGAAGTTCTCTGTGGTGTGAAGGTTTTTCAAGCTACCTGGTAAAACTTGTGTGTTAGTGTGTGAAATCCCACAGGTGGAGTGAGGACTGGATATAGGTCACAGTGGAGGTGACTGAACCAGGATAAATCTGGTTGTGTGGTATCCCTAAACTCAAACTCCTTTACTTTCTGTTTATGTTCAAGAACCTACAACTTTGATGTTTAAAGTACAATAAAATTTATGTTCTTGATCTGTATAAACTGCATTTTGTTATTACTGAGTTATTAAACCCGAACCTATTTTGAATTAATCTTTCTTATCCTCATCACCTTCTATTCAATATTTTGTAAAAACCCTTCATCGATTTTGTAAAAGATCCTGAGAACACTAATCCGCAACTCTGATTTATAAAGCTTTGTGAAAAAGTTTTAAGAGGGAAATATTTTTTGAAAACTCAATTCACCCCACCCCCCCTCTTGAGTCGTTGAAGCCAAAACAACAATTGGCATCAGAGCTAAACTCTGAAGTTTGTCTTAACAGCTATAAGAGTATGACTTCCAATGACTGTCTGAATGAAGGGGCTTCCCTTGCACGCCCGCCTGCCTTCAATGGATCTGAGTATATCTATTGGAAGGAAAGAATGGTAATCTTTCTTGAGGCAGCAGGTGTTGACATATGGGTTGCAGTAGAGAATGGACCATTTGTCCCCTCCAATGTAGATGCTAATGGTGCATTATATTTAAGCCGTGATGAGTTTTTCAGGGTTTCAAATTGCAAATCAGCCAAGGAGATGTGGTATACATTGCAAGTAACACATGAAGGAACCTCATATGTCAAAAGAGCAAGAATGAACACCATCACACATGAGTATGATCTGTTCAGAATGAATCGAGGAGAACCTATGACTGAAATGCAAAAGAGATTGAACGCGCTGTCGCGCACGCGCCAAAAAGCGAGCGGTTTGTAAAAATGTAGTTTAAGGAGCGACAACTCAAGTATCGTCTCACAAGGACTCTTGAATTGTTATTTACCACAAAAATCAGTTTTTGGGGGGGTTTGGATTGAAATTCAAGTGGAAAACAAGCAAAAACAGAGCAATAAAAACAGAGCAGTTTAAAGGATTATCAAATAAGCTAAAGACGATTAATCTACTGTTCTCGATTTCCCAACTATCATCGGTTCATGTAAATTCCAAGCCCTCAGCAGATTCTAATCCCCTTTCGGTTGTAGCAACAATTAACAAGCGAAATCGCTACTACGAGATATATGTTCCTATTCCCGAATTAAGCAAACGGGGTTAAGCCCTTCGTGAACTAAGCGAACACGAATTGAACACACGCGAATTAAGCAAACGCGATTAAATATAGGAACATAACATCATCGAAATAAATCAACACAAACACTATACACTCCTGAATTAAGCAAACAGAAATATATAGCATAGCATTGAAAAGGGAAAAGCAAACAAAACAGGAATTACAGAACCTCAAGTGCGGTGGAAATCGATTACAGTAGACTAATCCAAGAAAATTAGTTCTCCATGGAAAAACGAAACACAACCAAAAATTCTAAAAAAAAACAGTGGATGATCAAAAGTCCTTCTAATCTGCCCAGAACAGCAATTTATAATATTCAGGAACTGCGCCCTCTCGCGAGGCGAACACGCACTCGCGAGGCGAATCTTATGGAGAATCTGCAACGTTTGGTCTTCTCGCGAGGCGAAGAATGGCTCGCGAGGCGAGGAATTGAAGAGTCTTCTTATTACGCCCGTGCTGAGTATCAGGGCCTGCGCGTGATGCTTTCTGACTTCCAGGCTCGCGAGGCGAGACATTCATTCGTGAGGCGACACAGAAAGGTTTGCATTTTCTGGAACAGTCAGCCTTCAGGCTCGCGTGGCGAGAAGAGGATTCGCGGGGCGAGGCAGAGAGGATGACATTCTGCTGTTTAGCTGGCTTTCAGGTTCGCGAGGCGAGTGGACTCTCGCGGGGCGAATACCTCCAGGATTGAAATTTCCCTGTTTCTTTATTCCCTTAACTTCTAAGTTAACCTGAAAACAAATAAATAGCCATAAGTGCATTATTTGACTACAAACTGGCTAAATTAACCTAAAACTACTTAAACGACTCAAAACGTTGCTTGAGGACAATCGAGTCTAATTTAGGTGAAAACGGGATAAAAATAGCACAAAACCATGGTCATACTAGCCATAAAACTAGATGATCCAAAGGCTGATCAAAATACCCCAAACTTAAACTTTGCTTGTCCCCAAGCAAACTAAAACTCAAAAACTCAAGAAGACTCAAGACATGGCAAGCTTAAAGGTTCAATCAACTTTGCACAAATGTCATGCAATTTCATCAAAACAGTTTTCTTCATTGTTCCCCCCTTTCAAACAAAGCAATCCCCACATGCATTCACTCTAAACATTTGAGAACTTCATCATTCAAACAATCATTAATCTAAGCAAGGGATCCAAGTTACACACAAGAGGGAGATCACCAAATTCAAACAATCGCCTTCCTCACAAGGGAGTTTAGTGTTTCACTCAATCGCTCAGTTTGTCTAGGTTATCAACATTTCACTCAATTCACCTTTCAAGAACACTTCCCATGAATTTGATTTTCATCTCAATCAAGGTTCCCACGAAAACATGCATGCAACATCAAAAGGGCTTTTAAAGGTTGTAATGGGGCCTGGCTAAGGGTAGGATATATAAAGGTACTAGGCTTAAGTCCTTAGGAACTAAGAGAGCATGAACATTTTGATACATTGAATTTCCACTCAAGTTCCTTTTTCCATTTTTCTTTATGCTTTGGGTGACTACAGCCTTTTTCTTTGGATATCCTTTTTTGACATTTTTGCACTTTTTTTTTATTTTTTTATTTTTTTTATTTTTTTTTCTTTGCCTTTGGCTCCAACCTTTTTATTATTTTTTTTTCTTTTTCTCACCCCAGAATGACATGTCACATCCTTGTAGCCACCCCAAACTTAGTTTCTTACAAACATTCTCTTGCTAAGCTTCCATGCTCTCCTAATCCTAAGATCGGGTTAGCATGGTTTTTCCAGATTTTGGCTCATAACATGAGGTTATCAAGAAATAATAGGCTAATTAGGCTCAAAGGGGCTAACTAGGGAACATGCATTTAGGAATGGTTCAATTTAGGCCAAGTGGTTATTTACAAAGAAAATGCCTAAATCATTTGATGCAAACACATAAACATGCAAACCAAGAAGAGACTCAAGCAAATTCGGGAAAGTGCAAATTGAAAGTGATTCTCACAATTAAAAACATGCTGGAGGCTCAAATCCTCACTTGGACATTTTTGCAAATTGTTTGACCGAGATTCTATCCCTAGTGTGTGTTTCCCTTCACCCCAAACTTATCATAAATCATGCAATCATAACAAAATATCTCAAAGTTCAGTTTTCAATCACATGGGGATCACTTTTCAAAAAAAAAATTCAACCTAGGGGGATCATCACATAAATCAAGACATAAATCTGTGCCAAATCAATCAAAACCAATCAAGCTCACCGACCAAAGACTCACACAATTTTTTCAAGAGCTAAAAGAAAAACAAGACAAAACACAAAACAAAACTACAATTAGTTCCCTCCCCCACACTTAAAACATACATTGTCCCCAATGAAACAACATAATTTTAAAATCAGAGTGAGGGAAAGGAAGGGTGTTCCCTGATCAAGTGGCAGTGTAGGTGGGAGCTTCCAAGGAGAGCTCCTCAACATTAGCATCCTCGGGCACCGAGCTCTCATGGAATAGCTTCAGTCTCTGCCCGTTAACCTTGAATGCCTTGTTGCTTCCTGCACTTTTAATCTCTACTGCATCATAAGGAAAAACGTTAGTAACAACAAATGGGCCAACCCACTTGGACCTAAGTTTCCCAGCCATCACTTTCAGGCGGGAGTTAAACAGTAAGACCTGTTGGCCCACAAAAAATTCTTTCCTAGCAATCATCCTATCATGAAAATGCTTGGTTTTTTCTTTATAAATCCGGGAGCTTTCATAGGCTTCTAGCCTGAGCTCCTCAAGCTGCTGTAATTGGAGTTTCCGTTCAATACCAGCTTTTTTCATTTCCAAATTACAATACTTGACTGCCCAATACGCACGGTGCTCAACTTACACAGGGAGATGACATGCCTTACCAAATACAAGCCTAAAGGGGGACATCCCTATTGGCGTCTTGAAAGCGGTCCTCTGAGCCCACAGTGCGTCTTTTAGACGGCGGCTCCAGTCCTTCCTATTCGGCTGCACCATTTTCTCTAAGATCTGCTTGATCTCCCTGTTTGATATCTCAGCCTGGCCATTGGTCTGGGGATGGTAAGCAGTGGAGACTCTATGCACAACTCCATACTTCGGGAGTAGAGCTTCCCTGGTGCGGTTGCAGAAGTGAGTGCCCTGGTCACTGATGATAGCCCGAGGTATGCCAAACCTGCAAAAAATATTGGACCTAATAAATTTTGAAACAATTTTAGAATCGTTAGTCCTAGTGGGGATAGCTTCCACCCACTTTGAAACATAGTCAACGGCCAAAAGAATGTATAGAAAGCCAAAAGATGCAGGGAAAGGACCCATGAAGTCAATTCCCCACACATCAAAAACCTCACAGAAAAGCATGGGCTGCTGAGGCATTTCACTCCTACGAGTGATGGCAGGGCCTGCTGTTTGACACTCCGTAAAAGTCCGGTAGACCTTATAGGCATCTCTAAAAATGGTGGGCCAGTAGAACCCAGAATCTAGGACTTTTCTTGCCGTCCTCTGTGGTCCAAAGTGTCCCCCTACTTGAGAGGCATGAGAAAAGTGCAAGATGGACTCGATCTCATAGTCGGGGACACACCTCCGAATTACCTGATCACTGCAAAACTTCCAAAGGTACGGATCATCCCATACATAGTACTTGGAATCACTCTTGAGTTTGTGGATCTTGGATCTACTTATACCTGCAGGAAAAACACCAGCAACAAGATAGTTAACTATGTCAGCAAACCAAGGAGTTACCCCATGCAGATGTAGAAGCTGCTCATCAGGAAAATCATCCTGGATGGGAGAAGGATCCTCATCCCTTGCTATTCTGCTCAAGTGATCAGCTACTAAATTTTCAGCTCCACTCTTGTCTTTTATCTCCACATTAAACTCTTGGAGCAAAAGCATCCACCGAATCGATCTTGGCTTCGCTTCTGGTTTCTTCAACAGGTACTTTAGAGCTGCATGGTCAGTGAAAACAATAACCTTGGAACCTAGTAAATATGACCTAAATTTATCAAGAGCAAAAACAACAGCTAGAAGTTCCTTTTCAGTGGTGGTGTAATTAGATTGTGCAGCATCTAATGTCCTAGAAGCATAATGAATGACATGGGCAGCCTTGCCCACCCTTTGTGCCAGGACCGCTCCCACAGCATAGTTAGAAGCATCACACATAAGTTCAAAAGGGAGGGTCCAGTCAGGGGGCTGGATGATGGGGGTAGAGGTCAATGCCCTTTTCAGGTAGTTGTTGTGACGCCGGCAAGTGTACCGGGTCGTCGCAAGTAATAAAACACGGTAAGAGTCTACCGAGGTCGAACACAAGGATTGGGCTACCAATTCGACTAATTTCGCGAGAAATCCGATAAGTTGGTTAAGTAAAGAAAGTGGTTGGAGAGAAACTAGGATCACAATTCAAATTAACAAATCAAATCAAATCCAATAAGATATGGTGATGAAATCTAGAATTAAAAGCATCTAAGGTTTCGAATCCACCTACCCAATCATGCAAAGTACCCAAGTGATAATGATCTCCTCCCTAGGTTCAATTTTAATGTCAACGGGACCCCTAAATTCTCCTAAATCCACTCTCGTGCTCATTAGGACGTATTCGACGATTGGATTAATTACTTACTAAGTCTCATAATCCTAATCTCGAATTTGGTTAATTCTTGTTCCCTATATGTTGCATCGATCTCCTATTCAAGTTCTAAAACGCGAATCGCCTCTCGGCCTCAAACACGTTTAACTAGTGAATCACGTAAAACATATGATCAACACAATGAAAGTAGAATTGGAAAACAATAATTGAATTAAAGGAGAAGGAGATATACAATCACATGAGCACTATGCCGCCATGGGTGGCTTCATCGATCCCTTAGACACGGGGATTAGTTCCTCATGTCCGTAACAACGACGCACGTATAATCGGAAATCATCCTAAAAATAAGAATTAAGAGAAGAGAAGGGGAGACGCAGCTCCAGAATAAGGATTCTAAAAGATCTACAATCAGTTCTGATACCAAAAGTCCTCAAATCTGTTCTGCACTGTCTTATTTATAAGGAGGCCACGCGTCACGGTCGTGATGGTCATCACGGCCAGGCCGTGACGGCTTCTGTTTCTGGCGCTTCTGTGGGATTCAAACCCTCGCGACGCGAAGGGTGTCTCGCGACGCGAGCCTTCTTGTCACGGCCCGTGATGTGAATCACGGCTAAGCCGTGACGGTCTCTGACTTCTGTCGGTTTTTGGTCACGGCCGTGATACACATCACGGCTAGGCCGTGATGGTCTCTGACTTCCAAGTCTTCATTATTCGCGAGGCGAGAATCCTGTTCGCGGGGCGAGAACTCCAAAAGTGCTTTTTCCCATTGCTTCTTGACTTTCCTTGATTCTCAGAGCTTCACTTATTTAACCTGAAACAACAAAAGCAACCACAAGCGTAATTCTATTAAAAATAACCTAAAAACTACACAAAATACACCAAACGAGTCAAAGACTAACTTAGGAACGAAACAAGGCGAATTTGGGCGAAAACGAGATTGAACTCGACTAATTAGCACGTAAACCACCATCTTACTAGTTATAAAACTAGATAAGCCAGAGGCTTATCAAACACCCCAAACTTAAACCTTGCTTGTCCCCAAGCAAGCTAAAACTCAAAAATGACTCAAGACTTGGCAAACCTGAAAGATCTAATCAATCGATTTCGCACAAATTTCATGCACTCAAAACAGTTTTTCTCCAATGACTTCCCCCCTACATCAATGTAATCCCCACATGCATCTACTTTAAACAATTGAGAATTTATCATTCATGCCATCATTACTCTAAGTTGAGGCTCAAAGATACACACAAAGGAAGATCACCTAATTCAAACAATTGCCTTCCTCACAAGGGCATTTAGTATTTCACTCATTCGCTCAAGTTTGTCTAGGCTATCAACTTTTCACTCACTTTCACATTCTAAGAGCACTTCCCATGAATTTGATTTTCATCTCAAACATAGTTCCCACGAAAACATGCATGCAACATCAATAGGTCTTTCAAGGGTTGTAATGGGGCCTGGCTAAGGGTAGGATATTCAAAGGATAGAGGCTAAGTCCCTAGGATCAATGAGAGCATGAACTAATATCACAACAATTAAATTCACTCTCATATTATTCTCTTCCTTGAATTTGGTGGCTACACACCTCTTCCTTTTTAAATTTATTTTTCCTTGCCCTTTTTGGCACATATTCAATGTTTTTCATCACCCTTTTTTTTTTTTTCAAGCCTTCGGCCCTTACTTCCGTTTTTATTTTTCTCAACTATGATTCATGAACTTGTAGCCACCCCAAACTTAGTTCCACAACAACACTCACAAAGCTAAAATTCCATACTCTCCTAAATCCTAGGATAGGGGAAAATCATGGTTTTTCTGAGTTAATGGCTTGTAATGTAAGGTCATCAAGAACAATAGGCTTCAAGGCTCAATGTGGCTAACTAGGGATCATTCATCAAGGTTGGTTCAATTTATGGCCAAGTAGTTAATTCAAAGAAAATTGCCTAAATCATTTGATGCAACATATAAACATGCAAACCATATAGAGATTCAAGCAAATTCGGGAAAGTGCAACTTAACAGTGATTCACACATTCAAAAACAGAGTTGGAGGCTCAAATCCTCACCTGGACATTTTTCAAATTGTTTGACCGAGATACGATTCCTAGTGTGTGCACCCCCTCACCCCAAACTTATCATAAATCAAGCAATCATAATAAATCTCAAAGTTCAATTTTCAATTTTTAAGTGGGGATCAACTTTTCTATTATTAGAACCTAGGGGGAAATCATCAATGGTCAATATAATTCATGCAATCAATCTATGCTCAATTTAATCAAAATCCAACAAGCTTGCCGACACGACATTCATACAACAACTCTTGATCTTCTCAAATTATTCAAGAGTGACAAACAAAAACAAAACAAAAACAAAACAAAACAAAAGTTAGGAGAAGAGAGGGATACCTAGCTTGGGTTGCCTCCCAAGTAGCGCTTGTTTAACGTCCCGAGCCTGACTCTAGTCACCCCTAAGGGTTAATCAGGAAGAAGATCTTGCTTCCCATGCCATTCCTCTGTCCGTTTCCTGTAGGCTCTTGCCCTTTCATATGCTCGCATGCTATTCCCTGACAACTCATTTAAGTCCAGCATCCTTCTATAATCGGCACATACCTTCCACTCCGTGATGGTCCTTTTTGGGATCAACTCATTTTTTTCATTGACCACCACGGTTGTGCTACCTTTCAATTCCGGTGCTTTACCATTCTTTTTCATCCCATTGTTGTTGAGCTCTTCCTTTGCACCTTCATCCTTTGGGGAACTCGGTAAGGCTTCCATGTCTTTCAACCACTCGAGATAGACCTCATCCCCCAAAGGGTCTTTTTCCTTTCTATCATCATGGGATTTTACCAACACTTGAGCAAGTGAAGAACCATGGGCCTCTCTAGTTGCCTTTACAGTTGGATCCACTGTATCCACTCGATACACTTCCGACCTCTCTGCAGGGTGCTTCATTGCTTCAAAGAGATTGAAGACTACCTCATCATCTTGCACCCTTAGAGTGAGTTTCCCTTGCCGCACATCTATCAAGGCACCCCCAGTGGCCAAGAAGGGCCTACCCAATATGAGAGGGACCTCGACGTCTTCATCCATATCAAGCACTACAAAGTCCGCCGGAAATATGAGCTTGTCTACTTTTACTAACAAGTCTTCGACCACCCCATAAGGATATTTTATAGAGCGATCGGCTAGTTGGAGCGACATCCGTGTATCCTTGAATTCTTTGATCCCCAACCTCTTCATCATAGAGAGGGGCATCAAGTTGATGCTTGCCCCTAGATCACACAATGCCTTCCCTACAGTCATCCCCCCAATGGTGCATGGTATCGAAAAAGAACCGGGATCCTTCAACTTTGGAGGTAGTTTTCTCTGAAGAATGGCACTACACTCCTCGGTCAAAGCAACCGTTTCCTCATCCACTATCCTCCGCTTCTTGGTGAGAAGCTCCTTCATAAACCGGGCATATGATGGCATCTGTTCCAAGGCTTCTGCAAATGGAATGTTAATCTGAAGCTTGCGGAAGACATCAAGGAATCTGTTGAACTGCTTATCCTGTTGAGGCTTCTTCAATCTTTCAGGATACGGTACCTTCATGTAGGGCGGGAGGTCTTGGGGTTCAACCCACTTCTTCCTTCGGAACTCTTCATCCACAAGTTTCAGCCTCCCCCCTTGCTCCGGTGCCTTGTCACTTGCCAACCCTTCTTTCTCTGGTTGCTCTTCCTCAACGGGTAGTTGTTCCCGGCCCTTGTCATCCCGAGAACTAGTGGTACCCTCGCTAGGTTCCAACACCCTTCCGCTTCTAGTTATGATGGCATTGCATTGGTTCTTAGGGTTGTTCTCGGTGTCACCGGGAGAGTGCCCGGGAGACGCTCATTAAGTTGCCTTGCGAGCCGAGCAACCTCGCGTCTCTAGATTGTGAATTGCCAGGCCACTGTATGAGTTGCCAACTTGTCAACCGACGCATTCACTTTCTCTAAAGCTGTGCCTGTAAAGGTTGACAACTTCTCAACTGTCGCGGTCATCTTCTCAAAGGCCAGCTCCCACGGTTGTCTTCCACCATCCGATATTTGCAAACCGATTAGGCCCCGAAGAGCCTCGCTGAGTATTGCTTGCTGAATTCCAATGTTCGGTCTCTCGACACTCGTTGAGGTTGTTGCCAATTCTGTTGAGGATGTTGTTGACCGGCTAGACCACCATTAACATCACTCCAAGCAAATCCCGGATGGTCTCTCCTCATGTAGCCCCTATTCCGATTCTCGATTGTTCCTCCGATAGTTGTTCTGGGGCACAGTGTCATAGAAGTTGTGGCATGAGTCCACATGTTCCTGAGAGAAATTTAGCGGGAAAATCTGAGTGTCATGATCTCCATTACAATTTGCACAACCCGGAGGCATTCCCTCGTGTATCGCATTAACCCTCTTGTTCCCAGACAAAGCCTCATTCTGCATCTTCAAAAGTCTGTTTTGCTCTAAAATGGCTTCCATTGTCCCAGAACTGATTCCACTTGAGGTCTCCCTACCACGGTTGTAATCATTATATGACATCTTCTCTAACAATGTCCATCCATCCTCCGCTGATAAATAAGAAAAAGAACCGCCAGCTGCGGCATCACAGTTCATCTGATAGCGTCCCCTCAACCCATTAAAGAAATGCTGAACTTTGGAAACCGGGTCAAAGAACACTGAGGTACATCTTCTCAATAACCCATTGTACCTCTCCCACGCTGCATTGTAAGTTTCATCCTCCGTCTGCCTGAATGATGTGACGGCTATTCTTGCTTGTGCCGCCTTCTGAGGAGGAAAATACTTGGTTAGGAACTTCTGTGCCATCTGCTCCCAAGTTCTGATGCTGTTCCTATCCAAACTGTCAACCCAATCGCGAGCGACATCCCTAAGAGAAAGAGGGAAAAGCCGCAAGCGAAACTCATCCTGAGAGACTCCCCTGGTCTTCTGCAAGTCACAAGCTTCAAGGAAGCGAGTGATGTGTCTATGAGGGTCCTGTTTGCCACTGCCGTCGAACTGATTCTCACGGATCTGGGCTGTGACACATCCTTCCACTCTGAAGGAGTCTGTATTCAGGTTGCCCCTCACTATAGATGAAGCACAATCCTCCAAGTTTGGTAGATCGTACTCGAATAAAGGCTTGTAACGAGGAGGAGGAGGAGGATTTTCTTCAGCCATGCCCTCTATTTTAATTCCTTCAATTCTTTTCCGTTCCCTGGCTTCTTTCCTTAATTGCCGCTCAGTCCTGGTGATCTCGGAATCAAATAGCAAGTCTTCTTGTAGAAGGGTACCTCGCATACAAAAACAGGCAAAGACCAAGTGGAATCAAAGAAGCAGAGAAAAATAATAGCAATTAAATAAAAGAAAATAAAACTAAAAGTCAGCTTAACCAAACAGCCGAATTTCCTAAAAATTAGGAAAATTGGTCGTGCCAATCCCCGGCAACGGCGCCAAAAACTTGTTGTGACGCCGGCAAGTGTACCGGGTCGTCGCAAGTAATAAAACACGGTAAGAGTCTACCGAGGTCGAACACAAGGATTGGGCTACCAATTCGACTAATTTCGCGAGAAATCCGATAAGTTGGTTAAGTAGAGAAAGTGGTTGGAGAGAAACTAGGATCACAATTCAAATTAACAAATCAAATCAAATCAAATAAGATATGGTGATGAAATCTGGAATTAAAAGCATCTAAGGTTTCGAATCCACCTACCCAATCATGCAAAGTACCCAAGTGATAATGATCTCCTCCCTAGGTTCAATTTTAATGTCAACGGGACCCCTAAATTCTCCTAAATCCACTCTCGTGCTCATTAGGACGTATTCGACGATTGGATTAATTACTTACTAAGTCTCATAATCCTAATCTCGAATTTGGTTAATTCTTGTTCCCTATATGTTGCATCGATCTCCTATTCAAGTTCTAAAACGCGAATCGCCTCTCGGCCTCAAACACGTTTAACTAGTGAATCACGCAAAACATATGATCAACACAATGAAAGCAGAATTGGAAAACAATAATTGAATTAAAGGAGAAGGAGATATACAATCACATGAGCACTATGCCGCCATGGGTGGCTTCATCGATCCCTTAGACAAGGGGATTAGTTCCTCATGTCCGTAACAACGACGCACGTACAATCGGAAATCATCCTAAAAATAAGAATTAAGAGAAGAGAAGGGGAGACGCAGCTCCAGAATAAGGATTCTAAAAGATCTACAATCAGTTCTGACGCCAAAAGTCCTCAAATCTGTTCTGCACTGTCTTATTTATAAGGAGGCCACGCGTCACGGCCGTGATGGTCATCACGGCCAGGCCGTGACGGCTTATGTTTCTGGCGCTTCTGTGGGATTCAAACCCTCGCGACGCGAAGGGTGTCTCGCGACGCGAGCCTTCTTGTCACGGCCCGTGATGTGAATCACGGCTAAGCCGTGACGGTCTCTGACTTCGCTTCGGTTTTTGGTCACGGCCGTGATACACATCACGGCTAGGCCGTGATGGTCTCTGACTTCCAAGTCTTCATTATTCGCGAGGCGAGAATCCTGTTCGCGGGGGGAGAACTCCAAAAGTGCTTTTTCCCATTGCTTCTTGACTTTCCTTGATTCTCAGAGCTTCACTTATTTAACCTGAAACAACAAAAGCAACCACAAGCGTAATTCTATTAAAAATAACCTAAAAACTACACAAAATACACCAAACGAGTCAAAGACTAACTTAGGAACGAAACAAGGCGAATTTGGGCGAAAACGAGATTGAACTCGACTAATTAGCACGTAAACCACCGTCTTACTAGTTATAAAACTAGATAAGTCAGAGGCTTATCAGTAGTCAAATGCCTTCTTGCAGTTATCATCAAAGTGGAACATGGCATCATTCTTCAGCAAGTTTGACAAAGGAAGAGCTATCTTGCTGAAGTCCTTAATGAAGCGCCTGTAGAAACCTGCATGACCAAGAAAAGAACGAATCTCGCGAACGCAAGATGGATAAGGCAATGTAGAAATCACATCAATTTTAGCAGGATCTACTGAAATACCCTCTTTAGAAATAACATGCCCCAAAACAATCCCTTGTTCAACCATAAAGTGACACTTTTCATAGTTCAAAACCAGGTCAGTTTCAATGCATCTTTCTAGAACCAAATTTAGACTATGAAAGCATGCATCAAATGAGGAGCCATATACAGTGAAATCATCCATGAACACTTCCATGAAATTTTCAATAAATTCAGTAAAAATGCTAAGTATGCATCTCTGGAAAGTGCCAGGAGCATTACAAAGGCCAAATGGCATCCTCCTATAGGCAAACGTGCCGAAGGGGCACGTGAAAGTGGTATTTTCCTGATCCTCTGGTGCAATATGGATCTGGAAGTAATCGGAAAATCCATCAAGAAAACAGTAATGGGATTTACCAGCCAGCCGTTCGAGCATCTGATCGATGAACGGCAAAGGAAAGTGATCCTTTCTGGTGGCCTGGTTCAACTTCCTATAATCAATACAGACTCGCCAGCTATTCTGGACTCTAGTGGGGACAAGCTCATTATTATCATTTCTTACCACTGTGAGGCCGAACTTCTTGGGTACAACTTGCACTGGACTTACCCAAGTACTATCAGAGATGGGGTATATGATACCCACATGCAGAAGTTTAGTCACCTCCTTCTTTACAACATCCAGAATCAATGGATTGAGCCGCCTTTGGGGCTGCCTAACTGGTTTAGCCCCATCCTCCAACAGAATTCTATGCATACATCTGGAGGGGCTAATTCCTGGGATGTCAGCCAAGGTCCACCCAATCGCCTTCTTGTGCTTCTTCAGAACCTCCAAGAGCTTAGCTTCCTGGTCAGAGTCAAGGCTGGAGGAAATAATGACTGGAAGTTTTTCATTCCTCTCCAAGTAAGCATACTTCAGATTCCCAAGAAGTGGCTTGATCTCTAAGGAGGGTGGCTGCTCAATGGATGGTATATTTGGAGCAGCCATGATGTCAAGAATTTCAGCTGAACAGACAGCTTCACTCACACTATCACCCTGCAAAGTGGAATCAAGGAACTCAAAGACAACAAAGACAAGGGTTAGTGTCAGTACAGTCAGTACATGAATAAATATCATCAAAGCCAGAAACAAATGGAAAATCAGAAACCAAGTCCTCATGAGTGTCATCAATAATTTCAGAGAGCAACTCTATTTGGAAAATAGAGTGCTCTTCCAGGGGATGCTTCATAGCATCGAAGATGTTAAACTTTGCAACAATGTCACCAAACTCCATGGACATGGTCCCATCATCAACATCAATCTTTGTCTTTGCTATCTTCATGAACGGTCTGCCCAGGATGATTGGTGATCTACTTGAATTTGTCTCCCCTGCCATGTCCAGGATGTAGAAGTCAGCAGGGAAGATCAACTCATCAACTTGTACCAGCACATCTTCTACCATTCCCATGGGGCGAGCACAGGTCCTGTTGGCCAACTGGATAGTGAGACCTGTATACTACAAGGGACCAAGATCAAGGTTATTGAAAACAGAGGTGGGCATGACATTTATGGAGGCTCCCAAATCCAACATGCAATTTTCGAATTTGTTGTCCCCAATAGTGCATGGAATAATAAAAGTGCCCGGATCCTTGCACTTCTGTGGCAGTGCCTGAGTGGGGGCTGAAACAGTAACCCTTTCAAGTGCAGGCTTAGGCTGAATAAGGGCTGAAACATTTCTTCCTAGATTAACTCTCTCATTACCCTTCAACCTCCTCTTGTGAGTGCATAAATCCTTCAGAAATTTAGCATACTTAGGAACCTGCTTGATCACATACAGAAGCGGAATGTTTACCGCCACCTTTCTGAACACATCTAAAATTTCCCTCTCCTTGTCTTCCCCACCAATCTTCTTATTTTTCTGCACTCTTTGCGGGAAGGGGATTTGTGGCACATATACTCTCTCAGCTTCAACATCAACTGAAGGCTCAGGAGTTACCTCAACAGTTTCTTCATTTTTTTCAGGGGCTGCCTCTACAACTTTCCCAGATCTCAGAGAAATGGCACTCACATTAGGATTGGAGACATTGGGATTCATCACTGTTTGTGCAGGTAGTTGGTTTGATCCTTGATCTTGCTGTATGTTATTTATGGAAGTGGCAAGATGTCCAATCTGTGTATGCAAGGCTTGAATGCTAGCATCCGTTCGCTGCTGAAACTGTTCAATCTGTCCAACCTGTGTGTGCAAAGTCTGAATACTAGCATCCGTTCGCTGCTGAGACTGTCCAACTTGCTGCTGAAACTGTGTCTGTGAGGCCTGAAACTGTCCAATTTACTGCTGGAACTGGAGATTTTGTGCAGCCATTTGTGCAGTCATTTGTGCAGTCATTTGCTTGAATAGGTCCTCTAGTGAAGGTTCGGAAGGTGCAGAAGTGGTCACTTGAGGAGGATTCTGTGGTGGTGCCATCGGTTGTTGTTGGGATGAGTTCCCATACCGAAGATTAGGATGATTCCTCCAATTGGGGTGGTACTTATTTGTGGAGAGGTCAGGAACGCTGTACCGGTTCTGATTATTGCCTTGATTGTAAGGATGGACTGCATAAGCTTGAGACAAATCAGTAACTGACCCTTCTTTCAGAATGGGGCATGCATCATACGGGTGCTCAAGAGAGCTGCACATGCCACACAACCTTGCCGGATGAACCTTATCCATTGCCAATTGCTTCACCAAAGAAGTGAGCTCATCAACTCTATTCTCAAGGGCCTGGTTGGAAGAAGAGCTATGGACCTCATTCACACCCCTTGGCTCAACAGAATTTCTCCTGGTTGTAAACTGCTGGGAGTTAAGTGACATATTTTCAATTAATTGCTTGGAAGCAGCTGGAGTCTTATCAACAAGTGCTCCCCCACTAGCAGCATCCAAAATATTTCTATCCATCGGTAGTAACCCCTCATAAAAATACTGAATAAGATGTTACTCGGAAATCTGATGCTGAGGGCAACTGGATACCAACTGCTTGAATCTCTCCCAATACTCAGCCAATGACTCATTGCCTTGTCTGATGCCACATATTTCCTTCCTGATTGATGCAGCTCTGGAGGCAGGAAAGTATCTCTCTAAGAAGAGCTTCTTCAAATCGTTCCAGGTGGTGACAGAGTTTGGCTCAAGATATAACAACCAATCTTTTGCAGCGCCCTATAGTGAAAACGGGAAGGCTCTCAGCTTGATGTGATCCTCAGTTATTCCCTCTGGTCTCAAGGGTGTGGAGCAGACAACCTGGAATTCCTTCAGATGCTTATGTGGATCCTCACCTGCAAGACCACTAAACCTTGGCAACAAATGTATTAGACCAGATTTTAATTCAAAGGGAGTAACAGCACCAACATATTCAATACACAAGCCATTATAATTAACATCAGGGGCAGCAAGCTGTCTTAATGTCCTTTGGTCACCCATGTTATCAAAAACAGTTTCAGAATTAGAATCACCACTAGTGCTAGCCCGAATTGCTCTACGGCGTGTGTGCAGTGTTCTTTCAATTTCAGGATCAAAATCACACAAGTCAGGGCAAGTAGACCTAGTAGCCAGACCAATTCAAAACAAAAACAAAAAAGAAACAAAAAAAATGCGAAAATAACAAACAAGAGTCCCCGGCAACGGCGCCGATTTTTGAACGCGTTGTCGCGCACGCGCCAAAAAGCGAGCGGTTTGTAAAAATGTAGTTTAAGGAGCGACAACTCGAGTATCGTCTCACAAGGACTCTTGAATTGTTATTTACCACAAAAATCAGTTTTTTTTTTTTTTGGGGGAGGGGGTTTGGATTGAAATTCAAGAGGAAAACAAGAAAAAATAGAGCAATAAAAACAGAGCAGTTTAAAGAATTATCAAATAAGCTAAAGACGATTAATCTACTGTTCTCGATTTCCCAACTATCATCGGTTCATGTAAATTCCAAGCCCTAAGCAGATTCTAATCCCCTTTCGGTTGTAGCAACAATTAACAAGCGAAATCGCTACTACGAGATATATGTTCCTATTCCCGAATTAAGCAAACGGGGTTAAGCCCTTCGTGAACTAAGCGAACACGAATTGAACACACGCGAATTAATCAAACGAGATTAAATATAGGAACATAACATCATCGAAATAAATCAACACAAACACTATACACTCCTGAAATAAGCAAACAGAAATATATAGCATAGCATTGAAAAGGGAAAAGCAAACAAAACAGGAATTACAGAACCTCAAGTGCGGTGGAAATCGATTACAGTAGACTAATCCAAGAAAATTAGTTCTCCATGGAAAAACGAAACACAACCAAAAATTCTAAAAAAAAACAGTGGATGATCAAAAGTCCTTCTAATCTGCCCAGAACAGCAATTTATAATATTCAGGAACTGCGCCCTCTCGCGAGGCGAACACGCACTCGCGAGGCGAACACGCACTCGCGAGGCGAATCTTATGGAGAATCTGCAACGTTTGGTCTTCTCGCGAGGCGAGGAATTGAAGAGTCTTCTTATTACGCCCGTGATGAGTATCAGGGCCTGCACGTGATGCTTTCTGACTTCCAGGCTCGCGAGGCGAGACATTCATTCGCGAGGCGACACAGAAAGGTTTGCATTTTCTGGAACAGTCAGCCTTCAGGCTCGCGTGGCGAGAAGAGGATTCGCGGGGCGAGGCAGAGAGGATGACATTCTGCTATTCAGGTGGATTTCAGGTTCGCGAGGCGAGTGGACTCTCGCGGGGTGAATACCTCCAGGATTGAAATTTCCCTGTTTCTTTATTCCCTTAACTTCTAAGTTAACCTGAAAACAAAGAAATAGCCATAAGTGCATTATTTGACTACAAACTGGCTAAATTAACCTAAAACTACTTAAACGACTCAAAACGTTGCTTGAGGACAATCGAGTCTAATTTGGGTGAAAACAGGATAAAAATAGCACAAAACCATGGTCATACTAGCCATAAAACTAGATGAGCCAGAGGCTGATCAGAGATTCACACACATCGTAAATCAATTAGCTGGTCTTGGAAAAGCAATATCAAATAAGGATCAAGTAAACAAAGTAATGAGATGCTTGAGCAGAGAATGGCAACCTAAAGTCACTGCAATCTCAGAATCCAGATATCTCTCATCAATGACCATTGCCGCACTGTTTGGAAAATTGCAAGAACATGAATTAGAGTTGAATAGACTAAATGAGAGTGAAGAAACTGATAAAAGAAAGAAGGGATTGGCTTTGAAATCACAAGTCAGAGAAGCAGAAGATAGTGATGATGATGATTCATCACAAGAAGCACAATCCAAAGAAGAGATGGGATTGCTAGTTAGAAAGTTCAAGAACTTCCTAAAGAAGAAAGGCAACTTCAAAAGAAAGTCATCCACTTTTCCAAAAAGAAACTTCAGCAAAGGTGACAACTCTTCCAACAACATCACATGCTTTGAATGTGGAAAGATTGGCCACATGAAGCTTGACTGTCCAAAGCTGCAAAAGAAGGACAAAACTGAAAAATTTGACTCAAAGGACAAGAAGTGGAGAAAGACAAGAAAGGCCTACATTGCTTGGGATGATAATGATCTAGATTCCAATGAAGAATCTGAATCTGAGGAGGCAAACTTGTGCTTGATGGCCAGAAATGACAGTGATTCAGAAAGTGAAGTAAGTTTTGATTATCAACCGTCTTATGATGAATTGCGAAATGCTTTTGAAGAACTTCATAAAGAATCCATTAGACTTTCTAGATTGCTAAATAAGTCTAAGAAAACCATCACATGCTTAGAGGAGAAAACTTATGTTTTAAACAAAGAGGTAGATCAATTAAAAACCGAAAATTGTGCTTTAAAAGAAAAACTAGCGACTGTTAGATGCACCTATATGTGATAAATGTCCTAAGTTGGAGAAACATATAAATCATTTGAATGGTGATCTATCTAGAATTACTAGTGATAAAGAAATCTGGAATGCATCTAGCTGTACATTGACTAAAGAACTTGAAAAACTGAAAAATGACTTAGCCAAGTTCACAAATGGTAGAGATAATTTGGATGCATTGTTAGGACAGCAAAAATGTGTTTATGATAAGGCTGGAATAGGCTATAAACCTAAGATACATGAGAAATCTTTCAAGAAATTTTTTGCTGCACCTATGACATCAAACACACCATTTGTTAAATGTTATTTCTGTGCTAGAAAAGGTCACACAGCTTCTATATGCCAATACGAGAAAATCAGCATACAATAAATCTAAATATATATGGGTTCCTAAAGGAACTATTGCTGCAACCAACTCAAAAGGACCCAAACAGATTTGGGTACCTAAAGCAAAAACATGATTCTATTTTGTAGGTGTTGGAAAGCTAAGAATGTGAAATGGTATCTTGACAGTGGCTGTTCCAAGCACATGACTGGAGACAAAAGCAAGTTCATTTCCTTTACCCCTAAGTCAAGTGGTAGTGTTACCTATGGAGACAATAATAAAGGGAGAATACTTGGCATTGGTAACATTGTATGTGACTCAACAACAATCATTGAGGTTGTACTATATGTTGAGGGATTGAAACATAACCTGTTAAGTATCAGTCAACTATGTGACAAAGGCTTCAAGGTAAAATTCAATTCCAATAGTTGCTTAATAGAAAATCAGCATGATGAAAATTTGAAATTAATTGGACATAGGACAGATAACATCTATATGCTTGATTTAGATAATATCTCTTCAAATACTGCATGCTGTCTTATTTCAAAAGAAGAAGAGAATTGGCTTTGGCATAGAAGAATTGCACACATTCACATGAACCACTTGAATAAACCGATTCGTAAAGATCTTGTAGTTGGCTTGCCTAAACTAAAATTTGTGAAAGATGGACTATGTGATGCATGTCAAAAAGGAAAGCAAGTTAAGGTCTCTTTTAAACCAAAGAATATTGTTTCAACAACTAGACCCTTGCAACTTTTACACATGGATTTATTTGGTCCATCTAGAACCAAAAGCTTTGGTGGTAACTCGTATGCATTGGTAATAGTAGATGATTACTCTAGATATACATGTACATATTTTCTATCTCATAAGAGTGATTCATTTGCTACATTTAAGAAAATGGCAGAAATTGTACAAAATGAAAAGGACGTAAAAATTGTTTCTATAAGAAGTGATCATGGGGAGAACCTCAAAATGAAGTGTTTGAAAACTTTTGTGTTAAGCATGAAATTCAACATAATTTTTATACTCCTAGAACTCCACAACAAAATGAAGTAGTGGAAAGAAAGAATAGATCATTAGAGGAGATAGCAAGAACTATGTTGAACGACTCTAGCTTGCCAAAACATTTTTAGGCAGATGCTGTCAATACGGCCTGCTATGTGCTAAATAGAGTCTTGATAAGACCAATCTTAAAGAAAACCCCTTATGAGCTTTACAAAGGAAGAAAACCAAATATAGCACATTTACATATTTTCGGTTGCAATTGCTTTGTTCTTAACAATGGAAAGAATAATCTTGGAAAATTTGATGCAAAGGCTGATGAAGGAATTTTCCTAGGATACTCTCTATCTAGTAAAGCATTTAGAATATATAATAAGAGAACACAAACTATTGAGGAATCTGTGCATGTGACATTTGATGAGTCTAACCCCAAAAGGTTGGGAAAGGATTGTGTTATTGATGATCTTGCAGATTCAATTGAGAAAACTCTCCTAGAAGAGAAACAGGACAATGAAGAAGATGAAAGCTTAAAGAACAAATCGCTATAGCAGGAGCAAACAGAACAACAGCCTGACCTACCAAAGGAATGGAGGACTGTCAGAAATCATCCAATTGATAACATCATTGGTGAAATTACAAAGGGGGTAAGTACTAGACAATCTCTTAGAAATGTTTGTAATCATATGGCATTTGTGTCTCAAGTAGAACCTAAGAACATAGATGATGCTATAATTGATGAACATTGGATGATGGCTATGCAAGATGAGTTAAACCAATGTGAAAGAAACCAAGTATGGAAACTAGTGTCTAAACCCAAGAACTGTCAAGTAATAGATACAAAATGGGTTTTTAGGAATAAACTAGATGAAAATGGTATAATTGTAAGAAACAAGGCTAGATTGGTAGCCAAAGGGTATAACCAAGAAGAAGGCATAGATTATGATGAAACATATGCACCAGTAGCAAGATTAGAAGCTATAAGAATGCTACTTGCTTATGCTTGGATAATGGGATTTAAATTGTATCAAATGGATGTTAAGAGTGCTTTCTTAAATGGATTTATACAAAAGGAAGTGTATGTTGATCAACCACCTGGTTTTGAGAATAATGAATTGCCTAACCATGTTTATAAACTGTCTAAAGCACTATATGGCTTAAAGCAAGCTCCTAGAGCTTGGTATGAAAGGTTAAGTAATTTTCTCATTGAAAAAGGATTTAAAAGAGGTAAAGTTGACACAACTTTGTTCACTAAGAAAAAGGCACACAACATTTTACTTGTACAAATATATATGGATGATATAATTTTTGGTGCTACTAATGAGCAGTTGTGCAATGAGTTTGTAAGTCTTATGCAGAGTGAGTTTGAAATGTCAATGATGGGTGAGCTGAACTTTTTCCTTGGACTGCAAATAAAGCAAACTGAAAATGGAATCTTTGTTAGCCAAACCAAGTACTGCAATAAGTTAATTAAGAAGTTTGGCATGGAAAAAGCTAAGGAGATGGCTACTCCAATGAGTACCTCCTGTTATCTGGATAAGGATGAGCAATATAAACCTGTTGATGTTTCTAAATTCAGAGGTATGATAGGCTCACTACTTTATCTTACTGCTAGTAGTCCAGATATCATGTTTAGTGTATGCATTTGTGCTAGGTATCAAGCAAATCCAAAAGAATCACACTTAACAGCATTTAAAAGGATAATTAAGTATCTGTTAGGAACAAAAGACATGGGATTATGGTATCCCAAAGGAGCTACATGTAATTTAATTAGCTATTCAGACTCTGATTTTGTTGGTTGTAAACTAGACAGAAAGAGTACTAGTGGAACTTGCCATTTACTAGGGAACTCATTAGTATCATGGTTCAGTAAGAAACAATCTAGTGTGGCTTTATCCACTGCAGAGGCTGAATTTGTAGCAGCTGGTAACTGTTGTGCACAGGTTTTATGGATGAAACAACAATTAGTTGATTATAGTGTGCAACTAAACCAAGTTCCTATTAGATGTGACAATACGAGTGCAATTAACCTAACTAAGAATCCCATAATTCACTCTAGAACTAAACACATAGAAATCAGACATCATTTCATTAGAGACCATATTCAAAGTAGAGAAATTGAGATTGAATATGTTGATACAACTAAACAACTTGCCGATATCTTTACCAAGCCCTTGAACAGGGAAAGCTTCTTTTTCATTAGAAGAGAATTGGGCATAATCGATCAATCCTATGTCTAATCTCTAAAGAAACTGATTAGATGATTGTATCTTTGTGTAAATATGCTCTGATTCTTGTATGATTTGATTTGGAATATCTATGAATGATCAGAAGAGAGCTTTGGAACATCTATGCGAGTTGGACGCATCTTTTTTATTAGCCCCTGCACCTATCCCTCTATCATGAACAAATTTATATGCTAAGTTTGAATGTTTAAATGCTTACCTTCTCTATCGCTTTAAATGTTTCTTTTCTTTACCTTTTTGATGATGCCAAAAAGGGGAGAAAAAGTATGATATAGAGAAAGGGGATATAACAAATTATACATGAAGAAAAAGTATGATATAGAGAAAACGAATTATACATGCATATGTTGAGGGGGAGCTTAAAAGCTTACATGATTAATGGGGAGTAAATCAAATTCTGCTTTGATAATATTTTTTTTGCTCTGATATACTTCTGCTCTGAGTGCTTTGATACCATGATATAAATCTGTCAAAAACACTTAGCGTCTGCTACACTTATACTCTGATCTTATAATTTGTCAAAAGGTTTGTCATAATCAAAAGGGGGGAGATTGTTAAACTCAATGACTTAGAAATTTTGATATATGACAAATACAACTTAATGTGTATGCAAGTGTTTTTAGTGTCAAATTGTAAAGATAGGTATCAAGCAAATATTCAACAAGTTCAGTGAGCAATCAAAGGAGAATATTCAAGGAAGAACTTGGAGGAATCAAAGAGCAAGGACGAAGAACAAGGAATCATCAAGAAAAGAGCTTAACAAAGAAATTAGTGTTAAGTCTTAGATGATTTGTAAAAGATGAAATCTCTTATTCACAAATAAGCTCAATTTGAAAAGATGCATGAAAGAAAATCATTTTTCATAACTTGCATTAAAATGAATAAGTTTTCGCAAATGAAAATGATTTTTGAAATAAGATTTCAAAGCGCTCGTCCAACACTGGAATAATATAAGTGCTCGTCCAACACTGGGAATAGTAAAAAATGGCGTCCAAGAAAGTGATACAAGCGCACGTCCACTAAGGTGATACAAGCGCACGTTCACTACGGTGATACAAGCGCACATCCAATAAAGTGCCACAATCGCACGACCACTGAAGTGATAAAAGTGCTCATCCACACAAGTCTTTGGACTTGCTAAGATCTTAATGAGAAACTCCGTCCATTGACACGGCATATAGAGCTCGTATACTAGTTGGAGCACGTCCAATTACTTTGTGTTAGTACTCCCGTTTGCTGACGTGGCAACAACATATACGAATATCATAACATATCACAGTTTTACGAAATCATTTTGAGAAATCAATTGTAAAATCATTCATCATCTTTATTGAGCTTACTGAGAAAAGAGTGTTTCAATACTCAAAGTGCTTCAATTTGTTTATTTGACTACTGAGAGTTAGGAATC
Source organism: Sophora flavescens (assembly GCA_030762895.1). Lineage (NCBI taxonomy): Eukaryota > Viridiplantae > Streptophyta > Magnoliopsida > Fabales > Fabaceae > Sophora > Sophora flavescens. Next base: position 100,662,052 of record CM061070.1, read on the forward strand.
AACTTTTGTTTTTACTTTTGATTGTAAAGAGAGAGGGAGTCTCTCTGAGTGATTAGGGTGAGATATCCCTAAGGTTAAACATTGAGGATCTTCACAGGAGTGTGGTATCTCGAGGTGAAGGAGTGCTCTGTGGTGTGAAGGTTTTTCAAGCTACCTGGTAAAGCTTGTGTGTTAGTGTGTGAAATCCCCCAGGTAGAGTGGGGACTAGATGTAGGTCACAGTGGAGGTGACTGAACCAGGATAAATCTGGTTGTGGGGTATCCCTAAACTCAAACTCCTTTACTTTCTGTTTATGTTCAAGAACCTGAAACTTTGATGTTTAAAGTTCAATAAAATTTCCGTTCTTGATATGTATAAACTGTATTTTGTAATTACTGAGTTGTTAAACCCGAACCTATTCTAAATCTTTCTGAATTAGTCTTTCTTATCCTCATCACCTTCTATTCAAGATTTTATAAAAACCCTTCATCAATTTTGTAAAAGATCCTGGGAACACTAATCCGCAACTCTGATTTATAAAGCTTTGTGAAAAAGTTTAAAGAGGGAAATATTTTTTGAAAACTCAATTCACCCCCCCCCCTCCTGAGTCGTAGAAGCCAAAACAACAATCAGGTCTACTAGCGGTCAAATATAAAAGTGATCCGATCATACCTCGATACTTGGTTAGTTCTACGGTCTTACCACCTTCATCTTTATCTAGATAGCATGATGTTCCCATTGGTGTTGTAGCATGATTTGTATTTTCCATTCCAAAGCACTCAAGCAACTCCTTGCAATATTTTTCTTGATTGATAAATATCCCACTAGGAGTTTGCTTTATTTGTAATCCGAGGAAGAGCGTTAACTCCCCCATCATTGACATTTCGAATTCGCTTTGCATTAACTTGGAAAATTCTATACATAAACTATCATTAGTGGCACCAAAAATAATATCATCAACATATATTTGTACAATCAAGATATCTTTGTTTTTCTTTTTAATGAAGTGTGTAGTGTCAACCTTCCCTCTATTAAAACCCTTTTCAAGTAATAATTTGCTAAGTCTCTCATACCAAGCTCTTGGAGCTTGTTTTAAACCTTAGAGAGCCTTTTTGAGTTTATAAACATGATTTGGGTTTTCAAAATTCTCAAAACAGGGAGGCTGAGCAACATACACCTCTTCATTAATTAAGCCATTTAAAAAAGTGCTTTTAACATCCATTTGAAATAATTGAAAGTCCATAAAACATGCAAATGAAAGTAAAAGACGAATAGCTTCCAACCTAGCAACCGGGGCATAGGTTTCATCATAGTCAATTCCTTCTTCTTGATTGTAGCCTTTAGCCACTAACCTAGCTTTGTTTCTAACTATTATGCCATTTTCATCAAGTGTATTACGAAAGACCCATTTAGTTCCTATTATTTGCTTATCATTAGGTCTTGGGACTAATTCCATTACTTGGTTTCTAGTGAATTGGTTTAATTCCTCATTCATAGCTATTAGCCAATGCTCATCTATAATGGCATCGTCTATGGATTTAGGCTCAAATTGAGAAACAAAAGACATACAATTACATGATTCCCTTAAGGAAGACCTTGTAGTAACTCCCTTTGATATATCTCCAATTATATTATCAATTGGATGGTCTTTGGCAAGTCTTCATTCTTTGGGTAGTCCTTCATTTGTTTCTTCAATTCTTGATTCTTGGTGGTACTTGATCATCATCCGATTGTTGCCCTCCACAAGGATTATGAGGAATTTCTACAAAATCATCAATAAAACCTTTCCCATCCTTTTGGGGGGTTAGTCTCATCAAAAGTAACATGAATAGACTCTTCAACAATCATAGTTCTTTTATTAAACACTCTAAAAGATTTACTAGATGATGCATAGCCTAAGAAAATTCCTTCACCCGCCTTGGCATTAAACTTGCCAAGATTGTCTTTACCATTATTCAAAATGAAACATTTACAACCAAAAACATGTAAGTGAGCTATGTTGTCCTTTCTTCCTTTATATAACTCATAGGGAATCTTTTTAATTATTTGTCTAATGAGAATTACATAGCAAGCAGTGTTGACCGCAGCGGCCCAAAAATATTTTGGTAAATTTGATTCACTTAACATGGTTCTAGCTAATTCTTCTAGAGACCTATTTTCCCTCTCAACAACTCCATTTTGTTGAGGGGTCCTAGGTGCTGAAAAATTATGAGTAATACCATGCTTACCACAAAATTTTTCAAAATCATGATTTTCAAACTCACCTCCATGGCCACTTCTAATACATGCAATTTTTGGATTCTTTTCATTTTGAATTTGTTTAGCTAATTTTCTAAAGGCATGAAAATAATTATTTTTATATGCAAGAAAAAGATTCCATGTAAACCTTGAAAAATCATCAACAATAACAAGTGCATAATAATTTCCAAATAAACTCATAGTTCTAGATGGTCCAAATAAGTCCATATGTAAAAGTTGTATTGGTCTATTAGTAGAGACTATATTCTTGGATTTAAAGCTAGTTTTAACTTGCTTCCCTTTTTGACAAGCATCACATAAGCCTTCTTTTTGAAATTTGATTTTAGGGAGACCTATAACTAAGTCTTTAGAAATTAGTTTGTTAAGGTGTTCCATGTGAATGTGTGCTACCCTTCTATGTCATAACCAAGCCTCATCATTTTTACTCAACAAGCATTGAATATTATTATTGATGTCACCTAGGTCTAGCATATAAATGTTGTTAATTCTTTTTCCAACAAATTTAATTTCATTGTCATGCAAACATTCAACCATGCAACATCAAACACAACCCTATAACCCTTATCACAAAGTTGGCTTATGCCAAGTAAATTATGCTTTAAACCATCTACTAAAAAAGAACATTTTCAATAGTAGTAGACTCATTTCCTATTTTACCAATACCAAGAATTTTACATCTATTGTTGTCACCATAGGTTACGTGACAACTTTGCTTTGGGGAGATATGAATGAACTTTGATATGTTTCCCGTCATATGCTTGGAGCACCTGCTATCAAGATACCATTCCTTTCCATGGGTCCTCAAGCAATCCTACAAAGCAAGTTTAGATCTTAATTAGGTACCCAATCTTGATTGGGTCCTTGAATATTAGTCTTAGGTACCATAATTTTTGGAACCTACATCATCTTAGATTTTTCAAGACCAATTCTTTTAACATAGCATCTAGGAGAAATATGACCATGTTTACAACAATAATGACATGTTACTCTATTTCTAGCATTTTTACTAGATGGAACAAATATTGTTGAATGTGTTTCTTTCTTATCATAAGAATTATACCCTAAGCCGGTTTTTACAAAATGAGATTGTTGATTACCAAGCAAATTATTCAAATTCCTTCTACCATTTGTAAATTTAGCAAGAGTATTCTTTAAGTCCTTATTCTCCTTTTCAAGATACATGCATTGATCACATTTTGAGGAACTAGGTATATCATTTCTAGAACTGGCATGCTTCAAGGTCATAGAATTAATTTCTAACTTCAAGTCATTTATCTCCTTAGTTAATTTTATTTTATCATTTTCATGCATAGAGATTATTGACTTTTGTTTGGTTACCTGTCTAGCAAGTTCTATAGATTCCTTATGCAATTCTTCAAAGGCTAATTGCAATTCATCATAATTGATAGATAATGCATATTCATCATCACTTACCTCTTGGTCATCTTTTTGACTTGCCATCAAGCAAATATTGGAGACTTCATCATCCGTGCTATCACCACTTGATGAACTTAGATCATTGTCCTCCCATGCTATGTATGCCCTTCTCCCCTTCTTTTCCTTCTTAGGCCTTTTGTCATCTTTATCTTTCTTTTGGAGAGTAGGACATTCGAATTTGATGTGCCCGAGCTTTTCACATTCATAGCATAGAGGTGTTGATGATGGTGCATCTTTCTTGATAGGTTTCTTGGAATTGTTGAACCTCTTCCACTTGCTTTTATTCTTGAGAAACTTCCCAAATCTCCTTACTAGTAGATTGATTTGTTCATCTTCCTTGTCATCTTCACTAGAATCATTGCTTTCTTTGTCACTTTCATCTTTCTTGGAAGAAGAAGCCATAAGTGATATTCCTTTGCCCTTTTTATCTACTTCTTCATTCTCCTTGAGCCTTGTTAGCTCCAACTCGTGCTCCTTGAGCTTTCCAAACAAAGTTGCTAGAGACATTGTTGAAAGATCCCTTGACTCCATGATGACCATTAATTACCTTTGGTTGTCATTCTCTACTAAGACATCTAAGTACCTTAGTCACAAGATCTTCATTAGTGAAAGTTTTCTCAAAAGAAATCAATTGATTTACAATGACTTGAAAACGATTTTGAACCTCATTGATAGATTCACCATGATTCATTCTAAATAAATCATATTGATGAATCAAGGTGTTTATCTTTGATCTAATATCCTCACTAGTTCCTTCATGGGTCACTTGTAAAGTGTCCCAAATTTCTTTTGCACTCTTGCAATTAGAAATGCGAAAGAATTCATCAATTGACAAATCGGTGGTGAGGATATTCTTAGCTTCAAAGTCAAGTTGAACTTTTTGCTTTTCATCTTTAGTCCACAGACTTTTGGGTTTGTTTCTCTCTTCATCTTCAACATCATGTTTGGGGACGAAGGGACCATTTTCAATAGTATCCCATAAGTCTATGTCTATTCGTTCAATAAAAATTTCCATCCTTGCCTTCAAAAAGGATATCCTTCACCATCAAAAATTGGAGGAGAAGTGGTAGAAATGTGTTTATGTTTCCTACTTGATTCAAGTGCCATTTTCGGGAAAAAAAATCTTGAAAGCTATTAAGCCTTATATTCAAGACCCTAGCTCTAAATACCAATTGTTAATCAATATGGCACCTCAAGAGGAAGAGGGGGAGAGGGGGGGGGGGGGGGGGGGGGGGTTGTGACTTGAGGTTTAATCACTTTCTTGGAAACTTTGGTTTCTTAAAAAAATTGTTCAAGAAACACTATGTATGATGCAAAGAAATTGAGTAGAAGAAGAGAATGATTATGTATGAATGACCTCAATTAAAAATCAGAGTATTAAATTCACCACAATTAACCAAATACAATCAAGAACAATAATTGAACAATAATTGCAAGAACTAGATGAGTGAGGGAAAGAGAAGATCACACAAACGATTTTACTGGTTCGATCACAACCTGAGTGATCTACATCCAACTCTCAAGAACCTTGAGAGATTCCACTATTTGAAAATTGTTTACAAGATTACAATTTACAAAATCTAAAGGATACCCCACCTTTACCTTTGATTATTTTGAGATGCCCCACTCAAAATAATCCTTACCTCCTAAGGATGCCTCACCTTAGATTCAAGGATTCCCCACCTTGGCTTCCATGATCACCCACCTTGAAATTGATTTGGATGCCCCACCAAATCAATGAAGCAACTCTCCTATTGCTTACAAGAAAAAATGTTTCCAAAAAGAAATACAAAAGAAACTATAATTGCCTTTTACAAGATGAAGTATGAAAGCTCTAATGATTTTTGTGGAGGTATTTTGGTAGAGGTTTGTTAGCTCAAAAAGTCTTAATTTTCGTGTCAAAGTAACCCTATTTATAGAGAAAATGTTTATAAGAGATTTTGAAATTTAGAAAAAAATTTAATTCTGTTATACCTGAAGTAGTCGACTACTTTTAGTGGTAATCGACTACTTTAGTGTAACAAAACCAAGATTCAAGAAAATCAGGTAGGTAGCCGATTACCTGACCTAAATAGTCGATTACTTCATGAAAGTAGTCGACTATTTGTTTAAAACACCTTTCTGGAATGCTGAAGAACAAAATAATTGACTACTTATCCAAAGTAGTCAACTACTTGCCTTTTTCTCATTAAAAAAGTCAATTTTTTTATTTTCAAAGGCAAGTCTAGAAACTTGTTTTAAAATGTATTGAATCAAATTAAAATATTCTTCAAATCATTTTAACTCTAAAATACTTATTACGTCACTTAGAACTTATACTTCAGTCTTAAAGGCAATTTTACAAAATATTCCTTAAGAAAATATTAAACCCTTCAACAACTAGAGCTTCTTCCTTGGTGTGCATTTGGAGATCAATCATCAAAATCATATGTTGAATTTCACTCATGTCATGTGTCTCTAGCAACCACTGTCTAGGTACCAGCAGTGGTGTTTTCTTTGTCCTATTAAGGACATCTGCAACATAAATTATTTGATCTTTAGGTACCCATAATTTTCTGGGTCCTTTTTTGTTAGTTCTAAGAGTCTGTGAAGACTTCCTTCTCTTCTTATGGATACACTTAGACATAACATGTCCAGTCTTTACACAAAAGTTACAGACAGGTATGGATTTAATTAATGTCGACTTAACAGACACCGTAGAAGTTTTAGTTGATACTTTATAATGTGTCTGATGGACATATCCAATATCTTCTTTATTAAGGGAGTGTTTCTGACAGCCAAGCAGCTTTGTCAGATTATCTCTGCCATTAAGAAATTTGGCAAGATAAGAAGTAAGCTCTTTCATTTTCTGTTGAAGTTTTTCAACTTCTTCAGATTGTGATGTTTCACTTGAGTTCTTAGCTTCATTAGACTTTTCAGTCTTTAGCTCACTGTTCTCTTTGACCAGCTTCTCATCGTCTTGAGATTTCTGTAACACCCTGTTTTTCGTATGCTTCTTTATCAGTAAATACATGCTTTAATGTGTTTATTTTTGATAAAATCCAGAGGATGATTTTATTTAAAATAAAATCATTTTCTTGTGTTGTTTTATCGCGTGAAGTCATAGTAAAATTTTCGATCGAAAATTCAAACGAAAACCGGTCTGAGTTCTCACTGCCAATACAAGTTTACTGAGCCAGAGACAAAATTTTAATTCGTGAACGATACGGTTAGTGTTTTTATTGTGTTTTGTGTGGGTTTGGAGTTTTTCGAAAAATCTTGTTCGGGGCCAAATCTTAGGGATTTCCCGGGTGAAATCGTCGGGAAATACGATCGGGGAAATCATATGATACGCAATGGAGCAGAGCATCAAGAGGATGAAGTGACATGGAGTGACTTGATGTCAAGGCTATGACACACCTCAAAAATGAATCTTGACTTTATTTTAAAATCTCACTTTTTCATCTTTTTCTCTCCAATCACATCACATCACCTTAACTCCCTATCCTCTCTATAAGCAACCCACCTTCTTTCTTCTTCTTTCTTCTCTTCTTCCTCTCCAAAACCGTGCCACTCTCCCTCACTCTCTATAAATACTTTTCATTTCCACACTTCATCATTTTCCTCCATTTTCTCACCTTTACACTTCACTACATTTCTTTTCTTCTTCTTCTTCTCTCTTACAAAGTTTACATTTTTATCAAGCTTTTCTCTTAAAGTTCTTCATCAAAGTTGTTCATCTTGTTAAGGTTAATACTTCTATGTAGTTCTTTTTCAAAGTTTCTTCTTTTATTTCAAAATTTTCTACATATGTCATTTATGTGCTTTTAACTTCTAAAATCTCTTAAAAATGGTAGAAAACTCCGTTTGAGTTGAAAACAATTTCTATGTTCTTATTTTTACTCATACTACAACATACTAAAAGGTTGTTCAAAACAAAAATTTCTAACCCTATTTTCTTGATGAGGCCGAAACCATGCTTTTTGGTTTTGGTGGGTTTTGTTTAACTTTGCTTGTATGGACTTGTATTTGAGTTCTATTCCAAGATGATCATGACCAAGGGCTCCTTTGTACTAAAGGATGTTAGGTTTAAGTGATTAGAAAAGTTTAGAGATTTTACACATTTTCATGTAAAGGCCTAAACTTTAAGTAGTTTGAGACATTGATGCTTAGTTGATGTTTCTCCAAAGTGATCATGGATTAAGGCTTCTTGATGTATAAGGATGCTAAATCCAAGGGATTGGAAAGTTTGAAAATTTATAACCTTTATTTTGTATCAAGGCCGAACTTTAAAGGTTTTTGGCAAAAATATTAAGTTTTGTTTTCTTCCAAAATGATCATAGATTAAAGCTCCTTATAATAAAGGATGCTATGTCTAAAGTGATTGGAAAGTTTCAAATATTTTCTTGCTTTACTTTCCTATGATGGCCGAAAGTAACATTTGACCTAGGATGTGTTATTTTATTTTGTTTTCTAAGATGATTATGGATTAAAGCTCCTTCATGTTAAAGGATGCTATGTCCAAAAGATTGGGTGATTTAAAAATCTCTAACCTCACAAATTTGTTAAGGCTGAACCTAAGAGTTCATGGTCTAAGACATTTGATTTTTCCATTTTCCGAAATGATCATGGTTTCAAGCTCCTTACTATGTATGGATGCTAACCTAAAGAGATTGGAAGGTTTAGAAATTTCTAGCCTATTTATCTATGCTTGACCGAAACCCTAAGTCAAGTACTTAGTGGGATTTTTAATTCAACTTTGTTAAAAGATCATTGTTTATGAACTCCTAACACTTAAGGATCATAAATCCATGAATTGTATAATTTTCGGGAATCTTTAACCCTAAGAACTAGTCTTGGCTGAACCTATACCTTGTGGTTTAGTGTTCTTGTTTGATTTTAACTTGTGATTTTGTGTTCATAACCTTAGCCTTTCATCGCGGAGAAAACAAGGACGTTCGTGGTTTACCTCTCCAAGCATCTAATCTCCTTACCTTCACGGAAGGTAAGAGGGGATTGCCTAGGGATATTCAATGACTATATGCATGTGTGTATGTGTTTACTTGAGTGATTTGAATATTATTGTGATATTGAGCCAATACTTGAATAACTTGTTTACTTGAACTATCGTGGTTATTACTTGTAGTTGAACATTACTTGATTTAAAGTGTTATGAATTATATATATATGATGAATTGTCGTTAACTGTGATATTATTGTTGAGAATATATTACTGTTGATTGAAGTTTGAGAAGCCGGACTTGAGTCTGTGCACAATGATTATAAAGGCTTAAAAGCCTTAATAAGCCTTGAATAGAACTTTGAAAGTATTGGTTTCATTTATAAAAGTTCCTTGTTTAAAACGCTTACTTCAAGAAAATGAGATTCTTATTTTGAAAAGAAACGTTGAAGTGTTTTTAAGATGATAGAAACTACCCTTTTTATGATCTAAAGTTGGTACGAGAGAAGACCTTTTTCAAACTATGTGTTTTATGAAGGAAAAACCCTTGAAAATATTTGACTTTATTCCATCAAGGAATTTCAAATATAAACGAATTTCCTAAATGTTTTAGAAAATATTTTGCAAAGGAAAAGGATTTTCTCCTAAATGATTTGGAAACGTTCCGGTTACTTGGATAAGTGACCGAGGTTTTGTTTTGGATTTGATTTTCACTGAGCGAAAAGTAAACACATGTGAATTGAATCTAGTTCGCGAGATGTCGCTTCTCGTATTCTGTAATATGCACGTTGATCCTTGATTTGTGCCACGTTGTTGTATACTGTGTGTCCTAATCACGTTGTTGTGGACTGTGTGTCCTAATCATGTTGTTGTGGACTGTGTGTCCTAATCACGTTGTTATGGACCGTGTGTCCTAACCACGTTGTGATAAACGTTTTTAAAGGTGAATGTTGTTTTCTACGACCACAAGCCTAGAACTGGTGCATCGGTCTAAGGTGTTGTGATTGAGCACTCGGACTGCGTGTCCCGTGTTGATGTTGATAATTTCAAAATGGTGAACTTTATGAATAGTCGCTAACCTTTGAGCTTCGACAACGAATGAGATCGAACACAAAAAAAAAACATCGAGAACTAAATGTTTTACATTTACATTTACAGCAGACGTGCCCGACTTGGTTTTAACGTGAGACCTTAATAGGAAAGGTATCATGTGACGGTGTGTTATCGTTGTTCTTAAATTGGACAATGAGACGGTGTACGTGTGTCGTTGTGCCTAAATGGAAAATGAAACGACGTGCATAATCGTTGTGCCTAAATGGCCAATGAGACGGTGTATTATCGTTGTGCTTAGCTAGTCAATGAGACGGTGTATCGAGCCTGATCAACTCATTTGGAGGATGTTGGGATCTCCGGAGATTAAGAATAGAGCCTGATGATAGAAGTGTCATGCATTATCTTTATAAAATTGATTGATTTGGGTATGAGACCCACTGAAATAGTACTTGTTGTTTACCTATGAGTAATGTTTAGAATGTTAATATGCCAAGGTGTTGTATGTATCATGTGTATGGTTGTTGTATGATATATCCATTTGCCGGTATCTCACTCTTACAGTTATATCAGGTCTCTTCGGGTTTTGCTGTAGTACCTTGGTATTCCAGTACCGATGTTGCAGAGGAATCTTTCTAAGTCACTTGAAGACCTAGTGTTAGAGGTTGAGAAAGTATTCGGATAGGGGGTCTCTCCAATGAATACTTGATAGAATGACCAGCTTAGGAGTCTGAGTTGGGTTGTATATCTAAAGAGGTCGGTAAATGTATTGTTATATACATCCATCTGTAGTTTAAACTTTTATTTCGAAAGTGGAAACTTAGAGAAATGTTGTATGTCATGGTAACTTTGTTACGAACGTGACTTTATGTTTTAAATGTATGTATGATGGATTTCAGAGTTATCCCTATAGAAGAAAATTTTATACCTCAGTTTTCTGACTTAAGAGAAAACAAATTTTTCGAAAGCAACCAGCAAATTATCTTTTAATTTACTTCCGCATGTGTTACGTAGTAATACCCTAAGGGGGGTGTTACAATTTCTGCTTATTCTCACTAGTGAGCTTTACATACTCTCTCTTGAGGGATTTGAAGGACTTAGATAAGTAGTTGGATTCCTCCAGCAATTCCTCATATGCATCAAGTAATTCCACATGGTCAGAATGTACCTCATTAGTAAAAGGACTCCTCCCCTTTCCAATCTCACGTTCAGTAAGGGGAAAGAAAAGAAGGGGGAAAAAAAAGGGAAGAGAAACGAGAGAGAGAGAGAGAGAGAGAGAGAGAGAGAGAGAGAGAGAGAGAGAGAGAGAATCTCACGTTCAGTAAGGGGAAAGAAAAGAAGGGGGAAAAAAAGGGAAGAGAAACGAGAGAGAGAGAGAGAGAGAGAGAGAGAGAGAGAGAGAGAGAGAGAGAGAGAGAGAGAGAGAGGGTTTGGAGGAGAGAACATGAGTTAAATCACATATCTTCTTCTTCTTCTCCCTTGGAGAGATTAAGTTCTTATTTTCAGAGAGAGAGAGAGAGAGAGAGAGAGAGAGAGAGAGAGAGAGAGAGAGAGAGAGAGAGAGAGAGAGTAAGGGTTTGGAGGAGAGAACATGAGTTAAATCACATATCTTCTTCTTCTTCTCCCTTGGAGAGATTAAGTTCTTATTTTCAGAGAGAGAGAGAGAGAGAGAGAGAGAGAGAGAGAGAGAGAGAGAGAGAGAGAGAGAGAGAGAGAGAGAGAGAGAGAGAGAGAGAGAGAGAGGGGGGTGGGGGAAAGAAAAGAAGGGGAAAAAAAGGGAAGAGAAACAAGAGAGAGAGAGAGAGAGAGAGAGAATAAGGGTTTGGAGGAGAGAACATGAGTTAAATCACATATCTTCTTCTTCTTCTCCCTTGGAGAGATTAAGTTCTTATTTTCAGAGAGAGAGAGAGAGAGAGAGAGAGAGAGAGAGAGAGAGAGAGAGAGAGAGAGAGAGAGAGAGAGAGAGAGAGAGAGAGAGAGAGAGAGAGAGAGAGAGAGAGAGAGAGAGAGTAAGGGTTTGGAGGAGAGAACATGAGTTAAATCACATATCTTCTTCTTCTTCTCCCTTGGAGAGATTAAGTTCTTATTTTCCTCTTCATTTCTTTTCATGGTTGAAGTAGATGAAGAGTTAAGGAGGGGTGTTCTTCCCAAAACCTAGGGTTTGAGAAATTTTGAGGTAAGGGTTCTACTCCTTGACATATAAACTCTCATATTTGTTGTGTTGATGATTTAGTGAAGGATGTGAAAAGGGGGTGATTTATATGAGTTTATTGTTGGGCATGAAATGATTGGGCTGTTCATTTTCTTTTATGCATATGTGATTAGCTTTGTGTGGTGGGTGTTTCATTTGGGTGCTGTACTGTATGGTTTGGGAGGGTAACATAACAAAGAAATAATGGGGCACCGAACTGTATGGGCTTTGTGTCTCCTAAAATATTTTGTGTTAGATATGGATTGATGTATCTTTGATTTAGCACTGTAAGTTATGATTAGGATTGAGGAATATTGAGAAATCAACATGTTTCTATGTTAGGATTAATTAAACTAGAGGAGCTACTTGTTATACTTGCATGTAAAATAGTTGTACTGACTCGATTAATTTTAACAAAATAAACAGAGGATAATTTGGAGGGAGTGTATTTTGATTATCAAATAGAAGCTTGTGTTAAATGACTTTGCTTGTATTCATGCTAAGGATTCTAACTTCTGCCTTTGCTTCTATTCATGCTAAGGATTCTAACTTCTGGATGTTTTTGATAGTGTACTGTAGTGATTAGCAAGAACTACAAATTTAAGGAGTATGAATAGTTTAGCTAAGGTATGGATTTATGAATGTTGGTTCCTGTTTACTCAGAAAATGATTAGAAGCATGGTTGTATTTGCTTCTTGTTGTGCTTTGCTATGAAGTTGTTTGAGAAGTTTAGATTTTGTTTATGATTTATCAAAAGTGAGATTAATGTGTTATTTAAGAGGAGTTTTATATAGTGTGACAACTGCTTAATTTTTGATTATTTGGTTGACATGAAAAATGAACGCCAGTTGCTTGCCTAATAATGAATAGGATAGTTGCTTGAAAGTATATAGGTAAAAAAAATGTTGTTATGCACGTTGGATATATATATATATATATATATATATAGATAGGATATTATGATAGGTTATTTCACAAAGTGAGTTATATAGTTACTCTGTTATGGAATACATAAAGATAACTTGATATGCTTTGCATATAAAAATAAAGTAAAATGCGAATATGGTAGATGTATGTGACTATCCCTAGTTTGGAGTTATTTTTATCATGAATTTTATTAAATGGAACTTATATAATGATATCTAACTCCATCACGGTAGCAAATTGTGTATTTTGCAAAGAGAGCAATCTTTCACTAAGTTATCTATCATTGCCATCTTGCCTTGGTGGTTTTCTTCAATCCTTAATGCAAATTGAACATCATGATATTAGTATACTGGAGGGATCATTTCCATCACAACAGAAGTATTTTGAAGGACAATACGTTATCAAATTTTGTGATTTGCAGAACTAATAAATCCTCATCCTATTAGTGGGCACACCTACTCTTATTAATTGTGATAACTAATGCACTACAAATTTCAATTCACCAGTCTTTATATTTTCATGCACTAGAATTAGGTAATGGGAACAAAATCTTGTTTCTTCTCCACTGTGCCACTTATTGTCTATTGCTTAGTTTTAAAAACATCATTGACTTACCAATGCTTGGTAAGGGCATTTTGCAATTGCTACAACCCTTTTTAGTTTATTAAAGTACTTTGTGAAAAAAAATGATGTTCATGAGGACTTGTGGGAAATGTCCAAGTTTGATGTATGCCTATTTAAATATGGGTATATGTGGATCTTGAAGTACTATGATAAATAAGAACCAAGAGAGCAAAGTGCCTAACATTATCATATGTATTGTTATCTTGGTTGAATCTTCCTAAATAGTTGAGTGGTAAAAAGAATGATGTTGATTGAATCCGGCTTATGCATTCATTTTGATTTTTGTGACGGACATCCTGAGATTGTTATTTTTCTTGTTGTTGCCGAGTTTTGAAAGTGTGTCATGATTTGGTAATTGGTATTTTAGATTATGATCATGAGGTGGTGGTTATGATAGTAGACATGATCTGTTTTCTCTTATAATGTGCCATGGTTATGTTGGCTTGAGAAGAAAGTGAGAAATCATGAATGGCTTACTAGGAAGCCATCTATGTAGATGATTTAGATATGTGTATCATTCTAAATTGTTTATTCTTTCGTTAAAAGTAATTAAGGGTAAGAGTGGAGATGTGTCACCTACATGAAGGATGTGATGTGGTAGTGTAAGCATTGCATCGACTGATATGGTTATTGTCAAGATAAGGAGTCATCTTGAGAGCTTGATTGGGAATTCTAGCATCATGGTATGATGGCCCTTGAGGAGGAAGCATTGATTTGTTTGGTTCATGGTTCGACGAGTTTAGTTATGAGCAAACACTATTGTACATGTTCTAAATTATATGATCTTTTGTTTGTATTTTTTTTGTGAAGCGCTTACCGAGGTTAATTAACTCACTCTCCCTTAGTATATTAGATGCAGGTGCGGAAGCTACTAAACCCTCGCGAGCTGCCGACTCCTTTGTTGCGGGTTTTAGTGCCATGTCGAGACCTCCGAAGTCGCAAAATTTGTTATCTATTCTTTTGGTTAAGCGTGTCTTTAAATTTGGCTCAGTATTATAAGAGTCCATTAATTCGTTTTTTTTTATTTATAATTTTATCCTTTAAGGATTGTAAAGTTTTACTTTTGATGGAGTGTTTCTTCTAAATTTTATGATTTGTCATTTTTACTGGCAATAGGAAAATTGATTGTAAAGTCTCTTTTAAATTTACACGCGAACGAGCATGTTGTTGGGTAATCATTGCGTGTATCTGTTCCATGTTTGAGGAGATGTGGACTTAGGAAAGGCTTCGAAATTGGGGACAAGACCCTTCTTCTGGCCGGTCACGAACACCAGTTTTGGGTCGTGACAGGCCATCAGATAGAGATTAGCTTCTTCCTCTGTCTCTTCATCAGAAGATGTTGACTCCAGATTTTCTCAAGTAGCCATCATCCCTTTCTTCTTCTTTTTGAAGAACTTCTTAAAAAGGGCTTTCTTAAGTTGTGGGCATTCAGTTTTGATGTGACCAGGCATCTTGCACTCATAGCAGACAATTGAACTCTTGTTTGTTGAAGTTGATTCTTTGAAGTTCTTGTCCTTGTTGAACCTTCTGAATGGCTTATCCTTTCTGATTTTTTTTTCTGTAAGAGAAGCTTTATCTTCCTAGTTAGGAGAGACAATTCTTCATTACTTTCGAATCTCCGGGTTGAGGCAGTGTCAAGTATCACCTGGATGACTCCCTCCGCTTCGTGAGCTTTTGAAGCCTTTGAAGACTTTTGATCAGCCTTCAGAGCAATTGACTTGCCCTTCTTCGTTGTAACTTCATCACCAAGTTCCTTCTCATGAATAGTGAGTGTTCCAAGAAGTTCATCCATAGTCAAGGTAGTGAGATCCTTGGCTTGAGAGATAACGGTGACCAAGGGTCTCCACTGCTTCGGAAGACTTCTCAGTATCTTTCCAACTTTCTCTGCATTAGTATAAATTTTTCCAAGAGACTTTTGACCATTGATGATAATTTGGAATTTTCCTATCATCTTAGTAACAGATTCTCCTTCCTCCATGAGAAACACTTCATACTTTCTAACAAGTATGGCAATATTTGATTCTTTAACTTTGGTTGTTCCTTCGTGTGCGACAGCTAAAGTATCTCATATTTCTTTTGCAGAATCACAGGCACACACCTTTTCAAATTCTTCAGGACTGAGAGCACAAATGATGTTGTATCTGACTTTGTGGTTCAGCTCCCACTTTGTCTTTTCTGCAGGGATCCATTGAGCTTTAGGCTTGTCAGTGTTGTCATCACTTTTAGGAATAAATGGACCATCAATGATGACATTCCAGAGATCAGAGTTTATAGATAGAATGAACCATTGAAATCTATCTTTCCAATAATTGTAGTTATCTCCATTGAAGAATGAAGGTCTGGTTAGCGAAGCTCCTTCAGCCTGGTGACTTCCACTTGAACTAGCTCCAACAGTCATGTCTATTCTTCAGGACCTTTACCTCTACACTGTTAGATGCTCAACCCAGAGGCTGAGCTCTGATACCAACTGAAATAGACAACTATAAACACGAGAAGGGGGGTTAGTTGTGTTTATCAGAATTTAAAATAAATTTGAAATCTTTTCGCACACAGAAGCTAAGTTCAGACAAGTGAGAAAGCACTATACAGACAGGTGACCTGTCTGTTGAGATTCAATAGAAAAATACACAAGCATACAACTTGAAAACAAGTTTGATATTCACACTTTTAACCCCTTTAGTTAGAAAGCAGATAATATAATCAAAGCAACTAAAAGAGTTTAAGAAAAGAGAGATTGACACAACTATTTATCCTGATTCACTATTCAATACAAAGAGCTACGTCCAGTCCTTGGCAGCACCAACTTTCATCCACTATAACTGATCAGGTTACAGACTCCAAGTATTGTTTTCATACCTAGCCTCTTTAGGCTCCAATACAAGTATTCTTTGCACACCTAATCTCTTCAGTCTCACTCAGGTTTGTTTAGAAATTTGTTTGTAATAAATACAATCAGACAGATAGTTCTTTCACTAACACTCAGAGAGTGAATTAAATGTAAGCTTAGGAAAGGCTGTGTAATAACTTCAAATGTTTGAAGAATATAGATTGAAAGAATGAAGGAATAAATGCGCAGAGTAACGACTCTTTTAATGTTGTGTGTTCTCTGTGTCTTCATCTTCAATGACTTTTGTATTTATAGCCTTTTAGCATTTAAGATCCGTTAGAGACATTCCTTCAAATGTTGGCTTCAAGCAGAACTTCATTAAATGTAATAGAGTCGTTCTGGGCAACCATTAATGCAATGAGAACGTTGGCTGTACTCTAACATGAAAGATCATGGCGTTATGCATCGTGCAATAGCCAAATCAGAGTTGTGCATAATGCTTTTGTACTTTGCAGAGCACATTTCCCTTTTCGTGTAATAACCAAGAGTACTAGGGAATAAAGTATGTTGAAAACATTCTTTAACTGGACTTCATCTCTGATTTCCTAGAATGCTTGTGAGAATGCTTCTGACTTTTTTTTGATAAGAGTGAGATTAAGAAAGAGAGAGCTTCAGAGTCTTCTGTATGAGGGGACAACTTCCAAAAGCTTACTTGGGTTCTCCATCAAAGAACCACAGACAAGTATAGGAACTTATCAGAAGACACGTTGAAACATCAATGTAGAAAGTTAATAATCTTAGTCAGCAGATAGGTTGACTTTTGCTTCTCCAAACAGGTGATCAACTATGTGGGCAGACAGGTGAGAAGGTGACTTCTTACTATTTTGATCTGCACACTAGGTAGACATGTTAGCAACCAATACAAAGGTTAATTAAATCAGTAACCAATGTTTAGTTTTCAACAAAACTTAGGGAAATGCACATTAGACATTTTTAGAGACTTAACAAAGTTTAGTCTGATCAACAACTTCAGTTAAGTATTGGATAATAGGTTGGCGATAGGACCAGATTGGTTCGATTTTGAAATTAGAGGAACTTAAGATGAGCAATTAAAACTAGAGAGACCAAAATCACTCATTTGTCAAATTACTGGGACCAAAACTATAATTAACCCTAATTAATTTTTAACACCACATAATTTATTTAAAATATATTATCCACATAGATTAATATTAAATATTATTTAATTATTTTTAAATAAATATTATGTTTAGTCAAATTTTATTTATTTATAATTAATATTAAATTTAATTATTTTTCTTTAAATATTATTTATACTCAAATTTTAATTATTTAATTATAGATTTTTATTTATTAATATTTCAGTTTGTATTTCAACATTTAATTATCTGTTAATTACCCTGAAGTTGTATGTCAAAAATTATTTCAACATTTAATTATTACTTTTCTTTTATATTTCAAAATTTACTTTCCTCCAAAATATTTTAATAATTTAAATATTATTATTAATAAAATATTTAAATGGAAAAAGGAGAAGTCGAAACATTATTTTTCTTTTACCTACTCTTATTAATTTAAGGTTTAATATTTAAAATTAATAAATTACTAAGTTACAAATTAGAATTTAACTAATAAAAATTTAATAAATAAATAATTAAAATTTGATTTAAAAAATATTTAATATTAATTATGTGGAATTAAGAATTAATTTTTTTACTTGTGACAATGATGATGTGTCACTCAATCCATCACGTCATCACTTAACGGAGGTATCCTAACGATAGGGACAAATTTCAAAATTTCAAAATCTTTAGAGACTAGAACTTGAAAAAAAAATTGGAATGACTAATACCAAATCCAGCCTATTTTTGGGACCAAAATTTTCACTAAGTCGTTCATATTTTTTTGCAAACTTAATTAAAAAAAGGGATTTTTATCCTAAGTTGAAGCTACTTTCAGAATAGGTTCATTCAGCTCAAACAGCTTCCAATCCATGCAAATAGTTACACAATATTATGAAGATGGTTGTTCTTGTCCA
This sequence comes from Sophora flavescens, assembly GCA_030762895.1. Classification (NCBI taxonomy): domain Eukaryota; kingdom Viridiplantae; phylum Streptophyta; class Magnoliopsida; order Fabales; family Fabaceae; genus Sophora; species Sophora flavescens. The sequence goes on from CM061070.1 coordinate 100,680,344, forward strand.
GGCAGAACCTGGCCCAATACACCCGGGTATGGACCCTTCAAAGGTAACCCAAGAGAACTCACCGGACCAACAAGTCGGATCAGCCAAGAATAGGAGCACCCCGTCTATCGCACTACTCGGACCTCCTCGGCTTATGTATCTTGAACTATAGACAAGACTATTCCACCTGGGAACGAGAGGATCCCTCAAGAGCCTCGACTAAACTAATATAACTCGGGTAATGTTCCCGGGGCTAAAGCCGAATATCAGAACCACCACGGCATAACCGATTACCTGAAGGCTGAGTAATAGGCCTATATTGGCCTAGGTAACCCCCTCCAACTCGGTATCACCGGTTGGAGTCACCATGAATGTTCGGGATCGTATGAGTACTCGGTACTCGGCAGTCGGCAAAATCCGTTAATCCCTGCCGAGTAGCATAATCGTCCAATGGATCCCAGTCTTGGATGTTCCAGAACGTTCTATGAATATGTGTCCCCTATGATAGCTGGCCATCGTACCATCTGTCCTTTAGAGGGACACACGTCGCTAGAGCACTGGAGGCCTTACGGACGACGCCTGCGTCCGTAATACTCGCTAACGATCTGAGAAGGGGGACCACGTGATGTACAAAAAACAACTACCCATCCGCCTATATAAGGAATGAACTATTCACGTAAGGAGGCAGGATCACTAAGGCAAAAACCAACTATACCTCTCAAAACCCTAATCACCCTAACTTACCCTAAATCTCGTCGGAAGGTTTTAATGAGGCCCGAACCCCGAGTTAATGAAAGAGATATTTTAGAAACATTTTTTTTTGTTTAGCATGCTTTATTGGACTTAGTCGAAGCATTGCGCTTCCCTTACTTGGTCGAAGCTCCATGCTCCCCCTTCTTAGTCGAGCTCCGACTCCCGTACTTGGTTGAAGCTCTACGCTTCCCCTTCTCGGTCGAGCTCCGGCTCCCGCACTCGGTCAAAGCTTCGCGCTTCCCCTTTTTGGTCGAAGCTCCGCGTCTCCCCCTCTTGGACGAGCTCCGGCTCCCGCACTTGGTTGAAGCTCCGTGCTTCCTCTTCTCGGTCGAGCTCCGTCTCCCGCACTTGGTCTAAGCTCCATGCTTGAAACACCTCATTGTGCCCCGTTGTGCCATTAATTATTTATTAATCTTAATCGCGTACTTAACGTTTGAATACAAAAAAAATTAAAACTTAACTTATAAAACATACAACGATGGACAATTTAAAGCATCACACTATTATATAACACATACATACACACCATTTATTTATGCATCAGAGTTTTTAAACAATGTCTAGGGTATCCTATCAGTAGGATCCCTTGCAGGTACATACTTACACAAACTATTATAGATAGTGGAAAATAAACGTATTATAAGACTCACTGGCCCTAGATTCTAAACTACATCGCTGGAATCCACAGCTCGTCCTCCCCCATCTGGTTCATACGGAATCCCATCTAGCTCCTCAGCAACTGGTTCTTCCATAGGGTCTTCTCGCACGATCACATAATAAATATACCAAATACAGAAAGATATAGGGGATAAGAAACAGTTATATCATCATAAGTGGAAATGGAATACATAGCATACAATATAATAATAGTCATAGACAATCAACATACGTAACTAACAAATCATCCTCTAATTAATATATCATCCTCTACCCCAATCTTATACAACTAAACTTTTATACTAACGTGGCCATCTCTATTCCTATCACGTTAGTCAGTAGTCTAGAACTGTCCACTACCAATAACTTTCGAACGCATCAAAGACTAAACAAGTGTTAGTCTAAACTGGTCTAGTGCCAAGAATATACGAACGCATCAAGGAGTATCAATCCAGAACGGTCCAGTGCCAAGAACATGCGAACTCATCAAGGAATATCATTCTATAACGGTCCAGTGCCAATAACATTCGAACACGTCCAGAACTAAAGAGTATTACGGTAGTCTACCTCGGCATCCACATCCATAGGATACTCACCCGCAATATCCGATATCCCAAAATTGGATATCCTCGACCTCGTGTGTTCCACTCACACGACTGTGAATAACAATACAAACACATGAATCTCACTAACCCATATTATTAATATCCTAGTGCCTTAACCTTCCATCAAAATCTCAACACATACTTTATATGACAACTCCTCTTTAAAATAAATCATTTAGGTTAGGCACCTCTAAGTTACCATTATCCTCACACCCAAACAATTATCTTCCAAACCACATATATCTTTGATTAAATCCACTAAGCACAAATATTAAAACCAGGTAGATCATGCATAATCACAATATCAATAAAATATTCAAATATCAAAGTATCACATAAAGCAGTTCAATAATAATAACAATAAAGTCAGATATCATCAAATACTTAAAATCAACCTAATGTCGATAAACCTACAATCCCCGAATCACCATTGGTTTTACGAAAAAAGTTTCCAATGCGATTTTGGTCTTGTCGATTACTCGACAACTAGTAGGGTTTAGGTCGCCCTACACGATTATTATAAAATATGCTACTTATCGATTCCGACGGTAGATTGATTCTTCCCCACCGATTGACGTGCGTGCTTTCCCGCACAAGCTCCGAATGCGTCCACTATAACAACCTGATTTTAATGAAGTTTCATTCAACCGATTAAAATATAATTAAATTATATTTTAAATTTGAGAGTTAGAAAGTGTTTTTGATTAAAATAAAATCATATTCATAGTCTACTTTATGGTAGAGGTTATGATAAAATTTTCGGTTGAAAATTCAGACGAAAGCCGGTCTGCGTTTTCACCACCGGTACAAGTTTACTGTGCAGAAAACCTAATTTTGACCCGTGAACAAGATAGTTAGTGTTTTTACTATGTTTCCTTCAACTTTGGTTATTTTGAAAATTTTCGTTCAAAAATAAAATATAATATTTTATTCGGGCGAAAACGTCGGAGGAATTACGATCGGAAATGCAACCAGGTACGAAATGGAGCAGAATAGGAGACATAAAAGGCTTGAGGTGAGATGAGAGAGTGAGGTGACTCACTAGAGGTATGGCCTAAGCTACCTCCTAAAAAGTGGTCATGATGGACTTTTTGAAATATATCATATTATATTCTAAAAACCTATTTTTCTCTTTCCTCTTCAACCAAACAAGGCACAAGGTCAAAACTTGCTCTCCAAGCTCATTCCTCTCTCCTCAATTTCGTGCCGCTCTCTCCCCTCTCTTTATATACCCCTTTCATTTTCACTTCATCGATCATCTTCCTCCTTCAACCTCCATTAAACCTTCATCTTCTTCTTTCTTCTAAAAGTTCAAGCTCTTAAAGCTTTAGTTTTTATTCATCTTTTCTACTTAAGTTCTTCATTAAAGTTCTTCCTTATACTAAGGGTAATGCTCTCATATGAATCTTTTTGCAAGTTTCATCTTTTATTTCTTATTTTACTTTATGTGTTCTTTATATGCTTTAAACTTCTAAAATCTCTCTAAAATGGTAGAAAACTCCTTGAGTTGAAACCACTTTCTATAGTCTTGTATTAACTTATATTTTCACATACTAAGAGGATATGTAAAACAAAAATCTCTACCTATCTCTTCCAATGAAGGCCGAATGCTTGCATTTGTGACCTAGGAAGTTTTTATTTCAACTTTTGGAATATGATCATGTGATTGAGTTTCTAACTATCCATCGATCCTAAATCTATAAATCTTGGAAGTTTTGATAGCTTGTTCCTATGATGACTGAAAATATGAATAAGTAAGCCTAGGATACTATGTTTCAACTTTCCAAGTATGATCATGGATTTAGAACTCTTAATACCTTGTGATTCTAAACCTAAGAGTTATTGTTAAACAAAGAATATTTTTCCTCATCATCCTATGATGTTTGAAACTTAGTGTTTAGGTACTAGGATGTTTGAGTTTTTATTTTTCCAAAATGATCACGGACTTAAGCTCCATACGATATTTGAATGCTAAGTCTAAGATATTGGAAAGTTTAAAGATTTATAACTTGTTTATTCTATGTTATTAAAGCTAGGATGTATTACTTTCATTTTTCCAAGATGATCATGGACTTGAGCTCCATAAGATATTTGGATGCTAAGTCTAAGAGATTGGAATGTTTAAGTTTCCATTGTTTTCCAAAATGATCATGGACTTGAGCTCCATAAGATATTTGGATCCTAAGTCTAAGAGATTGGAAAGTTTAAGGATTTCTAACTTGTTTATTCTATATTATTAAAGCTAGGATGTATTACTTTCATTTTTCCAAGATGATCATGGACTTGAGCACCATAAGATATTTGGATGCTAAGTCTAAGAGATTGGAATGTTTAAATTTCCATTGTTTTCCAAAATAATCATGGACTTGAGCTCCATAAGATATTTGGATGCTAAGTCTAAGAGATTGGAAAGTTTAAAGATTTCTAACCTATAAATCCTATGAAGGCCGAACCTAGAAGGTTATGGACCTAGGATACTTTGTTATTATTTTTCCAAAATGATCATGGTTTTGAGCTCCTTAATACATATGGATGCTAAACCTAAGATATTGGAAAGTTTAGTGAATGCTAGCCTATTTTACTAGCCTTGGCCGAATGCCCTAAGTTTATAACTTAGTGGGATTTTAATTCAACTTTGTTAAGTGATCATTGTTTATGAACTCCTAACACTTAAGGATCATAAATCCATGAGTTGTATAATTTTCGGGAATCTCTAACCCTAAGAACTAGTCTTGGCCGAACCTATACCTTGTGGTTTAGTGTTCTTGTTTGATTTTAACTCGTGATTTTGTGTTCATAACCTTAGACTTCCACCGTGGAGGAAACGAGGACGTTCGTGGTATATCTCTTCGAGCATCTAATCTCCTTACCTTCACAGAAGGTGGAGTTAGTACTTTGTGGTGTGACAACGAGGAGCTTCGAGTTCGGGAGTCCGGTGATAACCCAGGTGGGGGAAAGAACCAACCTATCGTCGGAATTGATAAGTAGTAGATTATATAATAATTGTGTAGGGCGACCTAAACCTTACTAGTAGTCGAGTAATCGACAAGACCAAAATCACATTGGAAACCTTTTTTGAAAAACCAACAGCGATTCCGGGATTGTAGGTTTATCGATATTAGGTTGATTTTATATTGTTGATGGTTGATTTGATTTTATTACCTTTATTGAATTGATTTTGTGCTATGTTGGTGATATGGGAATATTTTGATTGATATTGTGTTATGCATGATCTACCTGGTTTGTATTATTATGCTTAGTGGTTTTTAAGCAAAGATATATATGTTGTCTAAGAGACGATTGTTTTGGGTGTGAGGATAATAATGATCTAGAAGTGCCTAACCTAGATGATGTATGTTAAAGAGGTGTTACGACATAGAATATGTGTCAAGTTCTAATGGAAGGTTAAGGCACTAGGATGTTGTTAAAACGGGTTGGTGAGATTCAAGTATAGGTGTTGTTGTCCATGACCGTGTATTGGTAATATAATACACAAGGACAAAAGTGTATTGGTAATATAATACACCAAGACAAAAGTGTATTGGTAATATAATACACAAAGACAAAAGTGTATTGGTAATATAATACACAAAGACAAAAGTTTATTGGTAATATAATACGCAAGGACATCTGTGTATTGGTAATATAATACACCGTGTATTGGTAATATAATATACGTAAAACACTTCTGTGTATTGGTAATATTATACACGTAAAAAATTTCTGTGTATTGGTAATATAATACACCATGTATTGGTAATATAATACACGTAAAATCAAGAGTTCTCGCGAGACCACTTCCACCTTAGGAAATAGGTGTGCAACTATGGTGTCTTTGAGTAGCATGAGATTGGGGGTAGAGGATGATATATTAACTTGAGGGTGATCTGTTAGTTATGCGTGTTGTTTGTCTGTGACAATTACTGTATGATTTACTATGACTCTTTTCCGATTTATGATGATAGAACTGTTTCTTATCCCCTATGTTTCTGTATTCTTGTGGGTTACTTTACTTACATTAGAAGACCCGATGGAGGATTATGTTGCTGAGGAGCTGGGCAGAGCTCTGTATGGAACGGAGGTTGCTGAGGAGTTGGATGGAACTCCTTACGAACCAGACGTTGGAGGTCGAGCTGTGATCCATGGAGAGTAGAGTATAGATAGTATGGCCAGTGTGTCTAAGAAGGAGTATTTTTATATGTTTCCGCTAAGTATGGCTTTTATTTTAAGTTTATGCCTGTGAGGGATCCTACTGAGAGGATTCCCTCAACAGTGTTTTGGTAATGTAATAAATAAACAGGTGTGTATTTATATATTACAACCTTGGTGTGTTTAATTTGCAGAAGTTATATGATTGTTTAAATAAAGTTTTAATTTTTACGTACTTTTCACGCGAAGCGCGTGATTAAGGAATTAATTAATAAGGTTTTAAGTTAATAAAACACCGGGGCACAACAGGGTGTCTCATCCACGCTACTGCCAAGAACCTCAGCACGCTGTCCAACAATATCCACAAATCTGCCACCATCCATCCTCACACATCCATCGTTGCGCTTTCCGTCCTGATTACACATACGAGTAACATAATTCACCGGAAACACCAAATCCCAACCGAATCAACAATAGGGTTCCAAATAAAAAAATCTACTTGAATCAAGAGATAAAATAGATGGAAAAACTTACGAGAACAATGACTGGTCTTAGGGAAAATCAGATTCAAAATAAGCTCATGAATCCTAGGGAAAAGCTACCAAAACAGGGCTACTATTCGAGCTCCATTACTTTGGAAACAGAACCCTATTTAGAAAACTGAACGGTTACAATGAATATCTATCCTTCCTAAACCTCCTTACAAAGTTTCAGCCCGATCCAACGGTTAAAACATCTCAAATCGTGATTCTTTGGTGACAACTTAGATGGTATCCGGTTGAGTTTCTCACCTCCTAGGCCTACTGTCCGAGCTTCATATCTCACACTCTGGAGGTTTGTTCCAAATTCTGAACTTTGGATATGAAGAACCACAAGTCTTGAACCTTTTGATAAAATTTGGGAATGATCCAACGGTTGAAGAGTGTTTGGCGACTCTCTCACTGAGACTGCTCCAACTAGGTTTCAAAGCTTCCAACAAAGGCTTCTTGTAACTATTGAGGTTTCTCTATCAGTTATTCTCCTATAATCCGAAGTAGTGGGTGATAAAGAGAGTTAATAAGATGAGGAAGATAACTAAGATCATAGAAGTAAGGGTTTACCTCTAGCTAATGAAAGAAAGTGAAAGAATGATCAAGTTGTGTAAGAACAACAATGGAGTTTTTGAAGAAAAAGTGAAGAAGAAATGGAAGAGATGAAGAAGTGAGTGATGGGGGAGGGAGGCCACGGTTTTGAGGAGTATTTATAGGCTAGATCTTAGGCTTTGTTTGGTTATAAGGAATTGGTTTAATGGGTTTTGTGAATATTAAATAATATAAGCTTAACCATAGTTAATAGTTAACTTAACTATGGTTAAAAATTATGTGACTCACAATTAATGTAGCTGTGGCTGGTTTTGGGCCACATCTAATGAGTCGTCCATGACTCATAGATCCCATCCATTAGCGATTCCCGGAAATCCCGTACGCAGCTCCGTTATTTTCCCGATTTCGATTTTTGAAGGGAAAATGATGAAACGAAAGCAAAATGAAATAGGTATGGTTTAGTATATATGGCTGCACGAAATTGAGGATATGTGGGAGGTTTACATCCATGTAAAATGAGTGATTAAGAGTGTGTAGATGTGTCTTGTTAATAACCGCGAAAGCTTGGGGGTATTTTGGTCATTTTACCTAAAACTCATGATTAATAACATTTAATGCTCATAAATGTTTGGTGACTCATCCTCCATGAGTCATCATGTATGACTCGTTGTCCCGATCTCTTGAATGGTCTCTACAGTTTCGTTTTTGACTCTGTCGGTTTCCCGATTAGGGTTTCTGTCTGTTTTTCGATCGAAAATTTTCAAAATGACCAAACTCATTGGAAATATGTTTTAAACATAAACCATTTCGTTCACGAGTCAGAATTAGGTTTTCTGAACATTAAAATCTTACAATTAGTGAAAACACCGACTGTTTTCCGTCCGAACTTTTACCAAAATTCGTCCGAATAAACATAATATTTCATTTATGAATAGAAATTTGGAAAGTAGGATTCCTCACGGACATAATATAAAAACTCTACAAATTTCAGTTTCGGGTCAAATTAGGGTTTTCTGCCGGTATAAAATTATACTGTCAGTTAAAAAACGCAGAGTGCTTATGCTTTGTTTGTCTTGCTCGAGCATGGACAAATTAGACTTACTGACTCTTTGGGTCCTTACCAGTTAAGAGGTACCCAAACCAATTAAGCATAATAATCTCATAAAAAGCTCTTTTTTTTTTACTCAGCAAGGTATGGGTCTTAGATCCATACTATAGTTCTAGATGCAGTCAATACATTAATCTTCTCCATTTGTGGACACTTTATGGACAATTCATCCACTTGGAAAGTTAGGTCTCCTGATTTATTGTCTAATGATGGTGTCGAATCCGCAAGTGAACGGCTTCGTCGTCAAGTAATAAAAAGATCGAATCCATAGGGACCGTGATCTTAAATAACTATCAATTATTAAATCAATTAAACTGGACTAGAAAAAGATTTGGTTTTTAAAAGATTAACTAACAAATCGAATATCTAAAACGCAATCAAACAAAATCGCAATCAAATCAAATATGGGATTTTTCAATATCAAAAGAGATTTCCAGGAATTGGGTTACCAACAAGACTGCTCATGTTACTAAATTGACTACCCCTCTTGTTAATTATCGAAATTGCTTTGAAGGTGAATTTATCCTAAATAAGTTAATGTTCCCTCTCGGGATACAAGAACCATGCCCAATTAAACCAACCCCTACTCTCGTGGTAATTGAATTTAAATCGAACCCTTTAAGCTTTGTGACAATTGAGTGAATCCTCAAAGGACCTCTTCTAACTCTCGTGATTTAAGTCCTAAGTTTGATTCCTATAGATCTGATACCTAAGTTCACCGCTAGGTTCCTCCTTAGAGTATCTATGACATGCAAATAAGTGCGCACAAAATTCACAAGTAATTCATGCAATATGAATTAAATCGAATGCAAATTGAAATTAACAAGAAGTAAAACGTCAATTCATAACATAAAACAAGTCTTGGGCATAGCCCAAATTCCTAGAAATAAAAAGACTACTCAAGCATTGCCATATTCATAGCAAGCTTGATTAACAAAAGCATAAAAAAACCTAAGAGAAAAGAAGAAATTGAGAAGAAGAGAAATCCTAATTTTTGCCTAAGGTAGCAGCCCAAGGGATCCCTATTTTCCAGCCTCTAAGTCCTATTTATAATGTAGGGTAACTTGAATCCCAAGCTGTTACAAAATCAAATCAAATCAACAATTAAAATTCCAGATATTGCACGTCACGGCCGTGATGCCTGTCACGGCCAGGCCGTGATGGGTTCTGACTTGGAGATGGCTTCAGTGCTTGGTCTGTCACGGCCGTGACCACCATCACAGCCTAGCCGTGATCAGTTCTTCCTGTGAGTGTCTGGTTCAGTTGCCATGTCACGGCCGTGATGGCTATCACGGCCTGGTCATGACCAGTTCTGAGTTCAACCTTCTTTCTTTTCGGCCCTACTCGATCATGGCCGTGATGCCTATCACGGTCAGGCCGTGACGGACTCTGTTTGGCTGATTTTTCTTGTACTTCAAGCTCCTCCTTCACGCAAACTCCAACATGACTGGTCCTGAGCATTTATTCTTCAATTCCTGCACAAAAACACCACAAAACCACCTTACCCGTTCCAAGGTAAAAACTAACAAAAATCAAAATTAAAAATGCCTAAACGATAAGAAAATGCATGCAATATGATAAAGAAATATGAGGTGTAATCAACTCATCATCTAATCTTAAGTGTAGATCATTATCCAGTTTTAGGTGATATAAAGATACTTTCCTAACTAGGGTTTACACTAGAGAAGATTGCCAAAACAGATTTTGGAAAGAAAAATTCATAACCGTCCTCCCGACATCGTTAGGAGACATCGTTAGGTGGTATAAAGATACTTTCCTAACTAGGGTTTACACTAGAGAAGATTGCCAAAACAGATTCTGGAAAGAAAAATTCATAACCGGCCTCCAGACATCGTTAGGAGACATTGTTAAGGATGAAATTATAGCTCAATCTCCTGATGGAAATATTCCATATGAACTGCTAAGTTATGGACAACTCATTGCAGTCATTCAAAAAATAGGTGCGAGAATTTGTAAGGAAGATAAAGTCCGTGACCAATTCAAAAAAGAGAAAGCAGCTAAAAAGGATCTAGGATCTTTCTGCCAACATTTTGGTATTCATCCTTGCCCAAAAGACAAGCCAAGATATATATATATATATATATATATATATATATATATATATATATATATATATATATATATATATATATTGTAGAGGGGAGTGCTCACTTGGACGACTGACTAACATCCCTATTATGATGGAGGATGTGTGACAGAAGATAGGTGACCACGTCAGCATACAGGCTTAGCTGCATGAGAGAATGGGTAGAGGACGATCCAGTTGTTGGAACCAAAGTGGTTATGGTTAATAATCTCTGGAAACTTTGATGTTAATAAAAAGATTAATTTGTATGGCAAAGATAAGTTTATGGACTAACTCATCTATTCTAGTGTGCATGACTGCTTTTACATTGCTAGACGAGAGTACTAGTCCAGAGTTCTTTAAATAAGTCCAAAAGCATCACTAACTAAGATCGTTAGACGAGCCGCTAATCTATCTGGTTGATATAACAAGTCCAATACCTAGCAAGTCCAAAGACTTGTAGCCCACCCGATAATAGTTAGACGATCTGATAAGTAGTCTACCCGATAAAAAAGATAGACGAACCGTTAAGTAGACTACCCAGTGAAAGCTAAAATAAGTTAATACTAGACTACCCAGTAGAACAACTAGACGATCTGTTAGTAGACTACCTAGTTGCTTTACTTCAAGGTTAAAAATGCACATTCAAAGACGTACTGCTTCAGAACCCGTCTAGTCAGCGCTTTTATATCAAATGATTGCTAATTTAATTCATTTGCTTTTATGTCTTTACCTTGGTTATTTCAAATTGCTTATGCTTTATTCCTCGGTGAAAGAAACATAGTACCATCGATTACACAAATTCCTTTGTACCCTGACATAAGCTGCCGCAAAAGTTGACTCAGTACAAAGAAGGAAAGATAAAAGGCAACTTTTGGATACAATAGAGAAGTGACGGTACCACTTTGAGCATTTCTGATAACCAAGAGCCCTTTTCTGAAGATCACATATCAAGTTATTAGACTCAACAAATCCTACTATTAAATGTTATCTCTAAACGGATACATCTTGAAGACCGCTGAAGAAACAAGAGCTGAAGCTGCACGTCATCTATAAATACTGGACAACCCCAATGAAGAAGTTGTTACATAAATAAGAACCAAGCTCTGATTGGGTAGGTGATCCTTGGATGTGATACCCCTAAAAGCTTAGAAGCTGTTGCATAAAGGTATGACTCGAGGTGAAGAGTGCTCGAATTTCAGGCTTGTGTAAAGCTTGAAAGTGGGTAGACGATCCTTAATAGTCTAGAAGAATGCTTGAATATATCTCAGACTAACTTGTAACTTTAAAGAGGGAAAGCAGCCCTAGAGTGTGATATTCTCAAAGGTTAGAGGACTCTTGGTGAAGAGTGCTCAAAATTGTAAAGATTTATCAAGCACCTATAAAGCTTGATCAATAGTGAAAAACTTATACGTGGTACGAGGACCGGATGTAAATCGTATTGGTTGTGATTGAATCAAGATAAATTTCTGTTTTCAAGCTTCTCCCTATCTCGCATTGTTATTTATATTTTGAATCTTATATGCATTTAGCAAGTAGTTTTTGGTTGATTAAACTCCACTTATTACTCTTGTTAAGTGTTTGTGAAAGGAATTAATTAATTTAAAAAATACACGAACACCCAAATAATTGCTCTTAGCAACAAAACTTTTATATTAATCTTGAATTAAAAGTTAATTATTTAATTGAAAAAGATAGTAGTGTCACATTTTTTTTTATTTTGGGTAAAATATATTTAGGGTGAGGGGACGGTGTCCTAGTTCAAGGCATGAAATACCTTTAGGCTCTATGAGCACTTACAAAGGGATTTACATTTACCTCACCTCAAGGGGACTAGAGGGTCGAACCTGTAACTTATCAAATACGAGACTCTGTCATGCTCTATTAGACCAACTGCTTGAGATTAGTGCCGTCCTATTTTAATGAAGAGGGAGAGATTGCATTCGAAAAAGAAAGTAAGCAAGTCTCATTTCATTATTAATTATTAATTATTTTTAATATTGATTTCTCAAAGAAAATTGTGTAACAATGTATAATATTTATGACTTTTTAATTAAATAAAAATTACAAAAGATAAAATAAATACATCATACATAAATAACTTGAAATAAGATTACGATAAATGTAAAGGTATCACGATATTACATTAAAACCGATAATTATATACTTATAAATTATCCATAATATATAATAGCGCATCAAAGCTAAGATAAACTAAAACTATCATTTTTAATAAATAAAATTTCTTAAATTTTTTTTTTGAACAAAAAATTTCTTAAAGTTAAATAATTTGAATCATATAATTATTTAAATAGTTATTTTAGCCTAAAAAATGGGCGACTAAAAATACCAAAATTTATTTGAGTTTAATTTTTTAGACAATCAAACAATTACAAATCTGCGTCAAAAAAAAAAACAATTACAAATCATTTATGTATGATTTTTAAAATAATTATTATAAGAATGCATCACAATTAAATCCATTTGATTTTGATATGCAACCGTTGATATCTGTGTATGAAACTTTCTTGAAATAATGGTTTTTTTTACTATTTTAATTTTCAGTTTTATCTTATTAATTAATTTTCACTTTAACAAAACTCAGTTTCTTTACTAAAATTGAATGTGAATTTTCAAGGTGCACCACCCACATTTTACACCACCTATATGGTAAATTTTGGGGCAATCAAATTGCCACATATGTGGGTCAAAATTTCAAACTTTCTAATTGTATTATACTGTAGTCAAACTATATGAATATAATATATTGTAGTATAATATATGTATTTTTTGTATTTACAAATTTAACTCATATTAAAATAATATTTTTTGATTAAAAAATTGATTATATTGCAAAATATTATTGACAACGAACATTATTTTAATTCATATTAAAATATTATTTTACAATATTATCAGTTTTTTTAATCAAAAAACATTATTTTAATATGAGTTAAATTTACGAATACAAATAGTACATACACTATACTACAATATATTGTATTCATATAGTTTGACTACAGTATAATACAACTAAAAAGTTTGAAATTTTGACCAAACCCATGTGACAATTTGATTGATCCAAAATTTGCCACATATGAATGATATAATGGATGGTACAAAATATGAATGATGCACCTTAACCCCCTTCATTAAATAACCACTCAAATGAAGCGTAACATAATTAACAAATTTCCGCATACATAATTACATATATGATATAACTGTCCCTCAAGACGGTACCATCTCATAATCCTTCAGTTTTTATTTTCAGAATAGAAGAGGTTTGAAACAAATTAGAGAGAAGTATAAATTAATCAATACTTGAATAAACTATATCCAAATTAATTAAGTGATCAGATTAAAGTTATTCTCATGGATGCCACAACTAGTCACATAGCCTTAGTTTCAGTTCCTGTATATAGCCATCTACGCTCAATTCTTGAGTTCTCCAAGCGACTTGTTAATCTCCACCAAGACATTGATGTCACATGCATCATCCCCACAATTGGTTCTTCTCCCTGCAACAACACCAAAGCCCTTGTCCAATCTCTCCCTTCATCCATACACCACATCTTCCTTTCACCACAAAATTTAGAAGACATACCACAAGACACTCACCCTGCTATCCTAGTTCAAGCCGCAATCTCTCTTTCTCTACCTTGTATACATGATGCACTCAAGACACTACATTCTAGCTCAAACCTTGTTGCAGTTGTTTGTGATGGTTTAATAACTGAAGTGCTACCATTGGCTAAGAACCTCAACATCTCTTCCTTCATATATTTCCCATCCACTGTGATGTTACTATCATTGTGCTTGTATTCTTCAAAACTGGACGAGACGATTTCATCCGAGTACAGAGACCTATCAGAACCTATACAGATTCCTGGTTGCATACCAATCCATGGAAGGGATCTCCCTGAACCACTCCAAGATCGATCAAGTGAAGCATACAAGGCGTTTCTTGAAGGTAACAAAAGGTTCTATTTAGCTGATGGGGTATTGGTTAACAGCTTCCTTGATATGGAAGCAGAGACCATAAGAGTGTTGCAATTGCAACAAGAAGGCACAAAAATCCCTTCTGTTTATGCAATAGGACCCTTCATACAAAAAGGGTCATTTACTAATTATATGGGAAATAATAATGGAAGTAGTACTGAATGTCTAATAAGATGGTTGGATGAGCAGCAAGATAATTCCATCTTGTATGTTTCATTTGGGAGTGGTGGGACACTTTGTCAAGATCAGATGAATGAGCTTGCATTGGGATTGGAATTGAGTGGACAAAAGTTTTTATGGGCATTAAGATCACCTAGTAGATTTGGCTTCATTACTGACCTTGGTGCTGCAAATCATGAGGACCCTTTACAATTTTTACCTAATGGGTTTTTGGAGAGAACAAAAGGTCAAGGCTTGGTAGTTCCTTATTGGGCACCCCAAATTCAAATCCTTGGTCATAGTGCAACTGGTGGATTCGTATCCCATTGTGGTTGGAATTCCACTCTCGAAAGTGTGGTCCATGGCATTCCTATGATTGCGTGGCCACTCTTTGCTGAGCAAAAGATGAATGCATCTATGCTGACTAATGGTTTGAAAGTCGCACTCAGGCCTCAAGTTAATGAGAAGGGTATTGTAGAAAGGGAAGAGATAGCAGAGATCATAAAGCATCTAATGGTAGGTGAAGAAGGTAAGGGAATTCGCCAAAGGATGAAAGAGTTGAAAGGTGCTGCTGTTGATGCACTAGAAGAAAATGGATCTTCAATAAGGGCCCTATCAGAGTTGGTACTAAAGTGGAAAAGTAGAAGGTTGGAAGGCTTATAGGCATTTGCAGTGCTAATACGTTTACTATACACCTATTAGACATTGCAGGGATTAGGGAAATACAAATTCCATACCATTACATATCTATTGCATTAATTTGATGTAGCATTGAGGTAACTCATTTTTACGATCTCAACAGCTTAAATAATCTAATTTGAGTTGATTATATGTGTTTTTTTTTTTAGTTTTTAATATACTGTTACTTTTTTTTAGATGGATTAGAATAGCATTTTAACCAATTCTTTTGAATTAGATGCTCACATTCTCTCTATTTAAAATAATTTGAATGTAATCCCACTAGTATAGCTCAAGTGGCAGAACTCAGGGATATTTAGTGTCGATGAAGTATGGGTTCGATCCCGCGGTACCTCCAGATTTCTCCATTCCCTATAAAGCTTAAGTATACCTCCTATGAACCAAAATAATAATAATAATAATAATAATAATAATAATAATAATAATTTGAATGTAAGAGAATGTTAGTAAAATAAATGTTAATAAAGGGTCTCTTTGACAAGAGTACAAGACCAGTCCACTAGCTCACGACGAATGAAATTATAGTCTTGTTTGATCAACATTTTTCTAACTAACTTCCAGACGCTAATTGAAGTAGAGTGAGCTTATAGTTTATAACTTATCATTTTTTCCCATTTTTATCCTTACTATTTGAATCAAATTCATCATTTACCCTCACCTAAATAAAATAGAAAAAAAAATACTAATTCTAATATTTTCTAATCCTTAACTGAAGTCAATAAAAAATTTGGGATAAAAAATAGAAATTATACTTTTTTCTATAAAAAATAAAACTTATATAAAAAAAATTCATATATCAACATACCATTTTATTTTATTATATCATTTTATTTCCTATTTTAAGAGTTGTTTATAATTTATACCTCTCAAATTCTATGATTTCTTCCTTTTTATAACTATGTACTTTGATGTTCGAATACTATTCATTAAGAGCCTGAATCCGTTGGTTATGGCTTCAAGATACTCAAGAAGGGCGGGGGGTGTTGAATTGAATATCGGTGATTTTAAAACTTTCTTCCATTTTTTATAAAAACTGAAACTTTTCTTTACTTTTTGAAAAGATTTTTGTCAACCAACTAACCAAAAGTGTTTTTTGTAAGAGTGATTAAACTAAACAAGAAAGGTTAACAAGGATATTGATTTCAAATATGAGCATACAGATTATCTCATTCAGATTTCCGTAACAATTGCTTTTAAACATACATTCAATAATAAAGCAAATAAAGAGTTAAGGGATATAGAGAAAATGAAAACCGAGATTTTATCCTGGTTCAGCTACCTCCTCTGGTAACCTACATCCAGTCCCCACTTCACAATGAGTTTCGTCCACTAAATCAAAATCAATTACAAAATTCTTTACAAGCTTCAACTCCCAGGTTCCTTCTACCCAATTGACAGCTTTTCAGACAAAGCAATCTTGCAATACCCAAGAGTCCCTTCTACTCTTGATCTACACAGAGAAAACCTTCTCTCTTATCTTCCTTTTGTAGTAAGAAAAGATTTTGAATCAGATTCTAAGAAATCAGATTTACAAGTTGAAGTTCTAATGGAAAAACTCAAGTATTCTCAATGAAAAGCTCTCTCTAAGAAATTCGTGTTTAATATCAGTATTGAATGAATTGTTGTTCAGAAAGTGTTTGCCCATTCATATATATAGTTGTATTCCAAAAGAGATCCGTTGGGCATACTTCAGAAGTCAGCTAAGATCAGAATAAACTTTCTTGAAAAATTCAGTTGTCAGTCAATCGATTGTGTAATCGATGTATTAAACAAAGTTTCCATTTTTATAACTGAGTACATCGATTTCCCAATCGATTGTGTTCTTGGAAATTCTTGATTTTGAACAATACACAGATGTGTACATCGATTGTGTTCTTGAAGAACATGTGCATTCTAAGTACAGAAGCCTTTACATCGATTGATCAATCGATTGTATGATCATTGTCAAAAGTCCTAGCCTCTGTTTAGGCTCATACAACAATGTATCAATCAATTGTTTGATCATTTCAAAAAGATTTTACTTTTGTTCTGCATATGGATCAATGTACCAATCGATTGTATGCATGTGTCAAGAAGTCTTGGCTTCTGTTAAGTCTTATACATCGATGTTGCAATCGATTTATAGAAGCTGATTTGCTTACTGATCAAGTAAATCCAGAATCAATCAATGTATACATTGATGTATAGAATTTATACATTGATGTACACATAGGTTTTCATTAAAAGCTAGTTAATTAACTGAAATGACATCGATGTACACATAGATGTACATAACTTTCAATTAATTATTTTTCATTCTAAGTTTAATTTTAATTTGTGAAAACCATTTTGATTGTTTTTAGTGATCTTAATCAAAGAGAAAATACTTAAATTTTTCTTTACATAACAACCCTAATAATCCTTGCTTGAGTTTCTTTGAGATTCATCTTCTCGGTTCTTTATCTTCAAGCCTTCCTTCATGATCCTTGCTTTCTTCCTTTGATCCTTTGCATCCACTTCCTTGATCTATTGATATCTTATGAAAACACTTAAACTTGACAAGTTGTTAATGAATCAAAGTGATAATCAATTAAGTTTGGTCATTAATCAAAACACAATAGGGCCATTTATCGACAAACTCCTCCTTTTTGATTGATGACAAACTTACCATACTTTGCATGTTTAATATTCAGCATAACATAGGAAATAATTGAAAATATTGAAAGATATCAGAGTTCATAATGTAGCAGTGGTTTTTATATTACTCCCCTTGTCTAACTGACAGTTTTCCGTTTTAAGATCATGTTCTAGGATTACTAGTTCATTTCATTGAATATTATGGTACCCTTTCTCCCCTTTTGTCATTATAAAAAAGAATCTATCGGAGATGTAAAGCATATAATCATTAAACACAAGGTACATACTAAAGAAATATTCATCCATTCATTATCATTGTGTCAAAGAGAGTACAATTCATTGATTTAATCAAAACATAGTTAAAAAAAAGAAAATAACCGGCAAACATCATCAAAATACCATCTTAGACACACTAAGAGACCCTAGAGCTAAATATCTTCATTGTTCCTTGGCTCTTCAATGTTCTGTTCAAGTTCAGTAGCAGCAGCCTCCCTTGCCATTTGCAGAACATCTTCAGAAGTTGGAGTCACTTCTGGAGGTGGAGATGCAGAGATGGGAATTCCTAAATGTTGATGTATGGTAGCCATCTGCCCTTCAAGAGTGATGATCTTCAGACTCATATAGTTAAAAGTCCTCTTGATCATCAGATTTTGCTTGTTTTGCCTTGTTTCAAAAACTTCAATCATCTTTATTAGCCTGTGCATCTTGATATTCATTTCGTTGTTTTTCATTGGAGCCCTTGGCTCATCTCCAGCCACTCTTACCCATTCTCCATCCGAGTTCTTAGCAAGCTTCATCTTGCTAATGGTGCCCTAACCAAATTTGTGAGTTACTTGCCTAGCTTGGAATCTTTCCTCATGTTCCATGGAGACCCCAAAATTTTCAAGAAACTTCACAACTAAACCAGGGTAAGGCAAGGTAGCTCCACTGATTTTGCAATCAACCATGTGCCTCACAATGATGTAGCTCCAACTGAGCTGTTTCCTCTCTATCCTTGCCCATAGCATCAAGATGTCATTGTTTTGTAGAACATCATGGTTACCTAACCTTGGTAGGAACATCCTACTTAGTACATACTGGAGTAGCCTGTGCTGGATATGCATGGAGCTGATGTTGATCAATCTCCCTTCAGGTGCATTCTCCACTAGCAGCACTTTCCTTGCTTCTTCCTTATCATAGGCCTTTAACCATGCAATTTCAGGACCAATTCCTGCCATATTGCTTCATAAGTAATCTAGACTAGTGAATTGTGAGAATTCATCAAAGGTCATCTCAATTCTCTTGTTCTTGACCAAAGCAGAAAACTTATAGAATCCATCTCTACAGTGCAGTAGAAAGCCTTGGTTAAGGTTGGATAAATGTCACTCTTGATTTGTAAGAAGTCACTCAGTTTGTATTCTTAAATTTTTTTGTGAAATGTGAAACCATTTGCCTCAAAGTAGTTGAAATCAACAGTTCTTGCCTCATGGGTATCTCTATGTTTAAAATCATCTTTATAAAGCATGATATGCTCTTCATCAGAGAAGTACCTTTTGAGCAAATCAATCTCAATAATGAGATCGTCATCTTTTTCTTCTTCTTCTGTCCTCTTCCTCTTTCTTTGTTCAACCTTCTTCTTGGGTGCTTCCTTCACCACCTTCTTCTTATTTTCTTGTTTCTTGGGTGTTGGTTTAGAAGACCCAGCCACCTTTTCCTTTCCTTTGGCTTGCTTTTTCTTAGAAAGTTCCTTGATTGGAAGCTTTTCTTGCCTTTGAGAGGTTTGGGTTTTCTCCATTTGTTTCCTCTTAGGGCGTGAAGGCGTGGTAATGGGTGAAACTTGTTGAGGTGTGGAGGATTGGGTTGAAGATGATGATGTGGAGTTGGAGGGAACAGGTGTAGAAGGACCAGTTTGCTTCACACGAGCCATTAGAGTGACTTTTGAGCTCTGTTAGAGTTTGGGTATTAATTTGAGAATTTGATTTGGAAAGTGTAAAAATTTGGAGGGAAAAGCTGGGTATTTATAAACTTATGACAATCAATTGATGTATCAATCAATGTATTAAAGGTTTTCTGCTTGTTTAACACATCAGTCAATCGATGTACACAACATCAGGATTGAGATTTTAAGTGTATCAATCGATGTATAACCTGAGTCAGAGAGTACTAAGTCCTGAAACTTGAACTCAATCGATGTATAAGCTATGTCAGAGAGTCCAACATTAGCAGTATACAATCAATATATGTATAAATCGATGTATAAGGCAAGTCAGTGAGTCCTAAGTTCTGGAAACTTCACTCAATCGATGTTACAATCGATTTATATACAGGGTTAATATTTTTAACCCAATGTAAATCGATGTATCAATCGATGCATAAGCACTTACAACGAGTAGTGCTACTGAGATTAGTGGTTCAATCGATGTACTAATCGATTTATAGCAGATCATTTTGAGATTTTCAGATTTTCATAGTAGGTCAATCGATGTTGGAATCGATGTATCGATGTTGGAATCGATGTATAAAGGCTTCCAGTGGGTCATGTTTTCTGATTTTGTCCAACAATCGATGTTCTAGTCTTTCTTAGACTTAAAATCTTGAATCAATCGATGTCATAATCGATGTAAGGTAATTAAATCAATTTTCTAGGTTTGTATATGGATTGCACAATCTATGTACTAGCTATGAGATATAGGTTTTTTCCTAGTCTAATCGATTGTCAAATCGATGTACAGACATCAAACATCAAATTATCATGCATTCAACATTCAAAACATCAAGCATAGGTAGGATCAATTATTCCCAATTCTCTTCTTATATAATATAAGCTTTCCTTAGCCAATGGTTTTGTGAAAATGTCAGCTAATTGCTTAGATGTATCAACATATTCAATAACTGTATCTCCACTTTGAATGTGATCCCTTATGAAATGATGTCTTATTTCAATGTGTTTGGTTCTAGAATGCATTATAGGATTCTTAGTTAGATTTATATCACTAGTGTTGTCACATTTGATTGGCACTTTCTCTAGGAGAACACCATAGTCAATGAGTTGTTGTTTCATCCAAAGGATTTGTGCAGAACAACTACCTGCTGCAACATATTCTGCTTCAGCAGTTGACAAAGCCACACTTGTTTGCTTCTTACTAATCCAAGAAACTAGTGAGTTTCCTAGTAAGTGGCAAGTTCCACTACTACTCTTCCTTTCCAACTTGCATCCAGCAAAGTCAGAGTCAGAGTATCCTATTAAATCACATGTTGATCCCTTAGCATACCATAATCCCATTTCTTTAGTTCCTAGCAAGTATTTCATGATTCTCTTTACAGCAGTTAAGTGAGATTCCTTAGGGTTGGATTGGTATCTTGCACACATACACACACTAAACATTATATCAGGTCTACTTGCAGTCAAGTAAAGTAAGGAACCAATTATACCTCTGTACTTGGATGCATCCACTGTTTTACCTTTCTCATCTTTGTCCAAGTAACATGATGGACTCATTGGAGTTTCCATTTCCTTTTCATTCTTCATGCCAAACTTCTTCAATAGTTCTTTACAGTACTTTACTTGGCTTATGAAAGTCCCATCATCACATTGTTTGATTTGAAGTCTCGGGAAGAAAGTGAGTTCTCCCATCATAGACATCTCAAACTCATTTTGCATCAATTCATCAAATTCCTTACATAGTGAATCATTAGTAGCACCAAATATAATATCATCAACATATATTTTTACAAGTAGTATATTTTGAGCTTTTCTTTTTGTGAAAAGAGTTTATCAACCTTGCCTCTAGTAAAACCTTGTTGTAGTAAAAAGTTACTCAATCTTTCATACCAAGCTCTTGGAGCTTGTTTAAGTCCATACAAGGCTTTAGTGAGTTTATATACATGATTAGGAAATTCATTCATTTCCAAACCAGGAGGTTGACCAACATATACTTCTTCTTGTATAAACCCATTTAGGAATGCACTCTTAACATCCATTTTATATAACTTTAAATTCATGATACATGCATATGCTAGCAACATTCTAATAGCTTCTAATATAGCCACATGTGCATATGTCTCATCATAGTCAATACCTTCTTCCTGATTATATCATTTAGCTACTAATCTAGCTTTATTCCTTACTATGATACCATTTTTATCAAGCTTGTTCCTAAACACCCATTTTGTACCAATTATTTGTTTATCCTTGGGTTTTGGAACAAGTTCCCAATCTTTATTTCTTTCAAATTGATTAAACCACTTCATTCACGAGTCAAAATTAGGTTTTCTGATCATCAAAATCTTACTGTCAGTGAAAACACTGCATTGCCATGATCCTATGCTCATCAACTATTGCATCATCTATAGTTTTAGGTTCAATTTGAGATACAAAGCCATGTTATTACAAGCATTTCTCAAGGAATGTCTAGTAATTACCCCTTTGGATATTTCACCAATAATGTTGTCTAGAGGGTGATTCCTTGCAGTTTTCCACTTCTTAGGTAGTTCCTCATATTTTTCCTCTACTGGAATCTCTACTATTCCTTCCACTTGTGAATTTTCTTGCTTTTCTTCAAGTTGAGTTTCTTCCAATGTTTCTGCAACATCATCAAAAACATCATTTCCCAACCTTTTGGGGTTAGATTCATCAAATGTAACATGTACAGATTCTTCTATTGTTTGAGTTCTTCTGTTGAAGATTCTAAATGCTTTACTAGATAATGAGTAGCCTAGGGATACCTTCATCAGCTTTAGGATCAAATTTACCTAGATTATCCTTGCCATTATTTAACACAAAACACTTACAACTAAAGACATGAAAGTGAGCAATATTTGGATTTCTACCCTTATACAATTCATATGGAGTTTTCTTCAATATTGGTCTAATTAAGACTCTATTAATTAGTACATAGCAAGCTGTGCTAACAGCATCTGCCCAAAAGTATTTTGGCACATTAGAGTCATTCAACATGGTTCTAGCAATCTCCTCAAGAGATCTATTTTTCCTTTCAACTACTCCATTTTGTTGTGGAGTTCTAGGTGCTGAAAATTTGTGTTGTGTACCATGTTCATCATAGAAATTGTCAAATTCCTCATTTTGGAATTCTCCTCCATGATCACTCTTAATTGATACCATTTTCATGTCTTTCTCATTTTGTACAAGCTTAGCCATTTTCTTAGCCAAAACTTTTTGTTCTTGAAGGACCAAAAAGATCCATATGCAACAATTGTAAAGTTCTACTAGTTGAAACAATGTTTTTAGCTTTGAAAGAAGTTTTCACTTTTTTACCCTTTTGACAAGCATCACATAAACCATCTTTCACAAACTTCTTCTTAGGTAAACCAATTACAAGTACTTTGGAAATCAATTTGTTCAAGTGATCCATGTGAATGTGAGCTATTCTCCTATGCCATAGCCAATTTTATTCTTCTTTTGAAATTAAGCAACATGCATCATTAGAAGATAAATTATCTATATCTAGCATATAGATGTTATTAACTCTATTTCCAATCAACTTCATATTTACTATCATGTCACATGTTTGAGTTAAAGTCTACCTTATTCCCACAAAGTTGACTTATGCTCAATAGGTTATGCTTTAGCCCTTCAACATAGAGAACTCCTTCAATCTTAGTTGCTGGACATTTTCCAATTGTGCCAACACCAAGTATTATTCATTTGTTGTTGTCACCATATGTTACATTTCCACCTTGTTTGGAAGTGAAGGAAGTGAATTTTGTGATGTCTCCAGTCGTGTGTTTGGAGCAGCCACTATCTAAGTACCAACTTGAGCTTTTGACCTTTAAACGCACCTACAAAACAGATTTAACCATTTGTCTTAGGTACCCAAATTTTGTTGGGTCATTTGGTGTTAGTCATGACATATGTTCCCTTAGGAACCCATATTTGTTTGATATTCATTCTTGACGGATTTCTAAAATAGCATGTAGAAGCAGTGTGTCCTTTTCTTGCACAATAAAAACATTTAACAAAAGGACTAGTAGAAGATTTAGGTGCAACAAAGAGTTTCTTAAAAGTTTTTCCATGCATTGCTGGTTGGTAACCTATTCCAGCTTTATCATATACTCCAGGTTTGGCACATTCATAGCACTTCACATTTGAAGTTGAACTTTCACCTTTAGAAGGGTTCTTCTTAGGAAAGAAGCTTGAGGGCCTTTTGTTGAAGGATTTCTTCTTTTTGAGAAATCTTTTGAATTTTCTGACCAGCAGTCCCATATCTTCTTCTGAATCTTCATCCTCCTCAACTTCTTCATCTTCATCACTATCAAGGACTTCTTTGGAGATTTGTGCTTTTAGTGATAAGCCTTTCTTCTTTTTCTCCTTCTCTTCATGATCATTCAACCTATGAAGCTCCATCTCATGTTCTTTGAGCTTTTCAAACAGTGTAGCAATTTTCATGGTTTCTAAGTCTCTTGATTCAACTATAGCAATAATTTTTTGTTATCATTCTCTTGTCAAACATCTCATAACTTTGTTGATTTGTTGTTCATCTGAAATACTCTTTCCAAGTCCATTCAGTTGATTGACAATGTGGGCGAATCTTCTTTGCATATCATTGATGTCTTCATCTTTCTTCATGTGAAAGAGTTCATACTCGTGCATGAGTGAGTTCATTCTTGCTCTCTTCACATCACTTGTTCCTTCATGAGTAATTTACAGTGTATCCCACATTTGCTTGGCTGTCTTACAATTAGAGACCCTGAAAAATTCATCATAACTCAAAGCAGCAGTTATAATATTTTTAGCTTTAGCATTATAACCTACTTTTTTCTTGTCATCATCATCCCAATCATGTCTAAGATTATTTGTCTTGGTGCCATTTGAACCAAGAATAAAAGGAATGTATGGACAATTTTCAGAAGCATCTAATACATCAATACCAATAGCCTCAAGGAATATTAACATCCTTTCTTTCCAATACATATAGCAGTGCCATTGAATGCAGGGGGTCTTGCAAGAGAAGCCCCTTCTCCCAAGATGTCATTTGAAGCCATCCTCTCAAGATGTTAAGCTTTACACATGAGTGAAAGCTCTGATTCCACTCGTTGGTTGTGACTTCTAGATACTCAAGAGGGGGGGGGGGGGGGGGTTTGAATTGAGTATGGGTGATTTTAAAACTTTCTTCCCCTTTTTACCAAAACTGAAACTTTTCTTTACATTTTGAAAAGATTTTTGTCAACAACCAAAAGTGTTTTTGCAAGAGTGATTAAACTAAACAAGAAAGATTAACAAGGATATTGATTTCAGATATGAACATACAGATTATCTCATTCAGATTTCCTTAACAATTGCTTTTAAACATACATTCAATAATAAAGCAAATAAAGAGTTAAGGGATAGAGAGAAAATGCAAACCGAGATTTTATCCTGGTTCAGCTACCTCCTCTGGTAATGCTACATCCAGTCCCCACTTCACAGTGAGTTTCGTCCACTAAATCAAAATCAATTACAAGATTCTTTACAAGCTTCAACTCTCAGGTTCCTTCTACCCAATTGACAGCTTTTCAGACAAAGCAATCTTGCAATACCCAATCCCTTCTACTCTTGTCAAACCACCAATAGTCCCTTCTACTCTTGATCTACACAGAGTGAAAACCTTCTCTCTTATCTTCCTTTTGTAGTAAGAAAAGATTTTTAATCAGATTTACAAGTTGAAGTTCTAATGGAAAAACTCAAGTATTCTCAATGAAAAGCTCTCTCTAAGAAATTCGTGTTTAATCTCAGTATTGAATGAATCATTGTTCAGAAAGTGTTTGCCCATGCATATATATAGTTGTATTCCAAATAGATCCGTTGGGCATACTTCAGAAGTCAGTTAAGATCAGAACAAACTTTCTTGAAAAATTCATTTATCAGTCAATCGATTGTGTCATCGATGTATTAAACAAAGTTTCCATTTTTATAACTGAGTACATCGATTGCCAATCGATTGTGTTCTTGGAAAATCTTGATTTTGAACAATACACAGATGTGTACATCGATTGTGTTCTTGAAGAACATGTGCATTCTCAGCCCAGAAGCCTTTACATTGATTGATCAATCGATTGTATGATCATTGTCAAAAGTCCTAGCCTCTCTTTAGGCTTATACATCGATGTATCAATCGATTGTTTGATCATTTCAAAAAGATTTTACTTCTGTTCTGCATATTCATCGATGTACCAATCGATCGAATGCATGTGACAAGAAGTCTTGGCTTCTGTTAAGTGTTATACATCGATGTTGCAGTCGATTTACATAAGCTGATTTGCATATTGATCAAGTAAATCCAGAATCAATCGATGTATACATTGATGTATAGCATATATACATTAATGTACACACAGGTATTCATTAAAAGTTAGTTAATTAACTGAAAGTATATCGATGTACACATAGATGTACATAACTTTCAACCTTTTTCATTCTTTTTTGGTCCGGAGGGTCTTTGACCCCCGCTCCGGTGTCCAGAGTCTGACTCTGACTAATCTGGTGTTCGGTCGGGAGGTAAGTAAAGAATGGCCAAGAGTTGTTTTTGTCAAGGATCGAACTCGTGCAAAGCACGAACCATTTGTCCTTAACAGCAGCACACTAACCACTCGTGCACAACTGCTTGGTCAACCTTTTTCATTCTAAGTTTAAATTTAATTTGTGAAAACCATTTTGATTGTTTTTAGAGAGCTTAATCAAAGAGAAAATACTTAAATTTTTCTTTACATAACAACCCTAATAATCCTTGCTCGAGATTCCTTGAGATTCATCTTCTTGGTTCTTTATCTTCAAGACTTCCTTCATGATCCTTGCTTTCTTCCTTTGATCCTTTGTATCCACTTCCTTGCTCTATTGATATCCTATGAAAACACTTAAACTTGGCAAGTTGTTAATGAATCAAAGTGGTAATTAATTAAGTTTGGTCATTAATCAAAACACAATAGGGTCATTTATCCATAGAATAATGATAACAAGCAAAAATGGATTCACACATAAAGTTACTTTTTTTATTTGAAACCTACCGTAATTAGGGTCTTTGACTCCCCAATTGAATTATTATTAACTCAAATATGAAAATATTATTGATATAAAAGGATATTAATCTTCTCATTTAGAATCCAACACAAATGTTTTCTTTCTTAAAATTAAAATGTCAATCACATTAGGTTGGTTCTTGATGACGATGTTCGAGGGGTTATGCTTCACCGTATGGTTATTCGTTAGCTTTGTTGTTTGTTCCCCTTTTATAAAAAAAATTAAAAACAATGTTATATTCATATGAATAATAATGTCATAAAAAATTTTAAATTAATAAATAAATAGAAAAAAACATTGTATAACTCTTTTTAATCTATTTACATAATAACTTGAAACTATCTTTGTTTTATATATATATGAATTTTTCAGATTACATGATCTTTAGTTTTCAAGGGAAATTGCATGAGGCCATGTAGTCGTTGTTTTTTTTTTAATGATAATAAATAAAAACCAGTGACAATCTCTTAAGCATGTGAGAATTTATCTTTCACGTTCATGTTTACCTATCATGGACAATTGTATGTCACTAGTGTAGAAAACACTTTTAAAATCGGTTAAAAATGACTTTCAAAATCGATTTTTCAATCGAAGTTGAAACAGGAGATGTAGAATGTGGGCAATTGCAACATTGGTTGTTACCAGAACCGACGTTGAAAGTTCTCTTTCAACATATTTTTAAAAAAATAACAGCACTTTCAACATCGATTCTAGCTTATAACCGATGTTGAAAGTGAACTTTCAATCATCGTCGGTTTTGGTCACAGCCGATGTTGAAAGTGTTTTTTTTATAAAAAAAAAATCAGGTTTACACCAGTTACAATCATTTCCCTGTTTCACTTATGCAACCAGAACCCCAGCAATAAACAGAATCTAAATCATACGAAGATAAAGTCATAGTACTATCTGTGTCTATTTCTTCGGCAACAATGTACACTTCTGCCATAAAAAGGAAGAAATACGAGCAACAATAATATCAACTTTTGATGAATGAAAACACATAACTAGCAAGTGTGAGGAGCTTAAAGTACCAGAAGAGTACCTGAAGGAGAATCACCACACCAAGGAGAGGAGTATGGATTCTTCTAATCTTCTCACTTCTCTCTGTTATTCCAAGGCACCTCTCTTCTCTTCAGTCTAAGAACAATGGGGGAAGGGTTAAGCTTCTCGACCCCCAACCCCAAAATAGAAACAAGATTAACAATAAAAAATCAATTGAACTTGAAGCATCTTCAATGATGGTGGACATCGCAATGGTGAAGGTCGCGAAGGACGTAGGGAATAGTTCACGATGGTGGCAGTGGTTAGGGTTCGATGGAGGGAAGAGGGAAGGAGTGCACGTAGATGTTTTGAGAAAAGACGGGTTTTGAAACGTTAAGTTATGAGAGCAGGGATCTAGACCGCGCAAATACACATATTGTGTTAAGACATTTAACATCGATTAACAACCCACCTGATGTGTAAGAAGAGTTTTCAACTTCGGTTAGAATCTCAACCGATGTCAAAAGTGAGGCAGGATTCATTACTTAATTTTATATTTTCAGTTTCTAAATCGGTTGTTTTGACAACCACTGATGATAAAAGGTTTCAACATGGGGTGTAATAGAAATCAATGTTAAAAGGTTTAATTTTAATTGCAAAATTGCACCATTAATACTTATGGCATCCGGTTCAAATATGTTAGGTTAAATTCCCTTTTAAATTTTATTACAGGAAAAGCTTTCCACCACCTCCTTTATTAAATCGGTTGCGAGTGACCGATGTAAAATTCTGTTTTAGAATGTGTTTTCTGCATTATTGTGTCTCAATGCCAAGGTTTGTGTGTGTGTGTATGTGTGCGCCAAATGTTATCCTTTTTTGTCAACTGTTATTTTATTTTATGTTCATTTATCTGATTAAAACAATCTGTAACAACTAATTTAATACATATAACTCAATTTTGTTCTATATTTTTTGTTTCTAATTAATACAACTCATGCTATACGTTGTTATAATATTTTTTATGAATATATTTTAAATTTAAAAATATAAATTATGAAAAATATATTTCAGACCTTAAAAATACCATGTGCATTGCACGGGTACCAGTACCGGTACTTAATGAAAGAAGAGAATTGTTGAAATTAGGTCTGACAGAAGAATCCATGGATCATTTGTCCATTCAACCCATCCATAATAAAATCCATCCAACCTATCAAAAAATATTAATAAAACTAAATGGATTGGATCCATTTTATTAGTGGATGGATAATGATCCATCTCAACTTTTTCTAAATCCATTAGGCAAAAAAAAAAAAAATTTAAAGAGCTGGATCATTTTTTATCCAGTCCAAAAGTCAATAATTGTTTTTAAAATCAGATAGTGAAAAAAAAGGAAATGGAAAAAAAGAAACCTTGGAGAAACTGAGCGTAGAGACACTGAGAGATGAAGATGGCGTTTGAAAATGGCGAAGTCTCTTCTGCACACATTCTATTAGTGTGAGAGGGTGTGCTTTTATTTCATAACAAATAAGCGTTGATGGTGTGCTAAATCTTATATTTCTAATTTGGTCACGTGACAGGGGCTGGACTCATGTTTCATGAACGAATATACGCATGAATTAATGATCCGTTGGTACATCACTATATTATACTTCTTTTTTTATAAGCAAAAAGTATTTTGATAAAAGGGTATAAGGGATACTCTAACCCGTATACAAGAACAATCACAAGACCCAAATGATAGATCCAATATAAATAAAATACTGGAAAAAACAAAATAAAGCCAATATTCCTATTACAAAATCCTAACCCAAACCACCAAAAGTTAACAACTACCAGCAAGATTTTTTTTTGATAAAAAAAAATCTTGCTGTGACCAAAACACCCAAGGCCATAAGAACCATCACAGTATTTGAAGTCAAACAGAATAATCTCAAAGTCTTCTAGCACTTGATTCCAAAAGCAATTGTGGAGAAATGCCTCTAAATCTGCAAGTATATTAAAGGTGGAGATTTTGTTGGCAGAGACATTATCATTGATTATGGTGATGGCCATATAATCGATTATTGTGGATGATAAGTTGTTTGAGAGAAAATGGTTGCCCTAAAGGAACGATCTCCACTCAAAAGAAGCTCACAAAAAGCCACTCAAAATTGTTTCCCACCCAATTCCAATGAACACACTAGTGTTTCCCACCCTCTTTATTTAACACTGACATTTCCGGTAGATCACTCTTTCTAGCCCACCATGCCTCCAAAACTTGCAAAAAGGAGAAAACAGGAAGGGAAATCCAACCAACAAATATTAGTAAAAATAATTAAATCTTTGGCTTTTCAACTAGTGGAGACACCAGAAACTACACTCCCTTTACTATTTACACTCAAGTGTTTCACACTCCTCTAATTCTACTGTTTCACACAAAATATACACCTCACTAGTGTTTGCGCTCAAGTGTTTTGTTCATGTTGCCTAAGCAGACCCGACCCAAGGGGGAAGCACCCAAGAAGGGCTTTAGACCTAAAAAAAAAATTACCCGCATATTTAAAAAAAAAGAAAGAAAGTCAAGCCAGTCTCTCCATCTTCCCCTCCCTCAAGACCTCAATTCACGCATGTTCAGTTAGTAGAGTAAATGAGTAATGAATGTTTTAAAAAAAAATAAAATCAATAATAATAACTCATTGTATCTCTATTTGATCTCTATCTCTCCATCAAGCCTCTCTGCGACACCCTTTACCCTGCTGAATTTATAACGCATAAAGAGCATACATAAAAGAAATTAAATAAATAAAAACACATGCATTCATTTATTGAAATAATAAATATCCATGGGTAGAAAGGGTACACATGAACAAAGTCTCAACAATGCGAAAATAAAAGAAATAAGTTTTAAAATAAATAAAAACATAACAACAAAAAAACCCAACCCCGATTTCATATACAGAGCTGGTATAACCAATCCGGAAGAATATCACGGATAAACAAACTACAACTAAAACTGAAATTGGGAAAATCCTAACTAAGAGCCGCGGCTCCTCAGAGTCACTCTTCGTCTGGCTGCTCACCATCCTCTGCATAAAAGATACATGTCAAAACAACAATAGAGAAACGAGGAGTAAGAACATATCTATGAAACATAACGGCATGGAGATAGGAATCAAGATGAACATGCATCATATAAACATAGCATATAATAGCATAAAAAATACATTTATAACATGTGATAATTCAACCAGATTATGCTATGCGGTGCAATGCTACTCCACTACTCCACTACTCCATTATGCATGTGGATCCAATCTATGTCAGGAAGGCAACTTAGGAGATACGTTTCCACATTGGCCAATAAGCACCAATGCCGGGGCAATCCACAAAACCATGGGTGGACCCCTAGGATAGCCGACGCGCCTTACTCTCGGATGCGCCACCATGGTTGTACATGATTCACTTGAATCGTCGCGGACGACCAGATCGTCTTACTCTCGGACGACCTCCCTTATGTTGAACATCCTCCATTATCATCTCCGATGCGTGAATGCATGCTCAACACAACACACAAGCACAACCACCACCTTCGCTTGGGCCACTAGGCTACCCAAGTTTTAACACCATCAACACCTCGACCACTCGGTTATCGAGGATTATCGTTATCGTTTCGTATTCATTAATTAAACACTCTAGTCGTTCCGCACTAGAGACTACCACCTTAACCATCAAGCATCAAGGCCCCCCTTGGTCACTAGGCTACCAAGGTACCACATTATCTTTGATTAACACTCTAGTCATTAACCACTAGAGATTACCACCTTGACCATCATGCATCAAGGCCCCCTTGGCCACTAGGCTACAAAGGTACATAAATCTTATCACTTGTCTTTGGTATTCATATTCCATTGGTATTTTATGAAGTCTTTTAGAGCATTTAGGGTGAAACCCCTACTTCTGTACTGTTCTGCGTTCTGTTCTACATAGGCGAGCATGGGCGTACTCACCCATCAGCACGGTCGTGCTGAGCTCACAGTCAAGCATGGTCGTGTTGACTGTTGAGCATGAGCATGCTTAAGCGGTGCACTCTGATATGGGATTTGAATGGGATCACGGACGTGCTCCCTATTGAGAACGGCCGTGCTCAAGTGCGCACCCAGTGGTCTGGGTAGAAGGGTCACATACCCTTTTTGTCGAAACCTTGGGAATAAATTAAGATTCAATCCTAATAGTTTTTACTAATCCAATGATCTTCAGTTTCATTAATATTGTTTAAATATCCATGTCTTACAAAAGGGTAATTAATACTTAAATCTCAATTCATTTAATTGTCCCTAATCGCTCAAAGATTAATCCCTAGGGTCTTGACTAAACCGTTTGGTAATCCTCACTCTCATTACTATAATTAAATCTTATGAACAAAGGGGAAACAACCTCCCTTAACGTCATTAACAGATTTAATGCATTTATAACAACAATCAACAGCTAATACACAAACTCATAAACATGGAAATTCATTCATTCAAGGCATTCATTTATCATCATACTCATAATAGACAACATTTATCAATAAGATTCATGCCAACATCATCATTATAAACAGTTTAACATCGAATAGCAAATAAGCACGTAGACATACAAACATGTTATCAAACGTAAAGGGTTATGGGAACCCTTCGTCTTACGCTACCCCCAAGCCTACATACTCATACTATTTCTTCTCCCCATACATGGTATGCGGTTCGCGTTTCAAAAGAAGAAAGAGGGTCCTCTAGGGTCTCGTCTCACGAGCACTTATCTCCGACCTCAAGAACAACAAGGAAACACCTTTATTAGACTCTTAGGACAAGAAATCAAAAGGGCAAAGAATGATAGGGACGAGATGTACGAATCTTACCTTGTTTGAAGGTTTAAACAGTGAATACGATGACCACGTCTTCGAAGCAATGTTCTCCTATCTAAGAATGGTGAAGACAGGTGCAAGAATGGATTACCTTGAGAGAGTTTTCTAGAGAAGGTTGATGGAAATTGAGAGAAGAAGAGAAGAGAGGCAGCTCTGAGTCTTGGGACGTGATAGACTAGGGTTTATATCATGTTTTAGGGGTTAAAAACGGGTTGGAACACGATTTGGGCTTAAAAAGAACCTAAAACGCGTTTTCTGGTTCTGCACGTATTCGCGGGGTGAACTCCTGTTCGTGGGGTGAGTCAGAACCAATTTCTTTCAGCTGGATTCGCGGGGCGAACCCGAAAGCGCAAAGCTGAATTTTATATTTTTGCGGGGAGAGCCTGAAACAGTAAAATTTGGCCAAAAAACCTGAAATAAGACTTGTAGATAATTCTCTTAGATTTCCAATATGCATCAAAGATCACCCCAATCAGACATCTAGAACTCAAGATGTGGTTAAAACGGTGAAATAAGTTATTAGGACTCTAAAACTATTTTACCTTCCTAAGGCTAAACCTTCCCAACATGAACTTAGACATCAAGAACAAGCATAACAAGCATATATAAGCTAAGTCTAACACATTAACATTTATTAACGTGGGGTGGAATTCAGGGTGTTACAATTCCACCCCCTTTACAAAAATTTCGTCCTCGAAATTTCTACTCACTTCGATTGAAAAGGTGCAGGTATGCTTCCGTCATCTTGCTCTCAAGCTCCCATGTAGCACTTTCCTCAGTTGCCCCGCTCCAAACGAATTTAACCAAAGGAATCTCCTTGCCTCTCGGCAGCTTCACCTTCTGATCCTCAACTCGAAGGGGTTGTACCTCAAAAGTCAAATTCTCTTTTAATTGAATCGTGTCGGGGATTATCACATGGTTTGGGTCATGAATGTACTTATGAAGTTGTGACACCTGAAAGACATTGTGAATTTTAGACAAGAAGGGTGGCAATGCAATTTGGTACCCAACTTCACCGACTCTTTTAAGAATTTGGCAAGGGCCAATGAATTTGGGAGTAAGTTTCTTCACTTTCATCACTCTGCCGACCCCAGTTGTTGGTATAACTCTCAAGAATACGTGGTTGCCTTCCTAGAATTCTAGCGCTTTCCTCCTTTTGTCATGCTAGCTTTTCTTCCTACTTTGTGCTGTTCTCAACTTTTCTTGAATCATCCTCACCTTTTCCGTGGTTTCTTGCACTATCTCATGTCCTAACACCACACTATCACCAGGTTCATTCCAACACAAAGGTGTCCTACATCTCCTCCCATAAAGAGCTTCATAAGGTGCCATCCCAATATTGGAATGGTAGCTGTTGTTGTAGGTGAACTCTATTAGGGGCAACAACTTGTCCCAACTACCAGACTGTTCTAGCACACAAGCTCTAAGTAAGTCCTCTAAGGACTGGATGGTTCTCTCAGACTGACCATCCGTCTGTGGGTGATAGACTGAACTTAGCCTAAGCTTGGTATCTAAGGCCTCATGCAAACTAGTCCAAAACCTTGAGGTAAACCTTGGGTCTCTATCTGACACTATGCTAGAAGGTACACCATGTAACCTAACTATTTCCTTGGTATACAACCGGGTCAACTTTTCCAAAGGGTATTCCATGTTCATCGGGATGAAATGGGCGGACTTAGTCAATCTATCCATAATAACACATATCACTTCATAACCGGCTGGAGTCCTCGGGAGTCCAGATACAAAATCCAAGGATGTTGTCCCATTTCCACTCTGGGATACTCAAAGGTTGCAACTTTCCCGATGGCTTTTGGTATTCTATCTTAGCCTTTTGGCACACTAAATAAGCATACACAAACTCAGCCACATCTTTCTTCATCTTAGGCCACCAAAACATCCTCTTTAAATCCTGGTACATCTTAGTGGCACCTGGGTGCACACTCAATCCACTCTTGTGTCCTTCTTCAAAGATCAACTTCCTAAGCTCCGGGACATCTGGTATACATAATCTATCTTTGAACCTCAAAACCCCATCACTTCCGTCCTTAAAACTAAGGTCCCTACCTTGAGCAAGAAACTCCCTCTGGTCTAAGAGAAACTTATCTAACTTTTGGCCATCTTTAACTTGATCCATCAAACTGTTGGTAACCTTCAAGGTTCCAAACCTAATGCTCTTAGGGGTAACTTCCCAAGCTAAACTTAGGTCTCTAAACTCCCCGATCAGATCCATCTCCCTAACCATCAAAGCGGAGACGTGTAAGGTTTTTCTACTCAAAGCATTTGCCACTACATTGGCCTTTCCTGGGTGGTAGGTCAGGTCAAACTCATAATCCTTTAAAAACTCCATCCACCTACGTTGCCTCATATTGAGCTCATTCTGGTCAAACAGATATTTCAAACACTTATGATCACTAAAAACCTTAAACTTAGCTCCATAAAGGTAATGCCTCTAGATCTTTAAGGCAAACACCACAGCTCCTAACTCTAGGTCATGGGTAGGGTAGTTCTTCTTGTGGATTTTCAACTACCTAGAATCATAAGCTACTACTTTGCCATCTTGCATCAATACTCCAGCTAAACCTTGCTTTGATGCATCACAATACACTACGAAAGGTCTATTAGGATCGGGCAAAACCAAAACTGGTACTGATGTTAACCTATCCTTCAGGGTTTGGAAACTCTCCTCACACTTAGAGTCCCACACAAACAACTGTCTCTTCTTGGTGAGACGGGTCAAGGGTAAAGCTAACTTAGAGAAACCTTCTATGAACCTCCTATAGTACCCCGCTAAACCCAAGAAACTTCTAACCTCGGTCACTGACTTTGGCGCTTCCTATTGGAGCACCATCTTTATGTTAGCCGGGTCCACGACTATCCCACCTTTAGAGATCACGTGACCCAAGAAACTCACTTCCTCTAACCAAAACTCGTACTTAGACAACTTAGCATACAACTGCTTCTCCTTAAGGGTTTGCAAGACGACCCTCAAGTGCTCCTCATGTTCCTCCTTGGTCTTGGAGTACACTAAGATGTCATCTATGAAAACCACCACAAACTTATCCAAGTAAGGGTGAAAGGTCTTGTTCATATAATCCATGAACACAGCAGGAACATTAGTCACACCAAAGGGCATAACTAAATACTCGTAGTGACCATATCGAATCCTAAACGCTGTCTTCGAGATGTCCTCAGACTTAACCTGAATATGATGGTATCCTGACCTCAAATCTATCTTCGAGAAAACACAAGCCCCGATCAACTGATCCATAAGATCATCAATCCTAGAGAGGGGATACCTATTCTTAACGATCACTTTGTTGAGTTGTCGATAGTCGACACACAACCTCATACTGCCATCCTTCTTCTTCACCAACAACACTGGAACACCCCATGGGGATACACTAGGCCTGATGAACTGCTTCTGCATCAGATCCTCTAACTGTTCCTTTAACTTAGCTAGCTCTAGAGGAGACATTATATAGGGTGCTATGGATATAGGCCCAGTACCAGGCACTAAGTCTATGGAAAACTCCACATTTTTCTCTAGGGGCAGTTCGTAAACGTCCCCCGAAAACGCTTAAGGAAATTCTTGCACAACAGGAACGCTATCAACATCAGGAGGGCTATCGACTTCCAGGGAAGATAGCATCATGTAAACTTGGGCCTCTTCTTTCATAGAAGCCTTAACTTGACTGGCAGAGAGAAAGCTTGGATCCCTAGACTCCACTGGAATTCCGAAAACTATGGTTTTGTTAAAGCAATTCAAAAGGACGTGGTTGGAAGATAACCAGTCCATGCCAAGAATAACATCAAGGTCTTTCAGCGATAAATGAGATACCCCGTTGTGCCCCATTGTATTATTAGAATAAATCCTCATGAATTGATTACTTAATCACGCACTTATCATTGAAAATACATAAAAATTAAAACTTAATTAATAATCATATAACTTCTGCAAATTTAAACACACCAAAGTTATAATATATAAATAAACACATGTTTATTCATTACATTACCAAAACATTGTTTAGGGTATCCTATCAGTAGGATCCCTCACAGGTACTTAATTAAAATGGTTTATAACTAGCAGAATATAAAATGTCTTATAAGACTCACTGGACCTAAAATTACTACACTATGTCATTAGAATCTGTAACTTGTCCTCCAGCATCCGCTTCATACTCCTTAGCAACATCCGTTTCATATGGAGTTCCATCCAACTCCGCATCAACGTATTCCTCTCTCGAGTCTTCTAACATAATAAAGTAGACATACACAAGATACAGAAACAAGGAGATAAGAAACAGTTCTATCATCATAAGTGGAAAAGACTCATAGCATATAACATAATAGCGGTCACAGACAAACAACACTCATCATTAACAATAATCTTTAACTCACAATACTTTCCTCTACCTTCAATCTCATGCAACAAGCGCTTATGCTGACGTGCCCACCACCAACCCTATCACATATCCCTTGCCCGGCGAGGGATGTTAGTCAGTCGTCCAAGCGATGCATCCCCATTAAAACCGGTGCACATACTCTTCCATGGTAAGAATGCTCATGCAAAGCAATGACACTATAGCTGCACAATACAATCGGTGCACACCCTGATTCTCTCTCAAGGGTGCTCATATAAAACAATGACACTATAGCTGCACAATCTAAAACTAAATTGGGACAGCCCCACAAGAACTTCGGACCTTGTGTTTTCCCAATACACGGTTGTGAACAACAATACACATGAACCTCACTGACCCGTATCAATAACAACCTAGTGCCTCAAGCTTTCCTCACAGCCTCCACTTACAATCTATATCACATCACTTCTATAAAATAATGGCTAGGCACCTCTAATTCATATTTAAGCTCTCACCCAAACAAAATACCTCCGAGCAACATATATCTTTACTTCTAAGCAATTTATCAAACCAGGCAGATCATGCATAACACAATAATCAATAAAATATTCAAACACCAAAATAAACGTTACATGCAGTAGAATACCTCAACCAGCGTATCACAAACAGTCAATAAATAATAATTCGGACATCTTCAAATATTATAAAATTAACCTAAGACGATAAACCTACAATTCCCAAATCAGCATTGGTACTGCGAAAGGGTTTCCAATGCGATTTTGGTATTGTCGATTACTCGACCACTAATAGGGTTTAGGTCGCCCTACACCATTATTATAAATTATATACTACTTATCCATTCTGACGATGGAATGGTTCTTTCTCCCACCTAAGTTAACCCCGGAAACACGAAATCGAAGATCCTCGTTATCATGCTACAAGTTACCAAATCCACCTTCAACCAAATCAACAATAAAACAAATTAATCAAATCAATCCAAATATGGACATATGGTGCTAGCTTCGATCAACTCATTAAAATGAGGCTAGGGTTATTTTCTTAATCCAATCTTTTAGATACTAGTTCCTAAAGTATTAACTAACATGAATCAAGTGTTACTAGTTAAAAATATGCAAGAAAATCCTCTAACCAACTAGGTTAGGGTTTTGGCCATAAAGGTAAAAATGGGTTATAAAATTATTTTGAGTTCAGTCTCTTGGATTTGTGATCACAAGGCATATTAGAAGCAAGAACAAGCATCATTAATCACAAATTGAACCAAAACATTTCAACCCCTTTTTAGTTAGGGTTTTCGGCCCAAATAGGAAAATAGGTTAGGAATTTTAGTTGAATTCAAGCTTTTGCATTTAGAATATATAGGCATTATAGAGCTTAAATCAAGCCTTGGTTTTCAAAAATTGAATAAAATCTCCCTTGCTCAACCTAAGCATAGTTTCGACCTTAATAAGAAAATTAGGAAAGAAAATGAGGAAAGAAGATGATTTTGCTTACATGCTCTTAGATGATGATAGTAGGAATCCTTTAGAGATCATAGTAATTGGTTTCACATTAAAATTATTTTCTATAATTTTCTAGAATTATTGGAAGTTCTATATATAGGAATGGAAAAATCGTGAAATAACAAGGAAATGAGTTCAAGAAGTAGAAGTGATGATCATGGATCATCATGTTACCTCAAGTGTGTGAAGAAAAAGGAGAAAAGTTGATGATCTTGGCAAGTTTCTACAAAGGCTTCCTTACTTGAGCTCTTGAAAATGGAGTTTATGGCTTTGTGTGTTTTTGGTGAAGAAGGAAATGAAACAAGAGTGGTTTAAGGGGGGTGTTGCTGTGGGTTTAATGGGTAGAAATAGGGGATATATTTTAGTCTTAAGGCCTTGTTTGGATCTTTAGGCTTCAATTAATGGGTTTTGGTTTAATATAAAATCATATAATAACTTAACTGTAGTTAATAATAACTTAACTAGGGTTAATCGGTAACCATGGTTAAAATTATGTGGATCATAATTTATGAGAGGTGTCGCTGCCCTTGCACCACATAAATCAACCTTGCCTCCTTAATCATGGTTAAAATTTAACTAACATCGGTTAAGTTAAACTTAGGGGTATTTTGGTCATTTCACTTGAAAACTCATGATCACAAACATTTAATGCTTGTCCCCTCGGCAACATTAATTACTTCCATTACCTCAGCTCCATAATCGACTCTGTCGTTTACCCGACTTAACCCCCGACTTAGGTTTTACGCGTTTTCTTAAAGATTACGCTCGAATAAAAATAATATTATTTCATCTCCCAACGAATTTTTTTTCGAAATACAAAAAAATTTTGGGAGAGAAATATAAAACCTAACCATTTCGTTCCCGAGTCGAAATTAGGGTTTATGCTCAGTAAAATCTTACAGTCAGTGAAAACGCAGACCGGGTTCCGTCTGAATTTTTTACCCAAAATTTCACTATAACCTTCTACCATAAAGTAGAGTATGAATATGATTTTATTTTATTCAAAATCATTTTCTTGATCTCAGATTAAAATATAAATAATTATATTTTAACTGGTTAAACAGTGGAATTAAAAACAGGCTGTTATAGTAAACATACAAGATCAACAATAAAGTCTCTACCATCTATGGTAATGAGAATATTCTTGCATGCATAAGAAGTAAGAACATGTTTGTTCGTAGGTGTGGCAACAATCAAATCACACTCAAGAAGTGTCACAGGCAATTTAAGACTCGTAGCATATTCATATGACACTAACGAGTGAGTCACACCCGAATCAAACAATACAGTCAAACGAATTTTATTAATGAGGCACATACCTTGGATCAAAGCTTCAGATTCGGAGACCTCGGCTCTGTAACACCCCCTTGGGAGTTACTTCGTAACCTGTGCGAAAATAAATTAAAAAGTAATTTGCTGGTTGCTTTCGAAAAATTTATTTGTTTTAAGTCAGAAAACTCGAGTGTAAAAATTTTCTTCCGCGAATAACTCTAGAACACCATAATACATACATTAAACAGTAAAGTCACATACATAAAGAAATCACAACGGCATACCATTTTTTTTTCCTCAAAAGTTTTCAACTCCCAAAAGGGAAAACTTAAACCAAAGACAAAATTACAGCACCACAGTTACCAAACTTTTAAAACATATAACACAACCAAGACTCCTAAGCTGGTCGCTCTACAAGACATTGTTGGAACGACCTCCATGGTCATTCCCATGAACATATACTTCTTCAAGCATCTAGAATCTGAGTCCGCATGACTTACGAAACTTCTCTGCACCAACTGTACTATTGTACCAAGGTACAACAGCAAACCAGAAGAATCTTGATATATTTGTAAGGGTGAGACACCAATATATGGATTTTAATAAGAAATCCACATGCATAACACACAAAACAGCATATTCATAGTATTCAAAATATATAACAATTTATCCAAACAACATAATGAATTGTCAAAGGGTTTCATACCCGACGGTCATCGCGATTTTACAAAAATGCTTGACACTTCAATAATCAGGCTCTCACTCACAACTCAACCAACTCCTCATTTTTCGTTTCCGTGATCAGGCGTTTTAAATGGAGCATTGACAACGAAAAGAATTCAATGTCCAATAGATTTCAACTAATCAGAATATCCCAGTCATCACCATAGTTGTTTGCACAAAATATGACACCTTAGCCAACCTAGGACTCAATTGTCATCACGATAAACGAGAAACTTCGTTCCACGTATTGCCCAATATTACTCATGGAGCAATGGTTATCGCGGTTAATGATATTTATACTATCAGATACATTGATAAGAATATATGATTCAATGATCTCCAAACTTGTCCATTTGTACATCCTGGATGACACAATGAATCAAGATACTGTAACATAGCATGTCTGCCATAAATATGCATGAGAAATACTTTTGTTCACGATACTTTTCTTTGTCGCATAATTATTTCCCTGTCGAGGCTCCAAGCACACGACCATGCTTAATTTCACTATTAAGACTTAAAACTTAGGCACCCACGGAACACACAAGTTCACATGCTCAATCTCAACACAGGACACACCAGTCCGAGTGCTCAATTGCAAAACCTTTATACCGATACAACGGTCAAAGGTTCGCGGATATGGAAGACAATGCTTAACCACATCAACTTATAGGACACACAGTCCACCATTTTACAGGACACTCATGTCAAATGACACGGATCCCAGATCCTCATGTCAGATAGAACCCTAGTCAGCAGACAGGTTGACTTTTCTTATCCAGACAGGTAGTCATCTATATGAGCAGACAGATGATTCTTACTGTTTTGATCTGCATACTAGATAGACAGGTTATCAACCAATATGACGATTAATTAAATCATTAAATAATGTTTAGTTCTCATCAAAACTTTAGGGAAATGCACATCATACATTTTAGAGACTTAACAGATAGAACCCTAGAAACTTGACATCTCGGTAACTAGGTTCGCTTGTCTTCTTTAAAACATTTCGCTCAGTGAAATAACAAATACAAAACCAAACCTCCAAGAAACTTATTCAAGTTTAACGGAATCATTTTCACTGAAAAATCCCTTTTTCCAAAATTCATTTCCGTCAAAAATCATTTTATAAATCATTTAAAATACGTTTGAGTCAAGAATAAATCTTTCCCTTTTCTAAAGTATTTTCACACTTGAAAATATTTATTTTGAAAAAAATAATATCAATTTTCTAATAACCTTTTCTTAATTCAACTCAAAAATAACTAAAATATTTTTCTCATTTTCTTCATAAAAATGCCAAAAATGGCTTTTTACTTGAAAATGTTGATTTAAAATTCTAATTAAACTATTTTTGTTACTTTATTATTCCAAATATTACTTTCCATTATTGTGAAATATATTTTGCTAAAACTAGCACCTGTGAAATATTTTCAAGGTTACGCCCTCTGGCACTCATTGGCTCATCAATCGCCGGAAAAGTCAAGAAAATATTATTTTTCCACTTTTACACTATTAAATCACTTGGATTATTTATGTAAAATTAACAAGCTTTTAATCTTACGAATTAATTAAACTTTGACCACTGTCAGGTTTGACACTCCAGCCATTAATAACATATGTATCACATGATACAAACATAGCATACTTTCACAGATATAACGTGCATGATGAGTGTGATTTCACCTCATATTTCATGTACATCTCTGCATGCATTTTCATATAGTTTAGGCATATTTAATTTGATTTTGTTATTTTTTACCTTGGAACGAGTAAGGCGGTTTCGTGGTGTTGTTTTGCAGGAATTAAAGATAAAATGCTCAAAATCAACCATGACGGAGCCTGGATGAAGATGAGCCTTGGAAAGTGAAGAAAATGAGCCAAACAGAGCCCACCACGGCCTGGCCGTGATGACCACCACGACCATGATCAAGCAGAGCTGAAGGCAAAAGTCAGAAGCCATCACGACCGTGATAAGTCAGATGAACCAGAACCTCAACAGGAAGAACTGATCACGGCCTAGCCGTGATGAGCATCACGGCCGTGACGGACCAAAATTTGAAAGTGCGCCCAAAGCAGAACACGTCACGGCCAGGCCGTGATGGTCATCACGGCCGTGACGCGTGCCTCGTCTATAAATAGGAGCGCAGAACATAGTCCAGGGATCAGCACAGAGGATCTCTGGAGGGATTTTTAACCTAGGAGCACTTTTACCCTATGAGGCACTTTGGAACCGAAAAGGGCGTTCTCTCTAGGACCAGGGGCGGCGGTGACGGCTGTGGAAATCTTCCATGGAGTTTCTTCTCTCCCTTGTTTCTATTTCTCTGGTTTTGGCTTTCTTTATCATGAGTAGCTAAATCCCTTTTTGTTGGGATTTGATGTAGTTAAACCGAATTTCATGTAATTGCTTTGATTTATCAATCTGTGTTTATGCCTCTCTATTAGTGTTTAATTGCTACGCTTAATGCTTTTTGTGGTTTGATCATCCATGAACTGTTCTTGAGATTTGATTTACAATGGGGACGTTCTTATCATTTCTTGATCTGGAATTAATCACCTAGTAAACCTTGCATCTAGGAATGGAGTTTGGTTTATTAGTAATCGTGTAATCTCTACTCCTAATGCAAATTCACTAATTAGGCCACCTAAGGAATTAGGGTTTAATTAGGGGATTTAGGCTCTTGTCATCTAAGGAATTATGGCTTGAGTAATCTTGTGGGTTGATTTTAATATTCGAAGCATAAACTGGATTGGTGGTCTTGGTATTGCATGAGGCTAAGGTTTAGTGAAGTTAAATCCCAACATCTGTCATAATATTTGAGGAATCCCCTGTTTTGCATTCCAAGTGTTTGACAAAAATCCCAAAAGAACTTTTTCCTTTTATTTTGTTATTTTAAATTGGCTTGGTGTTTAATATTGAGCCCCCTTCATTCCAAAGGTTCGCTTAGATAGTAATTGATTTGGTACATTCTAGTACTTGTCACAGTCCTCGTGGGAACGATATCGGTCTCACCACCGTATTACTTGTACGACTAGGTATACTTGCCTAGATTTCGTCCAACAAGTTTTTGGCGTCGTTGCCCCAAAAAGAAAAAGAACGTTTCTCTGCACTAAGGAGCTGCTGTGGCCGCTGTGGGAAGCTTCCATGGAGTCCCTTCTCTCCCTCTTCTCTATTGTTCTGGTTTTGTTTTTCTCTGTTATCATGAGTATCTAAATACCTTTTTGTTGGGATTAGATGTAGCTAAATCGAATTTCATGTAATTGTTTTGATTTATCAATCTGTGTTTATGCCTCTCTATTAGTGTTTAATTCCTACGCTTAATGCTTTTTGTGGTTTGATCACCCATGAACTGTTCTTGAGATTTGATTTGCAATGGGGACGTTCTTATCATTTCTTGATCTGGAATTAATCACCTAGTAAACCTTGCATCTAGGAATGGAGTTTGGTTTATTAGTAATAGTGTAATCTCTACTCCTAATGCAAATTCACTAATTAGGCCACCTAAGGAATTAGGGTCTATAGGAGATTTAGGCTCTTGTCATCAAAGGAATTAGGACTTGAGTAATCTAGTGGGTTGATTTTAATATCTGGAGAATAAACTGGATTGGTAGTCTTGGTATTGCATGAGGCTAAGGTTTAGTGAAATTTAATCCCAACATCTTTATCATATTTGAAAATCACCTTTTTCCGCACTCCAAGTATTTGATAAAAAACCAAAAAGAGTTTGTTCCTTTTCTTTTGTTTGTTTTGGGCTTGGTATTTTATATTGAGCTCCCTTCCATCCAAATATCCGCTTAAATAGTAGTTGATTTGTTACGTGTTAGTACTTGTCTCAGTCCTCGTGGGAACGATATCGGTCTCACCACCGTATTACTTGTACGACTAGGTATACTTGCCTAGATTTCGTCCAACAATGCATCACAGATATAACCAAATCACAGTTATATCCACATAATCCACTAACCACTTCACATCACATCACATAACCATATAGTTAAACACAACAATAATTAACTTAAGGCAGATAAACACCCAGGTAATACACAGACAACACATAGATAACATGTGGTTATCTCAAATCCCTCAGGTAAGCTCCCCTTACCTCTTGAGGATTTCAAAATTTGTTTCGCAAATTGTTTTCCGATTCGAATCCGGTTTCCTCTGCACCACTCAAAATCACACAAATATTTTTCCTTCACAACAAATCAAGTCACAAATTAATAAATGAAACCACAAAATCTATCTAATCCCTATGGCTATGTTTCGGCCTTCATAGGTTAATTAGGCTAGGGATGTTGAAAT
Source organism: Sophora flavescens (assembly GCA_030762895.1). Classification (NCBI taxonomy): domain Eukaryota; kingdom Viridiplantae; phylum Streptophyta; class Magnoliopsida; order Fabales; family Fabaceae; genus Sophora; species Sophora flavescens. The sequence goes on from CM061070.1 coordinate 100,725,279, forward strand.
TTTACAAACTTTTGGATTAATGATCCTTAAGTATGATTAAAGCATAATCAAGGCTTACTTAACAAAACTTGAAACAAAATCATCTTAACTACAAAGTTTAAGATTTCGGTCATCAACAACAAATTTGGTTTAGAGTATGTTTTTATTCTCTAATCACTTGAATCAACAATAAAATGGATTAGAGATCATAGATGAACATCATTTAATCAATAGTTGAAACAAAAATCTTTGCTCACCCATATACATAGGTCCAGCCATGTATGAACAAAAGGGTAAGAAATTTTTGTTGACCACATGCTCTTAGATAAACAAAGTACACATGATTATAAGATCATAGAATTTGGTTTCAAGTTCATTGAATTTTTCTACAATTTATAAGAGATTTTAGAACAATAGATCTAGAAACTTGAATCATGAAAATAAGACATGAACACATGAATATATGTAAAGAGAAAGACATAGATAGTTGAGATGAGGTGAGGTTACCTCTTGGATTAAGAAGAAATGATCTAGATAGGAGTTGTTCTTCACAAATCAAAGAGAAGTGTTCTTGGTGTTCTTGAGCTTCTAAGTTAAGAAAGCTTAAGAAAGGTTAAGAGAAAGTTGAAAACAAGTGAAAGTGAAAGGAAAATTACACAAGTGTGGGGTTAAAGGGGTGTGGCTGCGTTTTCAAGTAATTTGGTGGGTGGGAAGAGTAAAAATATCAATGGCAAACTTGCAATTTTGAAGATAGTAACAAAACATTAATATAATTTTGTAAATATCTGAAAATCATAATGACGTGGATAGAATCGCCATAAATACTCGTCACGTCGCCATAAATGCTAGTCACCTCAAGCATCTAAAATTTCTAGATTCATGAATCTGCTCTGTTCGGCCTTGTCTCAGGTCCCAGTACGCGATTCACGACATTTGGCCCCGCACAAAACAATAAAATATTATTTTTTTTCAAAAATTTTTAAAATAGCCAACATTCTTGCAAATGCTGTAAAAACACTAATGGCTTCAGTCTCGAGTCAAGATTAGGTCTTTTGATAAGTAAATTCTTACTGTCATCAAAATCTCAGATCAGGCTCCGTTTGAGTTTTCAACCACAAATCTCCCCAAAACTTCAGGTTTTCAAGTAAAACATGAAAATAACTTTGGCTAAACCAAAATCATCATTAAAAACTCAAATAATAAATATACTCATTCATATATTTATTACGGATATCAGAAAGTCGAAAAGTTGGGCTGTTACATACTACCCCGCTTAAAAAAAAATTCGTCCTCGAAATTTCGTGACTCGAAACTAGAGAGACCGGATTTTTCAATCCCAAGGTCTTATATCGTAACTCCCACATTTGATTGTACCTTGGATGATAATTATAACTTAATAACGAACCTCATACTTATCCTTCGTTCTATTTATCCTCAAAACTTTCCACTACCATATGTTCCCACTTTTTCAACATTTCACTTTAGTCTATTACCTTCAAAAGGCATCATCAAAACTTAATTTCTTCTTTCTTTAATACAAATCCATTAGAAAAATTCCCATCTATATCCTTAACTCTCACTTTTGACACCAAAATATAAACTATGATTCTCACTTTTCTTACAGTATACACATCAGTTTCCATCTAAGATTCTATGTTGTATTTTCAATCGTTTCATTCCTCTTATTGCTAATTCCTTAACATAATCAATTCTTACGTCATTTTCTTTTATCCTCGAAATTTTCTATCAACATATTATATCCAATATTCATGACATTGCATCTTAGTTCCTCCCACATAAAGAACAAAAACCAAACTTAGTCACTTCTATTCTCATTATTGATCATCCAGAAGACTTTCTCCAACATCTAATTTTCACCGCTAACACCAAAATCAACTAACTTTATCATAACATACATCAACTTCCTACTTCATAAATTCAATCATAGTCCCCAAATACAACATCATAACATTCTTTTTTATTATAATCTACTACTCCGAATTATATTAAAATCATGCATCTTAACCTTAGAAAACATTATCACATTCCTATTGTAACCAACATCAACAAGAATTACACCGGTTAAGATTATCTAACTCCTCAACTTCAAACCTTTATAGCAACAAACAAAATCATACTCTTCATTTATATTCAACTTAGGTGAAACTATTTTAGACACTTTCCTCTCCATCTTCTAAACTTATAAAATCAATCTTAACTACGAACATTGATCATTACACTAGACTTTCCTCAATGGTGCTCTTCCTCAACCAACATTTGATCTGTAACAATTGTCTCACTTACTGAGATTGATCTTAAGGATTCACATCTTACCAATCACAACTACTCTTCAACAAAATTCCCATCACTTCTTGTCTGTCCTGCTATAGGTATGATCGTAGCTAGATGCTACACTTACTCCCAGACCAACTTCCTAAAGATCATATCATTTCTCTAGACTTCCTTCAGTAACATTCTGTCTCAAATCATGATAAGATCTATTGAAATCGTCTTTCTTCATGACGTCAGGCTTAGGGTTATCTCATTTTCAAAATAGCTCTACTTCTCCATAAAACTTCTACTATAGGGATGACATACTTAGGTGTTAAACCTACTTCCCACTAATCTGCTAAGGATAGAACGTTTCTTACTTGTCCATTGAGTTGAGGATGATCTGTTGGACTTAGTCTCAACCCGGTCCTCAACAATTAGAGCGGACTTTACAGTTGAATGTTGGTAAACTTCGGATCTTCATTTAAAAAGATATCTGAAGATACTCCAGGAAGTCTTATCAGTCCTCTGATACCTATTTCGGTGAGCCTTCCCATTGCATAGTGGATCTTAACAGGTAAGAAGGGCATCGACTTCGTCAGTAGGTCCACTATCACTCGAACTTAAACAAGATCCTTATAGATCTCCAGTAAACTCAGAACGAAAATTCATGACGGCACCAACTTCTTTAGCAAGGGAGGTCTCAAACGTCAAACTATCTCTTTTTCACTGTATTTGACTAACTCTGACATGCTGATATGAATCAGATACCCATCCTCATGACTTTTTGAGATAGGTCACATGTCAAGGACGTTTGGAATAATACGTAGGTTAAAGTTGATCAAGGTTGACAAATCTTTTCGAGCTACAACAAGACATGATCTTAAAGATCACAAAGAAATTTTCAAGGAAAGGAATTTCGTGATTCCGCTTTCACAAGGCTTAAATAAAAATTTCATCAATTCGAAAGATACAGGAATATCCAATATGGAAAAAGATTCTTCAACAGATTCGTGGGCATAAAAATGTATGGCCAATACATATTTACAAACAAGAATCTGATAAAGTTCATCCTTCCACAAGAACTTCTAGCTGATTTAGGAAATCAAAGGATGAATAGTTCATATTTCCAAGAGGATTCATTCTTAGTACAAAGAATTTACAAAACGACGATTTTAAAAAAAAGAACACAGTCTGGCAAAAATCAGACTGGGTCACCTTTACCAAAAGTAAAAGTGATTAGACTAAGTTTAATCAAGAAACATCTATTATCCAGAAGTCATTTGTATTATAACTTAAGAAATAGTTATAACAAATTCTTCAACGAAATGTGAAAATATCCAGACCAAGGAATACTATCAAATCAATCCACTCCAATGTCTAATACATTGAGGGTTGTTTAGAAATGTGAGTATGACTTCTCACAAACAAGGAAATCATTTAGAATAAAATGAAATTATGGACTAGCATAACCAGTTTATGAGTCCTGATAGATTCCAAGTCAAAGTCAGAAACGTCTGTCTGACACGTATAAACTTCACCGCTGTGATTGTCTAATACAACCATAGGGTCTCGAGAAACAAATGTCAACTGACACGTTCATAAAGAAACAAATAGTACAGTGAAGAGTTTTTTTTCTCTTAACATGAGACACTCATCCAAGATTGAAGATTCAAATCTATTCGCCTTGGCTCCATCAAGCATAAAGGTCTTTCCAGACGCGCTTAGTATGGTCACCTGAATCGGTACGATCAAAGACAACTGGGCCAGTTTCTCAAACATACGAAGAGTTGATCTTTCCTCATAAGCTGAGTCAACGACGCAAAATCTTTAATAGGTGCTCACTTCAATCTGGTGATAACTCATCCTAAAGTCAATCTTTGAGTAGACCAAAACTCGTCGCGATTGACTTATCCAATAAAATACGCACAACAGAGAATAATCGTTCATATTCGTCACTTTGTTGACTTGTCAGAAATCCACGCGATATCTCACTCCATCACATGACATTGGTGCTTCCTACGGAAAACACCCAGTCTAACAAACTGCTTAGACCACCGATTTTTTTTCCAGTTGAATAGACTCTCTAACTCGATTAACTTTGTAGGTGACATCCTACAAAAGGGGATAGAAATCGGACCGAACCCAGTAAATAGAACGATCGAAAATCAATATCCTCTGCTAGCAGCGAAACTAAACATTTCCAGGGAACACTCCCGGAATTCCTTTCGCAAACGATAATCCTGGAACATTCTCAACAAACATTCCTAGAATATCTACCTTAATAAGCATACTATTCAAATGACCGATACAATCCAAAAAGGATAATCGAATGTGTCACACATGAACCAACACATAATTACTAGCTATGGGTTCCTACAAGTCAAAAATCGTGTAACCCATCTGGATAAAAACACATACTAATAAGCCAACACACATTGTTTCGATATGGAAACAATTTCAAACAATGACCAACCAGAGATCACACGATAAAAACATAACAGACCTATTCCCCAAGGTTCCCGAAAGACTCGACGATCTCTGATACCACCTTTGTAACACCTCCTTGGGCATTACTTCGTAACCTGTGCGGAAATAAATTAAAAAGTAATTTGCTGGTTGCTTTCGAAAAATTTATTTGTTTTACGTCAGAAAACTCGGGTGTAAAAATTCTTCCACGAATAACTCTAGAACACCATAATACATACATTAAACAGCAAAGCCACATGCATAAAGAAATCACAACGGCATACCATTTTTTTTTCCTCAAAAGTTTTCAATTCCCAAAAGGGAAAACTTAAACCAAAGACAAAATTACAGCACCATAGTTACCGACCTTTTAAAACATATAACCCAACCAAGACTCCTAAGCTGGTCGCTCTACGAGACATTGTTGGAACGACCTCCATGGTCATTCCCATTAACATATACTTCTTCAAGCATCTAGAATTGAAGTTCGCGTGACTTACGAAATGTCTCTGTACTAACTGTACTATTGTACCAAGGTACAACAACAAACCATAAGAATCTTGATATATTTGTAAGGGTGAGACACCAATATTTGGATTTTAATAAGAAATCCACACGCATAACACACAAAACAGCATATTCATAGTATTCAGAATATATAACAATTTATCCAAACAACATAACGAATTGTCAAAGGGTTTCATACCCGACAGTCATCGCAATTTTACAAAAATACATGACACTTCAATAATCAAGCTCTCACTCACAACTCTACCAACTCCTCGTTTTTCGTTTCCATTGATCAGGCGTTTTAAATGGAGCATTGACAACGAAAAGAATTCAATGTCCAACAGATTTCAACTAATCAAAATACCCCAGGCATCACCATAGTTGTTTGCGCAAAATATGACACCTTAGCCAACCTAGGACTCAATTGTCATCACGATAAACGAGAAACTTCGGTCCACTCATTGCCCAATATTACTCATGGCGCAATGGTTATCGCGGTTAATGGGCTGTATACCATCAGATACATTGATCAGAATATATGATTCAATGATCCCCGAACTTGTTCATTTGTACATCCCGGATGACACAATGAATCAAGATACTGTAACATAGCATGTCTGCCTTAAATATGCATGAGAAATACTTTTGTTCTTGATGCTTTTCTTTGTCGCATAATTATTTCTTTGTCGAGGCTCCAAGCACATGACCATGCTTAATTTCATTATTAAGACTTAAAACTTAGGCACCCACAGAGCACACAAGTTTACGTGCTCAATCTCAACACAGGAGACACCAGTCCGAGTGCTCAATTGTAAAACCTTTACACCGATACAACAGTCAAAGGTTCGTGGATATGGAAGACAATGCTTAACCATATCAACTTATAGGACACACAGTCTACCATTTTACAGGACACTCATGTCCAATGACACGGATCCCAGATCCTCATGTCAGATAGTGAAATAGACAACTATAAACACGAGAAGGGGGGTTGAATTGTGTTTATCAGAATTTAAACAAAGTTGAAAATTTTTCACATACAGAAGCTTGGTTTAGACGAGTGGAAAGATACAGGACAGACAGGTGACCTGTCTGATGAAATTTTAACAGTGACTTAGGCAAACACACCACTTGATAAACGGATAAGAAAAGTAAAGCAACTAAAGAGTTTATGAGGAAAGAGAGATTGACACAGTTATTTATCCTGGTTCACACTTCAAAGCAAAGAGCTACGTCCAGTCCTTGGCAGCACCAAGTTTTATCCACTATAACTGATCAAAGTTCTGAGACTCCAAGTATTGTTTGCACACCTAGCCTCTTTAGGCTCCAAGACAAGTATTCTTTGCACACCTAACCTCTTCAGCTCACTCAGATTTGTTTGAGAAATTTGGTTTGTAATAAATACAACTTCAGATAGACAGATCTCTCACTAGCACTCAGAGAGTGGTTTAAATGTAAAACTTAGGAATGTCTGTGTAATAACTTCAAATGATTGAAGAATACAGAATGAAAGAATGAAGATATTAATGCACAGAGTAATGACTCTTTTAAATGCTATGAGTGTTCTATCTTCATCTTCAATGACTTCTGTATTTATAGTCTTCAAGCATTTAAGATCCGTTAGAGACATTCCTTCAGATACGATTGTGTACTGACATTCATCAGGTACGACAGTGAAAGACAATTTTTGAGTTTATAAAGAGGAGATGGGTGAAGGAGGAGGAGATGCTACAAAAAGGGGTTGGACAAGAAGGGCAGATGGAGAAGAGACATATGGGGTGATGATACCTTGATGTAAGGGGGAAGGGAATGAAGTATATGCCTGCTCTTCAGATATCTTCAACTTCTTGTGAGAAGGAGACACTTGGTCATTCTCTGGTACAACTGTCTGAGCTTGCAGGCACTGGGTAACCAGATCTTCTCGTTTTGGGAATGATTCCCTAAATGAAAGTCTTCTTTGGTTCTTCCAGAACTTGTTCTATCTGCTCCCCCTGAGCAGATGCTTCCTCTGTGCTAAGCTCAGACTCAACTTGTCTGACCTTGGCAAAGGTCTTCACCAACTTCCTTTTCTTGCTGGGCTGAGCTGGTACAGCAACGGGTTCTTCAGCTTCACCCACCTTCCTCTTTGGAGAGGTTCTCCTAAGTTTGAACCTCAATGGTTCAAATGTCTCAATAGTTTCTTCAGATTCTGAGGATTGTTGCAGCTCTGGAATTTGGTCTTGTCTGGCCACCTTTCCAGACGACTTGAACAGTCTCTCAGAAAGAGGGACTTCAGATTCATCAGTGGAAACCACTGGTTCTTTTTCTTTCTGTTCAACATCAGGTTTCTTCTTCTGCTTCTTCTTCTTGCTATCTTCCTCCTCACCAGCAAGAGGGATTCCCTTGATATCCATCATAGACAGTATCTTCCTGTCTATGGGCAGTGACATGTCCACAAAATAAACATCACTGGGAACAAACAACTTGTTCCTAAAGACCCTTGTTAGCAACATCCCATAAGGATAGGTTTGTACATTAGTCCTCTTGATCAGAGTCTCCATGTACATATATATGAGGTCATTGATGTCCACCTTGATTTAGTGGATCAAGTGGTACAGAGCAAACATGTCTATCTTGGTCACACTGTCTCGTGAGCCTTTCCTTGGCATCACGCACTCCAACATCAATTTGTGTAGGAATCTGTACTTGACCACCATGTTGATGGGTTTAGGGTTCACAGGTTTGGGAACACCATAGATGGCAATGTTGACATTGTTGACTCCCATGCCACTTCAGTTTCCCAGGTAGGTGTGAAGCCAGCTTCAATTCTCGGGCACTCTGTGACAAGCTCTAGAGAGCTAATGGGGAAGAGAAGGGTTCTATCCCGCATTTCAGCCTTAAAGCCCTTGGTTCCGTTGAGCCTGTTGGCGACAACTACAATATTTCTCCAGAAGGTTTGAAGTAGCTTGGGGTGAACGAGCTCCTTGATGTCGAAGAAAGGAGTCCACTTGGAGTACTCCAACTCTTCAGTGACATCCATACCTAGCTTCTTCATCTTTTGAAGATCAACAATCTTTTCCAGAATAATCTTTTCTATCTCAGTAACCTTGAGATTGTATTTATCAGTAATTTCCTATGTAGAGAAACGCTTGGATGATGCCATTTTTGAGAGAAGACGGTTCTAGGGTTTCGAAAGAGAAGAGGGTTTAAAATAAGAGAAGACAAAGAGTTTGGAATTTTGAAAGCATAAAGATTGAGCCTTTATGATCCTCTGCCTTTTATAGACATAGAGGTAGGAGAGACAAAAAAAAATTTAAATCAAAACGGTACGATTCGTATGGGGAACAGCAGCGCCTACTTAAGACATAATGAAAACATGGTTTCGAGATATATAAACTACTGTGCACATGATTAGCTTCAGATAATGGAATGACATTAATTAATTAATAACCATTTCAACAAAACTGTTGAGTTCTAGCATAGTGACTCAACAGAGTCAGACAAGTAAGAATAGACGGGTGATAAAGCACAGACAGGTTAATACTCAGATATGTCATTCAATAATGCAATGCATGTTTAGATTATCTCTAATAAATAAAAACCTTTCTTCTGCTAGGGGTTTAGTGAAAATATCAGCCCATTGATTTTCAGTTTTAACAAACTTAATATCAAAGATGCCTTTCTGAACATAATCCCTAATAAAATGATGTTTGATTTAAATATGGTTAGCCTTAGAATGCTGAATTGGATTTTTAGATAAGCATATATCACTGGAATTATCACACCATACAGATATGTTATGTTTATAAATAGAGTAATCCTCAAGTTGATGTTTTACCCATAAGAGTTGAGAGCAGCAACTAGCAGCTGAAATGTATTCTGTCCAGATGAGAGATCGGGCAATAGTTATCTGCCTCTTGCTTAACCATGAGACTAAGCTTGATCCAATGAAGTGACATCCTCCACTGGTGTTTTTTCTTTCTATTCTGTCTCCAGCAAAATCAGCATCACAATATCTCACTAATATGTATTCTTTTGATCTTAAATACAGTAAACCAAGATTAGTAGTCCCAAGAAAATATCTAAATATTCTTTTAACAGACTTAAGATGAGATTCTCTAGGATCGGACTGGAATCTAGCACACATACAGACACTAAATTGAATGTCAAGTCTGCTTGAAGTTAAGTACAGTAGAGAGCCAATCATACCTCTGTAGACAGTTTGATCTACCTTTTTACCTTCATCATCTTTGCTTAGTTTTGCATTGTTGCATAGGGGTTTTCATGAGCTTATCTTTTTCTATTTTGTATTTCTTGAGTATTTCCTTGGTATTCTTGTGTTGATGAATGTAAATTCCATCACTTGTCTGCTTGAATTGTAAGCCAAGGAAGAACTTCAATTCTCCCATCATGCTCATCTCAAATTCAGCTTGCATTAGATTTGAAAATTCCTTGCACAGCTTTTCATTAGTTGCTCCAAAAATAATATCATCAACATATATTTGAACTATAATAAAGTTCTCTTTAGAGCATTTCTTGGACAGAGTAGTGTCCACTTGTCCTCTAGAAAAACCATTATGCATGAGAAAGGAACTAAGCCTATCATACCATGCTCTAGGTGCTTGTTTCAAACCATATAATGTCTTTTTAAGTTTGAAAACGTGATCTGGTTTATGAGTATCCTCAAAACCATGGGGTTGTTTAACATACACTTCTTCTTCAATTATACCATTTAGAAAATCACTTTTTACATCCATTTGAAATAGGGTAATTTGGTGTTGTGCAGCATATGACATTAAGATGCGTATAGCTTCTATTCTAGCTACAGGTGCAAAAGTTTCAGTATAGTCAATACCTTTTTGTTGGTTATAGCCTTGAGCTACTAACCTTGCCTTATTTCTGACAACTTTACCATCTTCATCCAATTTTTTTCTGAAGACCCATCTTGTTCCAATAACAGACTTATTTTTAGGCTTAGAGACAAGAGTCCAGACATCATTTCTGGTGAACTGGTTGAGTTCTTCTTGCATTGCAAGAATGCAGCTTTCATCCTCAAGAGCTTATTCAATACGTTTTGGCTCCAATTATGATATAAAAGCCACATTGTTGGATTCTCTTAATGTGTATCTAGTTCTTACTCCTTCAGAAGGATTTCCAATAATAAGATCCTTAGGGTGATGAGTGTTGAACTTCCAATCCCTTTCTAGATCATCATGAAGATGTTGACTTATCTGCTGACTCATCTGCTCCACTTGTCTGTCAGCCTCAAGCACAGGTTCTGTCTTGGTCAGATCGGGTTGTTAAATTTCTGGATTGTTTATATCTTTAGTCCATCATTGAATTTAACATGAATATATACTTCAATGACACGGGTTTTTGAATTATAAACTCTAAAAACTTTAGACATTTCAGAATATCCTACGAAAATACCTTTATCTACCTTAGAATCAAACTTTCCAAGATTATCTTTGGTATTCAGAATAAAACATTCACATCCAAAAGCATGAAAATAAGATATGTTGGGGCTTTTTCTTTACCACAATTCATAAGGAGTCTTCTTTAGAAAAGGCCTAATAAGTATTCTGTTTTGTACATAACAAGCAATGTTTACAGCTTCTGCCCAGAAGTACTTAGGGAGATTATTTTCATTGAGCATAGATCTAGCCATCTCTTGCAGAGATTTGTTCTTTCTCTTAACCACTCCATTTTGCTGTGGAGTTATAGGTGTAGAGAAATTGTGAGAGATTCCATTCTCCTCACAGAACTGTCTAAACTGTTCATTTCAAATTCTCCCCCATGAGCACTTCTAAGGGTAGAAATACATAACCCTGCTCATTTTGTATTCTTTTGCAGAATACTGAGAAAGCCTTAAAAGACTCATCCTTGTGTATTAGGAAGAGTACCCATATGAATCTAGAATAGTCATCAACTATGACAAATCCATATTTTCTTCCAGCCAGGCTGGCAACACTAACTGGTCCAAACCAATCCGTGTGTACCAACTGAAGAGGTCGAGAGGTTGATACTTGGTGTTTACATTTGAAACTTGATTTTATATGTTTACCTCTGTGACATGCATCACATAAGACATCTTTCTTAAAACTAATATCAGGCAATCCTCTCACAAGGTTATTCCTTTTTAATTTAGAAATTAGTTTCATATTAGCATGTCCTAGTTTCTTATGCCATAACCATCTCTCATCCTCTTTAGACATCAGACAGGTTACACTTTGATCTGAGAGATCTGACAATTCAATCTTATAAAGTTTTTGTTGCCTTTTAGCTGAAAAGAGGGTTTTGCCACAACAGTCATTGACCATGCATACATCCTTGGTAAAGGAAATATCAAATCCACTATCACATAATTGACTTATGCTAAGCAAATTATGTCTTAATCCTTTAACCATAAGAACATTAGATATAGAGGGAAGAGGGGGTTTACCACCAATAGTACCAATTCCTATAACTTTTCCTTCCTGATTCCCTCCAAAGGCAACGTGTCCTCCTTTCTTAAGTTGGAGGTCTAGGAACATAGACCTTTCTCCTGTCATAAGACGCGAGAAACCACTGTCTGTGTACCAAAGCAGTGGTGTTTTCTTTGTACTGTTGAGGACATCTACAAAAAAAATTATTTGATATTTAGGTACCCATATTTTTCGGGGTCCTTTCTGTTAGTTCTAGGAGTCTGTGAAGACTTCCTTCTCTTCCTGTGAATACACTTGGACATAATGTTGGTAGTGGCTAGGGTCTCAAGAGGGGGGAGGGGGTGAATTGAGATATTAAAAACTTTTTCAACAATTTAAAGCAAAACAGTGTTTCTTTTAAGAAAATTGGTTTTCAATAAATTTTAATTCCCAAGAATCAAGTTATGGAACAAGTAATGATGATAAGAAGAATTATAAGTAGTAACAACATATTTTAACACAGATTGCAGATTAAAGATTCAAGTTTAACAAGTATATGGAGCTTAGGGATGAGAAGAACACGCAAACCGATTTATCCTGGTTCGGCTACCTCCTCTGGTAAGCCTACATCCAGTCCCACACCTCTGTGGTTTTCTTCACTATAATCAGCAATTACACAATTCTAATTACAGCAACACAAGGATAACCTCCTTGCTTGAAAAATCTCCAGAAAGCACACTAGCTTTTCTATACCCAAGGATCCCTTCTATCCTTGTTAAAGCCTAAGAGATACCCTCTCTTAATCGCTCTAAATCTCGAAAAGAATTGAGTTGAAGTAAGACTCTAAAAGTCTGATTATACAAATTGAAGTTCTAACTACTATCACACTTTTCTCAGAGATGAAGAACTTAGTTTTCACAATCAGAATGAGTTGCGTTTATTGTATGTGTTGTTTTTGTTGTTCCTTTGATCCCTCTTTATATAGAAGACAAACTATAGCTGTTGGGATCATTTAAGACAGATTTGGATCTGATTTAACAAAATCTGCTTTCTTGATTCTTGATCTTGAAATGAGATTATGTTTGATCTTTTGCAGAGTTTGCATCCTTCTTGGAATATAATTGTTTCCATCGGAAAGGATGGCAAAGTCTTTTTGAAGAGTAATATATCCGTGTTTAATTGAAGATAAAATAGCCGTGTCCATTTGCCACGTCAGCAGACGGGAGTTCTAGCTCAAGGTAATTGGACGGGCTCCAATTGGTAGACGAGAGTGCTAACACAAGGCAATTGGACGGGCTCCAACGGGGCTCCAATTGGTAGACGAGAGTGCTAAGTCAAGGCAGTTGGACAGGCTCCAATTGGTAGACGAGCTTTATTTGCCATGTTAGTGGATGGAGCTTCTCATTAAGATCTTAGCGCGTATCATTAGTAGACGAGCTCTAAGTGCCACTATTAGTGGACACGCTTCATGTGCCACATCAGCAGACGTGCTCTTCTGTTTCTTTCAGTGGACGAGATTCATGTTCCACGTTAGCAGACGAGATCTTCTATTTCTTTCAGTGGACGCGCTTCTGTGCCACGTCAGCAGACGAGATCTTCTGTTTCTTTCAGTGGACGCGCTTCTGTGCCAAGTCAACAGACGAGATATTCTGTTTTTTTCAGTGGACATGCTTCTGTGCCACATCAGAAGACGAGCTCTTATGTTTCTTTCAGTGGACGCGCTTCTGTGCCACGTCAGCAGACGAGCTCTTCTGTTTTCTTTCAGTGGACGCGCTTCATGTGCTCTTTCAGTGGACGACAACTTTTTACTTTGTTCTTTTAGTGGACGCGCTTTCTTTGTTCTTTCAGTGGACATCAGCTTTTTACTTTGTTACTCCTTTAGTGGATGAGCTCTTTAATTGTTCATTGGACTTCATCTCTTTACTTTGTTAGACGTCATTCTTGGTTCACTTCATTGGACGAGCGCTTATATTTTCCATGTGTTGGACGTGCGCTAGTTTTGCTTTATTGGACAAGTGATCTTGCATGCAACTTAACACGTAATGAGTGCATAGTCAAAATTTAAAATCTTATGCAAAATACACTTTGTTTGTCATACATCAAAACATGAATGAGAGCTTAGTCTTACAAACTCCCCCTTTTTATTATGACAAACCTTACCATACTTAACCTTAGTTATTAAGAAATCAGAGTGCAGCTATTCAGTAAGCATGGTTCTTGAGTCATTTTCATCCTCCCGCTGTGTCATTGATATCTTTCAAAAGATCAAGTGTTAAAAAAAGATTATCTTTCATTTATTACAAGTTCAAGTATGTCTTTTCAAAGCAGTTCATACTCAGGTATCAAATAAAAAAAATTACATATCAGAGAAAAAAAAATTTACAACAAATGCATGGTTCATTTTTATGGTTCATCTCGGATGTATGCTTCATCTTTCTCCCCCTTTGTCATTATCAAAAAGAAACTATGGAGAATATTGAAATCAAACTTAAAAACAATCTTGCATTCATTGATAATAAAGCATTTCAGAACTTATGCAATTCATCAAAATATCCAAAATACAAAAAAATTACAAACACCTAAGGATGCTTAGCATCTTGCCCATGTCCTTCATAATTTTTAGCAACTTGTGTGCCATCTGTTATCAGTTATTTTGAGGCTCAATTATGCCAAGTTCCCTTCTTATAAAGAAGAAACTCTCCTTATTTAGTGGTTTGGTGAATATATCAGCTAATTGCTTAGTTGTATCTATATGTTCGATCACAACATCACCACTTTGAATATGATCCCTAACAAAATGATGCCTAATTTCAATATGCTTGGTTCTTGAGTGCATAATTGGGTTCTTTGTTAGATTAATTGCACTAGTTTTATCACACTTTATTGGTATATGATCCAGATAAACACCATAGCCAATTAATTGTTGTTTCATCCATAGGATTTGAGCACAACAACTCCCAGCTGCAACATATTCTGCTTCAGATGTGGATAAGGCCACACTAGTTTGCTTTTTACTAAACCAGGACACTAGGGAATTTCCTAATAAATGGCATATTCCACTTGTGCTCTTCCTATCTAACTTGTATCCAGCAAAGTCAGAGTCGGAATATCCTATTAATGTGCAAGTGGATCCCTTGGGATACCACAGCCCCATTTCTTTTGTTCCTAAGAGGGACTTCATGATTCTTTTAACATCAGTAAGATGTGATTCTTTAGGATTAGCTTGATACCTTGCACACATACACACACTAAACATTATATCTGGCCTACTTGCAGTGAGATAAAGTAAGGATCCGATAATACCTCTGTACTTGGATACATCTATAGATTTACCATGTTCATCTTTGTCCAAGGAGTAGGCTGGACTCGTTGGTGTTGCCATTTCCTTTGCGCTTTCGATTCCAAACTTCTTTAGTAGTTCCTGATAAGCCTCTGGCTTTTCTAGTTTTATAACTAGATGGACTGTGGTTTTTGTGCAAATTATTCGAGTTCAATCTCGTTTTCGCCCAAATTTGGCCTTGTTTTGTTCCTAAGTGGACTTTGACTCGTTCTAGGCATTTTTAGTAGTTTTTAGTCTATTTTGAATAGAATTACGCCTTTAGTTTCTTTTTTATTGTTTCAGGTTAGAAGTGAAGCTCCGAGAGTCAAGGAAAGTCAAGAAACAGTGGAAATTATCATTCTGGAGACACTCGCCCCGCGAGTGTATTCTCGCCATGCGATCCTGAAGACCATGCAAAGAAGAAAATCATACATTCTGTCTCGCCTCGCGAGTCACCTTATCGCCTCGCGAATCTGAAGGCCTGACTGTGCCAGAAAAGTCATCCTTTCGGGTTCGCCTCGCCAATAACATTTCGCCTCGCGAACATTCAAACTCGGGATGGAACCAAAACTGAAATTCGCCACGCGAGAGCCTGAAGACCCTAGAAGACAGAGACCATCACGGCCTAGCCGTGATGAAGGTCACGGCGGTGACAGATTAAGGTTTGAAGACTCGCCCCGCGAACACACTCTCGCCTCACGAGAATCCAAATTGAAAGCGCGCCAAAACTAATGTTCGCCTCGCGAAATATTGTTCGCCCCGTGATCGACCGAGAACCAGAATCCCTATTTATAGGCTGTTTCAGATCAGATTTGAGGACTTTTTTATACTCATTTGTTTTAGATCAGTTTTAGGACGAATCCTTGTTTCTGGAGCTGCGTCTCCCTTCTCTTTTCTTTTCTTATTTTATTATGGAGATTATTGCCGATTATTCGTTTGTCGTCACGGGCATGAGGAACTAATCCCCTCGTCTAGGGGATCGATGAAGCCACTCATGGCGGTATAGTGTTCATGTGATGTATGTTTTTCTCCCCTTTAATTCAATTCTTGTTTTCCAATTCTGATTTGATTGTGTTGATCATATGCTTGCGTGATTAACTAGTTAAACGTGTTGAGGCTGATCGGCGATTCGCGTTTTAGAACTTGAATTGGGATCATCGATCGAATATTGTACGAGAGTGAGTAGGAGATCGGTGCAACCGTATAGGGAACAAGATTTAATAGAATTTGATGATTAGGATTATGAGACCTAGTAAGTAATTAATCCAATCTTCGAATACGTCCTATTGAGCACGACAGTGGATATAGGAGAATTTGGGGGTCCCGGTTGACATTGTAGTTGAACTTAGGGAGAAATACATCACCACTTGGGTACTATGCATGATTGGATAGGTGGATTTGAGACCCTAGATATTTTAATTCCTGATTTTTAGTTAATTAGCTTTATTTGATTTGTTATTTGAATAGCGATCTTAATCTCCCTCTCAACCACTTTCTTCGCTTGACCAAACGTATCGGATTTCCCGTGAATTAGTTGAATTGGTAGCCCAATCCCTGAGTTCGACCTAGGTAATTACTTACCGTGTTTCTTTTATTACTTGCAACGACCCGGTACACTTGCCGATGACCCAACAAGTTTTTGGCGCCGTTACCGGGGATTGGCACAACCAATTTTCCTAATTTTAGGGAAGTTTGATTATTTGGTTAAGTTATTTTTGTTTTTATTTTTATATTTATTTACTATTATCTCTCTCTACTTCTTTGATTCCACTTGGTCTTGCCTTGTTTTGTATGCGAGGTACACAAGGGAATGCTTCCGGGTTGCGAATATTGTAATGGAGACCATGACACTTGGAGCTGTCCGTTCTACTTCTCTCAAGAATATGTGGACTCATGCCATAATTTCTATGACAGCATGCCCCAGAACAACTATCAGAGTCAGAATCAATATTGGGGTTATATGAGGGGAGACCATCCGGGTTTCGCTTGGAGTAATGCTGGTGATGGTCTAGCTTGGCAACCACAACCTCAACAGAATTGGCAACAACAACCTCAACAGGATGGTGGAAGACAACCTTGGGAGTTGGCTCTTGAGAGAACAAATGCGGCAATTGATAAGTTGGACACAACATTTGAGAAGGCGAATGCGGCAGTAGAGAAGTTGGGTCAGCTCGCAAAGAAACTAGATGAGCGTCTCCCAGACACTTTCCCAGGTGATACCGGGAACAACCCTAAGAACCAATGCGAAGCCATAACAACTAGAAGTGGTAGGGTGTTGGGATCTGACTGGGATGCAACTAGTTCTCAGGAAGTTGAGGAAGAACTACCACACGTTGAGGAAGAGCAACCTGAGAAAGAGGAATTGACAAGTGACAAGGCCCCAGAACAACCACATGTTGAGGAAGAGCAACCTAAGGAAGAGGAGTTGGCAAGGGACAAGGCACCGGAGCAAGAGGGGAGAGTTCAAAATGCAGATAAAGTGGTAGTGGATTTCACCATGCTTGCCAAGCAACCTGAAATTACTGCATTGGATAACTATGTTGGCTTACATGCATGTGTGGACATTGGTAAGTTAGACCCTCCCACTTGTCTGGCACACTTCCTCGTGAAAACACCATTTGACCCGAGAGGAAGTGAGTTCATAATTACAGAGGTCAAAGAAGTTTTCACACTCAGGCTAGGTGGAATTATGGATAGAGTCGTATTGCTTCTGCAAGGGCCACTTCACAAACCATGGGATCCGGGTGGAAGATCTCACATGATGAGCATCTCTTGGCCCTTGTACCACAGGCTATGGGATCCAGGTGGATGCTTCTTAATAAGTCAAGCTCGGGACGTTAAACAAGCGCTACTTGGGAGGCAACCCAAGCTAGGTATCCTTTATTTTTAGTTTCTGTCATTTTCATTTATATATATATATAAAAAAATAAAAAAAAAGCTTGATTCGCCATGCGAATCCACAGTGGCCGCGCGAGACAGAAGCCCTGAATCTCAGAGGCTTGCTCACTTTTCTGTCTCGTGTCACGAGGTATACTTTCGCCACATGATTATGGGCATCATCATCTGTTGAAATTCCAGATTCGCCTCGCGAGATACTACTCGCCTCGCCATTCTGGAAAGTGTGAATAACAATTTTCCAGATTCGCCTCGCGAGGTTTTAATCTGCAGGAGTTCTTCCAGGATGCTATGCAACAGAAGGGAGCCCGTGAGACCAATTGGACGAGGATGCAACCATGGAAACTCGATCAGGGAGCACCCTCTCCTTTCCTCACTCTTGTTTTTGTTTTTGTTTTGTTTTTGTTTGTCACTCTTGAATAATTTGAGAAGATCAAGAGTTTGTGTATGAATGTGTGTCCTCAAGCTTGTTGGATTTTAATTAAATTGAGCATAGATTGATTGCATGAATTATTTTGACCATTGATAATTTCCCCCTAGGTTCTGAAAATAGAAAAGTTGATCCCCATGTGAAAAATTGAAAACTGAACTTTGAGAATTTTATTGTGATTACTTGATTTATGATAAGTTTGGGGTGAGGGGGTGCACACACTAGGAATTGTATCTCGGTCAAACAATTTGCAAAATGTCCAGGTGAGGATTTGAGCCTCCAACTTTATTTTTGATTGTGTGAATCACTTTTAAGTTGCACTTTCCCGGATTTGCTTGAATCTCTTCATGGTTTGCATGTTTATGTGTTGCATCAAATGATTTAGGCAATTTTCTTTGAAATAACTACTTGGCCTAAAAGGAACAATCCCTAATGCATGTTCCCTAGTTAGCCACGTTGAGCCTAATTAGCCTATTGTTTCTTGATGACCCTATATTATAAGCCAAAAATCTGAAAAACCATGTTAACCCAATCTTAGGATTAAGAGAGCATGGAAGCGTAGCAAGAGAAGGGCTGTGAGAAACTAAGTTTGGGGTGGCTACAAGGTGATGTGTCATATTGGGTTGAGAAAAAGAAAAATAAAGGTTGAAACCCAAGGCAGTAAAAAAAAATGCCAAAAGAAAAGGGGCAAAGCGGAAAAAAATAGCAAGGAAAAGGCTGTAGTCACCTGAGGCAAAAAGAAAAAAATGGAAAAAGGAATTTGAGTTGAATATGTGTCAAATGATCATGCTCTCTTAGTTCCCAGGGACTTAAGCCTAGTATCCTTGAATATCCTACCCTCAGCCAGGCCCCATTACAACCTTTATAAGACCTTCTGATGTTGCATGCATGTTTTCGTGGGAACCATTTTTGAGATGAAAATCAAATTCATGGGAAGTGCTCTTGATATGTGAAATTGAGTGAAAAGTTGATAGCCTAGACGAATTTGAGCGAATGAGTGAAATTTTACATACCCTTGTGAGGAAGGCAGTTGTTTGAAATTGGTGATCTTCCTTTTGTGTGTGACTCTGATCCTCAACTTAGATTAATGATTGCATGAATGATGAAGTTCTCAATTGTTTAAAGTAAATGAATGTGGGGATTACATTGATGCAAGGGGGAAATCATTGGAGAAAAACTGTTTTGTTAAGATTGCATGAAATTTGTGCGAAATCGATTGAATCCCTTAAGCTTGCCAAGTCTTGAGTCCTTTTTGAGTTTTAGCTTGCTTGGGGACAAGAAAGGTTTAAGTTTGGGGTGTTTTGATAAGCCTCTGGCTTATCTAGTTTTATAACTAGATGGACTGTGGTTTTTGTGCAAATTATTCGAGTTCAATCTCGTTTTCGCCCAAATTTGGCCTTGTTTTGTTCCTAAGTGGACTTTGACTCGTTCTAGGCATTTTTAGTAGTTTTTAGTCTATTTTGAATAGAATTACGCCTTTTGTTTCTTTTTTATTGTTTCAGGTTAGAAGTGAAGCTCCGAGAGTCAAGGAAAGTCAAGAAACAGTGGAAATTATCATTCTGGAGACACTCGCCCCGCGAGTGTATTCTCGCCACGCGATCCTGAAGACCAGCTGAAGCAGCAACAGTCATACATTCTGTCTCGCCTCGCGAGTCACCTTCTCGCCTCGCGAATCTGAAGGCCTGACTGTGCCAGAAAAGTCATCCTTTCGGGTTCGCCTCGCCAATAACATTTCGCCTCGCGAACATTCAAACTCAGGATGGAGCCAAAACTGAAATTCGCCACGCGAGAGGCTTCTCGCCTCGCGGGAGCCTGAAGACCCTGGAAGACAGAGACCATCACGGCCTAGCCGTGATGAAGGTCACGGCTGTGATAGATTAAGGTTTGAAGACTCGCCCCGCGAACACACTCTCGCCTCGCGAGAATCCAAATTGAAAGCGCGCCAAAACTAATGTTCTCCTCGCGAAATATTGTTCGCCCCGCGATCGGCCGAGAACCAGAATCCCTATTTATAGGCTGTTTCAGATCAGATTTGAGGACTTTTTGATACTCACTTGTTTTAGATCAGTTTTAGGACGAATCCTTGTTTCTGGAGCTGCGTCTCCCTTCTCTTTTCTTTTCTTATTTTATTATGGAGATTATTGCCGATTGTTCGTTTGTCGTCACGGGCATGAGGAACTAATCCCCTCGTCTAGGGGATCGATGAAGCCACCCATGGCGGTATAGTGTTCATGTGATGTATGTTTTTCTCCCCTTTAATTCAATTCTTGTTTTCCAATTCTGATTTGATTGTGTTGATCATATGCTTGCATGATTAACTAGTTAAACGTGTTGAGGCTGATCGGCGATTCGCGTTTTAGAACTTGAATTGGGATCGTCGATCGAATATTGTACGAGAGTGAGTAGGAGATCGGTGCAACCGTATAGGGAACAAGATTTAATAGAATTTGATGATTAGGATTATGAGACCTAGTAAGTAATTAATCCAAACTTTGAATACGTCCTATTGAGCACGACAGTGGATATAGGAGAATTTGGGGGTCCCGGTTGACATTGTAATTGAACTTAGGGAGGAATACATCATCACTTGGGTACTATGCATGATTGGGTAGGTGGATTTGGGACCCTAGATATTTTAATTCCTGATTTTTAGTTAATTAGCTTTATTTGATTTGTTATTTGAATTGCGATCTTAATCTCTCTCACAACCACTTTCTTCGCTTGACCAAAACGTATCGGATTTCCCGCGAATTAGTTGAATTGGTAGCCCAATCCCTGAGTTCGACCTCGGTAATTACTTACCGTGTTTCTTTTATTACTTGCGATGACCCGGTACACTTGCCGGTGACTCAACAGTTCCTTGCAATACTTTGTTTGGCTTATGAAGGTTCCATCTTGGCATTGTTTAATTTGAAGTCCAAGAAAGAAGGTAAGTTCTCCCATCATGGACATTTCAAATTCACTTTGCATTAGTTCACCAAATTCCTTGCATAAAGACTCATTAGTAGCACCAAAAATAATGTCATCAACATATATTTGAACAAGTAAGATATTGTGTGCTTTTGTTTTAGTAAATAGTGTTGTATCAACTTTTCCTCTTTTAAAGCCTTTCTCTAGGAGAAAATTGCTTAACCTCTCATACCAAGCTCTAGGAGCTTGCTTGAGTCCATAGAGAGCTTTAGTCAGTTTATAGACATGATTTGGGAACTCACTATCAATAAAGCCAGGTGGTTGGCTTACATATACTTCCTCTTGTATTATTCCATTTAAAAAGGCACCTTTCACATCCATTTGGTACAGTTTAAAGTTCATTATACAAGCATAGGCTGAGCATTCTTATGGCTTCTAATCTAGCTACGGGAGCATATGTTTCATCATAATCAATTCCTTCTTCTTGATTATATCCCTTAGCTACTAGTCTAGCCTTGTTTCTAACTATTATTCCATTCTCATCCATTTTGTTTCTAAACACCCATTTAGTTCCGATTATTTGGTTACTTTTGGGTTTTGGAACTAAATCCCAAACTTTGTTCCTTTTAAATTGATTTAACTCCTCTTGCATTGCAATCATCCAATATTCATCATTAATAGCATCATCAACACATTTTGGTTCTATTTGAGATACAAACGCCATGGTATTGCAAATATTCCTTAAAGAGTTTCTAGTGGTTACCCCTTTGGTGATCTCACCAATGATATTGTCTAGGGGATGATTCTTTGAAGCTTGCCACTCCTTAGGAAGATTTTATTGTTGAAGTTCTGCTTGAGGTTCTTTATTGCTTTCTTCATCTTCCTTTTCCTTGTTGCTCTCCTTTCCTTCATCAGATATCACTTCATCCTCAAGAGTTTCTGCATCATCAAAAATGTCCTTCCCAACCTTTTGGGGTTAGTCTCATCAAATGTTATCTGAACAGATTCCTCTATTGATAAAGTATGCTTATTAAACACTCTATATGCTTTGCTAGTTAATTAATAACCTAGGAAAATACCCTCATCAGTTTTGAGATCAAATTTCCCAAGATTATCCTTGCCGTTATTTAGCACAAAACATTTACAGCCAAAGACATGAAAATGAGAAATGTTAGGTTTTCTTCCCTTGTAAAGTTCATATGGAGTTTTCTTCAAAATTGGCCTTATTAGAACTCTATTCAAAACATAACATGCAGTACTCACAGCATCAGCCCAAAAATACTTTGGTAAATTAGAGTCACTTAATACGGTTCTAGCAATTTCTTCAAGTGAACTATTTTTCCTCTCAACTACTCCATTTTGTTGTGGAGTTCTAGGTGCAGAAAAATTATTTTTTATACCATGTTCATCACAAAAGTTATCAAACTCCTCATTTTGGAATTCTCCTCCATGGTCACTCCTAATTGAAGAAATTTTCACGTCTTTCTCATTTTGAGCAACCTTAGCCATTTTCTTAAAAGCTTTAAAAGCTTAATTCTTTTGTGCTAAGAAAAAGGTCCAAGTGAATCTAGAGAAGTCATCAACAATTACAAGAGCATAGAGATTTCCACCAAAGCTTTTTGTCCTAGAAGGTCCAAAAAGGTCCATGTGCAGTAATTGTAAGGGTCTACTTGTTGAAACAATGTTTTTAGCCTTAAATGAGGTTTTCACTTGTTTACCCTTTTGGCATGCATCACATAGGCCTTCTTTAACAAACTTTTTATTTGGTAAACCGATTACAAGTTCTTTGGAAATCAATTTATTCAAGTGATCCATATGAATGTGAGCTATTCTCCTATGCCAAAGCTAGTTTTCATCTTCTTTGGAAATTAAGCAACATGCATCATTGGAAATTAAGTTGTCTATGTCTAGCATATAGATGTTATTGATTCTATTTCCAATAAATTTTATGTTATTATCATGAATAGATTCGATCATACACAAATTTGAGTTAAAGTTTACCTTGTAGCCTTTATCACATAATTGGCTTATACTTAGTAGATTGTGTTTGAGCCCTTCCATATAAAGAACATCCTCAATCTTGATTGCTGGACTTTTTCCTATTGTTCCAACACCAAGGATTCTTCCTTTGTTGTTATCTCCATAGGTGACATTTCCTCTTTCCTTGGGAGTGAAAGATGTAAATTTTGTGATGTCTCCGGTCATGTGTTTGGAGAAGCCACTATCCAAAAACCAGCTTCAGGTTTTGGCCTTCAAACACACCTCGGTTTCACTCTCACTTTGATGATTTGCCATGAGACATAGGTTGGCTTCTTCATTTTCAGATTCACTACTAGTGGAATTCATATCATTTTCTTCCCAAGCTATGTATGCTTTTCTAGGCTTTCTTCCTTTTTTTTCTTTGCTGTCATTCTTCTCATACTTTTCTTTATTTTGTAGCTTTGGACATTCATTTTTTTAGTGTCCAAGCTTTCCACATTCAAAGCATTTGATTGTTGAGGAAGAGCTTTCACCTTTGTTCGTGTTCTTTTTGGTAGGAAAACTGAATTGCTTCTTGTTTCTATTCTTCTTGATGAATCTTCTAAATTTCCTCACAAGCAATCTCATGTCTTCTTCTTCGGATTCTTCACTTTCATCAAGGTGTTCATCTTCATCACTTTCTATTGATTCTTTGGAGATATGAGCCTTGAGTGAGAGTCCTTTCTTCTTTTTCTCCTTATCTTCATGATTTTTCTGTCTATTGAGTTCCAATTTGTGTTCTTTCAATTTACCAAATAGAGTAGCAATATGTATCGTGTCAAGATCCTTTGCTTCAGCAATTGCAGTAATTTTTGGATGCCATTCACGACTCAAACATCTCATAATCTTGTTAATGTTTTTCTCATCTGTGATTGTATGTCCGAGTCCTTCTAACTGATTCACAATGTGTGTAAACCTCTTTTGCAGTTCATCTATCTCCTCACCATTCTTCATGTGAAAGAGTTCATATTCATGGATTGGTGCATTCATCCTTGCTCTTTTCACATCGTTGGTTCCTTCATGAGTGAGTTGAAGAGTATCCCACATTTGCTTTGCCATTTTGCAATTGGAGACCCTGAAAAACTCATCATAATTCAAAGTAGCTGTTATAATATTCTTTGCTTTAGCATTATAACCAACTCTTATTTTATCATCATCATTCCAGTCATCTTTTGGTTTAGTTTTTTTATTTCCCTTAGCATCAAGAATAAATGGAACATAGGGACCATTTTCAACAGCATCTAATACATCTAAACCTGCAGCCTCAAGAAAGATAAGCATTCTTTCTTTCCAATACATGTATTGGGAGCCATTAAAGGCAGGGGGTCTAGTGAGTGAAGCCCCATCACCCAGGATATCATTTTTAGCCATCTCTTGAAGCTGTTAAGCTTTGTAGCAAGAGTTTTAGCCCTGATGCCAATTGTTGGTAGTGGCTACGGTCTCAAGGGGGTGAATTGAGATATTGAAAACTTTTTCAAAAATATAAAGCAAAACAGTGTTTCTTTAAAGAAAATTGGTTTTCAATAAATTTTAATTCCCAAGAATCAGGTTATGGAACAAGTAATGATGATAAGAAGAATTATAAGTAGTAACAACATATTTTAACACAGATTGAAGATAAAAGATTCAAGTTTAACAAGTATATGGAGTTTAGGGATGAGAAGAACACGCAAACCGATTTATCCTAGTTCGGCTACCTCCTCTGGTAAGCCTACATCCAGTCCCACACCTCTATGGTTTTCTTCACTATAATCAGTAATTACACAATTCTAATTACAGCAACACAAGGATAACCTCCTTGCTTGAAAAATCTCCAAAAATCACACTAGCTTTTCTATACCCAAGCATCCCTTCTATCCTTGTTAAAGCCTAAGATATACCCTCTCTTAATCGCTCTAAATCTCGAAAAGAATTGAATTGAATTAAGACTCTAAAAGTCTGATTATACAAATTGACGTTCTAACTACTATCACACTTTTCTCAGAGAAGAAGCACTTAGTTGTCACAATCAGAATGAGTTTCGTTTATTGTATGTGCTTTTTGTTGTTCCTCTGATCCCTCTTTATATAGAAGACAAATTACAGTCGTTGGGATCATTTAAGACAGATTTGGATCTGATTTAACAAAATCTGTTTTCTTGATTCTTGATCTTGAAATAAGATTCTGTTTGAACTTTTGCAGCGTTTGCATCCTTCTTGAAATATAACTGCTTCCATCTGAAAGGATAGCGAAGTCTTTTTGAAGAGTAATATATCCGTGTTTAATTGAAGAGAAAATAACCGTGTCCATTTGCCACGTCAGCAGACGGGATTTCTAGCTCAAGGTAATTGGACAGGCTCCAATTGGTAGACGAGAGTGCTAACACAAGGCAATTGGACGGGCTCCAACTGGGCTCCAATTGGTAGACGAGAGTGCTAACACAAGGCAGTTGGACTGGCTCCAATTAGTAGACGAGCTTTATTTGCCATGTTAGAGGACGAAGCTTCTCATTAAGATCTTAGCGCGTATCATTAGTAGACGAGCTCCAAGTGCCACTATTAGTGGACGCGCTTCATGTGCCACGCCGCCAGACGAGCACTTCTATTTCTTTCAGTGGACGCGCTTCATGTGCCACGTCAGCAGACGAGATCTTCTATTTCTTTCAGTGGACGTGATTCTGTGCCACGTCAGCAGACGAGATCTTCTGTTTTTTTCAGTGGACGCGATTCTGTGCCATGTCAGCAGACGAGCTCTTCTGTTTCTTTCATTGGACGTGCTTTTGTGCCACGTCAGCAGACGAGCTCTTCTGTTTTCTTTCAGTGGACGCGCTTCATGTGCTCTTTCAGTGGACGACAACTTTTTACTTTGTTCTTTTAGTGGACGCGCTTTCTTTGTTCTTTCAGTGGACGTCAGCTTTTTACTTTGTTGTTCCTTTAGTGGACGAGCTCTTTAATTGTTCATTGGACTTCAGCTCTTTACTTTGTTGGACGTCATTCTTGGTTCACTTCATTGGACGAGCGCTTATATTTTCCCTGTGTTGGATGTGCGCTAGTTTTGCTTTGTTGGACGTGCGCTAGTTTTGCTTTGTTGGACGAGTGATCTTGCATGCAACTTAACACGTAATGAGTGCATAGTCAAAATTAAAAATCTTATGCAAAATACACTTGTTTGTCATACATCAAAACATGAATGAGGGCTTAGTCTTACACATAACATGTCCAGTTTTTCCACGGAAGTTACAGACAGGTATAGATTTGGTTACAGTTGACTTAACAGATACTGTAAAAGCTTTAGTTGATACTTTATGATGTGTCTGATGGACATATCCAATACCTTCTTTGTAAAGAGAGTGCCTCTGATAGCCAAGTAGCTTATTCATATTATCTCTACCATTAACAAATTTGGCAAGATCAGAAGTGAGCTCTTCCACTTTTTGTTGAAGTTTTTCAACTTCTTCAGATGGTGATGTTTCACTTGAGATCTTAGCTTCATTAGACTTTTCATTCTTCAGCTCACTGTTCTCTTTAGCCAGCTTCTCACAGTCTTGAGATTTCTGTTTATGCTCACTGGTGAGCTTTACATACTCTCTCTTGAGGGATTTGAAGGCCTTAGATAAGCAGTTGGATTCCTCCAGCAACTCCTCATAGGCATCAAGTAATTCCTCATAGTCAGGATGTACCTCATCGTCTGAGTCTGAGCCAGTGTTGGCCATCAAACAGAGATTGGCTTCTTCCTCTATTTCTTCATCAGAAGATGTTGACTCCAGATCCTCCCAAGTAGCCATCATTCCTTTCTTCTTCTTCTTGAAGAATTTCTTAAATGGGGCTTTCTTGAGTTGAGGACATTCAGCCTTGATGTGACCAGGCTTCTTGCACTCATAGAAAGAAATTGGACTTTTGTCTGTTGAGGTGGATTCTTTGAAGTTCTTGTCCTTGTTGAATCTTCTGAATGGCTTATCCCTCTTGAACTTCTTTTTCTGTAGGAGAAGCTTTATCTTCCTGGTTAGGAAAGACAATTCTTCATCACTCTCAGAATCCTCGTGTTCAGATAGGTCAGCATCACTGGATGACTCGTCTGCCTTTAGAGCCTTGGAAGCTTTTATTGACTTTTGATCAGCTTTCAGAGCAATTGACTTGCCCTTCTTTGGTGCAACTTCATCTCCAAGTTCTTGCTCATGAACAGTAAGTGCTCTAAGAAGTTCATCCATAGTCAAGGTAGTGAGATCCTTGGCTTGAGAGATAGCAGTGACCAAAGGTCTCCACTGTTTAGGTAGACTTCTCGGAATCTTTCCAACCTTCTCAGCATTGGTGTAGACTTTGCCAAGAGATTTTAAACTGTTGACTTTAGTTTTGTTATCTTCCTATCATTTGAGCAACAGAGTCTCCTTCCTCCATGACAAACAGTGCATACTTTCTGACAAATATGGCAATCTTTCACTCTTTGACTTTGGTTGTTCCTTAATGTGTGCCAGCTAAAGTGTCCCATATTTCTTTGGCAGAGTCACAAGCGCATACCTTCTCAAACTCCTCAGGACTGAGAGCACAAATGATGTTATATCTAGCTTTGTGGTTCGGCTCCACATTTTGTCTTTTCTGCAGAAATCCATTGAGCTTTTGGCTTGTCAGTGTCATCATCATTCTTGGGAATGAATGGACCATCTGTAATGACATCCCAGACATCAGAGTTTGTAGACAGAATGAACCATTGAAATCTATCTTTTCAATAGTTGTAGTTTTCTCCATTGAAGTAAGAAGGTCTGGTTAGGGAAGCTCCTACATTCTGGTGACTTCCATTTGAACTAGCTCCAACAGTCATGTCTATTCTTCAGGACCTTCTATCTCTACACTGTTAAATGCTCAACCCCGAGGCTGAGCTCTGATACCAACTGAAATATACAACTATAAACACGAGAAGGGGGGTTGAATTGTGTTCATCAGAATTTAAACAAAGTTGAAAACTTTCCGCATACAGAAGCTTTGTTCAGACGAGTGGAAAGATACATGACATACATATGACCTGTTTGATGAAATTTTAACAATGACTTAGGCAAACACACCACTTGATAAATGGATAACAAAACTAAAGCAACTGAAGAGTTTATAAGGAAAGAGAGATTGACACAGTTATTTATCCTGGTTCACTCTTCAAAGCAAAGAACTACATCCAGTCCTTGGCAGCACCAAGTTTTATCCACTATAACTGATCAGGTTACAGACACCGAGTATTTTTTGCACACCTAGCCTCTTCAGGCTCCAAGACAAGTATTCTTTGCACATCTAGCCTCTTCATCTCACTCAGATTTGTTTGAGAAATTTGGTTTGTAATAAATACAACTTCAGATAGACAGGTCTGTGTAATAACTTCAAATGATTGAAGAATACATAATGAAAGAATGAAGATATTAATGCACAGAGTAATGACTCTTTTAAATGCTATGAGTGTTCTATCTTCATCTTCAATGACTTCTGTATTTATAGTCTTCAAGCATTTAAGATCCGTTAGAGACATTCCTTCAGATGTTGGCTTCAAGAAGAACTTCATTAAATGTAATAGAGTCATTCTGGGCGGCCATTAATACAATAGGAACGTTGGTTGTACTCTAACTTGTAGGGTTATGGCTTTATGCATCGTGAATCAGCCATATCAGAGTTTTGCAGAGAGCTTTTTGTACTTTGCTGAGTATAATTCCCTTTTTTGTGTAAAGACCAGAGGTACTAGGGAATAAAGCATGTTGGAAGCATTCTTTAACTGGTCTTTGGTTCAGATATCCTAGGTTGCTTGAGAGAGTGACTTCTGATTTTTCTTGATAAGAGTGAGACCAAGTAAGAGAGAAGGCTTCGAGTCTCTTTCTGATAGGACAGCTCACAAAAGCTTGTTAGGTCCTTGGTTCTTCAACGAGTAACCTCATACAAGTGTAGGAACTCGTGGAGAGACAGGTCGAAAATGTTTCTTGAAAGAAGTCAATAATCCTAGTCAACAGACAGTTTGACTTTAGCTTATCCAGACAGGTAGTCATCTATATGAGCAGACAGATGATTCTTACTGTTTTGATCTTCATACTAGATAGACAGGTTAGCAACCAATATGACGGTTAATTAAATCATTGACCAATGTTTAGTTCTCATCAAAACTTTAGGGAAATGCACATCAAACATTTTAGAGACTTAACAGATAGAACCCTAGAAACTTGACATCTCGGTAAGTAGGTTGGCTTGTCTTCTTCAAAACATTTCACTCAAAGAAATAACAAATACAAAACAAACCTCCGAGAAACTTATCCAAGTTTAACGGAATCATTTTCACTGAAAAATCCCTTTTTTCGCAATTCATTTCCGTCAAAAATCATTTTATAAATCATTTAAAATACGTTTGAGTCAAGAATAAATCTTTCCCTTTTCTAAAGTATTTTCACACTTGAAAATATTTATTTTGAAGAAAATAATATCATTTTTGTAATAACCTTTTCTTAATTCAACTCAAAAATAACTAAAATATTTTTCTCATTTTCTTCATAAAAATGCCAAAAATGGCTTTTTACTTGAAAATATTTATTTAAGATTCTAATTAAACTATTTTTGTCACTTTATTATTCCAAATATTATTTTACATTATTGTGAAATATATTTTTATAAAACTAGAACTTGTGAAATATTTTCACGGTTACGCCCTCTCTGGCACTCATGGGCTCATCAATCACTGGAAAAATCTATAAAATATTATTTTTCCACTTTTACACTATTTTACACTATTAAATCACTTGGATTATTTGTGTAAACTTAACAAGATTTTAATCTTCCGAATTAATTAAACTCTGACCACTGTCAGGTTTCACACTCCAGCCATCAATAACATATGTATCACATGATACAAACATAGCATACTTTCACATATATAGCATGCATCACAGATATAACCAAATCACAGTTATATTCACATAATCCACTAACCACATCACATCACATAACCATATAGTTAAACACAACAATAATCAACTTAAGGCAGATAAACACCAGGTAATACATGCACAACACATAGAAAACATGTGGTTATCTCAAATCCCCTCGTAAGCTCCCTTACCTCTTGAAGATTTCAAATTTCGTTTCGCAAATTGTTCTCCAATTCGAATCCGGTTTCCTCCGCACCACTCAGGAAATCACACAAATATTTTTCCTTCACAACAAATCAAGTCACAAATTAACAAATGAAACCACAAAATCTATCTAATCCCTATGGCTATGTTTCGGCCTTCAAAGGTTAATTAGGCTAGGGATGTTGAAATCTTACAAACTTTTGGATTAATGATCCTTAAGTATGATTAAAGCATAATCAAGACTTACTTAACAAAACTTGAAACAAAATCATCTTAACTACAAAGTTTAAGATTTCGGCCATCAACAATAAATTTGGTTTAGAGTATGTTTTGATTCTCTAATCACTTGAATCAACAATAAAATGGATTAGAGATCATGGATGAACATCATTTAATCAATAGTTGAAACAAAAATATTTCCTCACCCATATACATAGGTCCTTCCATGTATGAAAAAAAGGGTAAGAAATTTTTGTTGATCACATGCTCTTAGATAATCAAAGTATACATGATTATAAGATCATAGAATTTTGTTTCAAGTTCATTGGATTTTTCTACAATTTATAAGAGATTTTAGAAGAATAGATGTAGAAACTTGAATCATCAAAATAAGACATGAACACATGAATATATGTGAAGAGAAAGACTTAGATAGTTGAGATGAGGTGAGGTTACCTCTTGGAACAAGAAGCAATGATCTAGATAGGAGTTGTTCTTCACAAATCAAAGAGAAGTGTTCTTGGTGTTCTTGAGCTTCTAAGTTAAGAAACATTAAGAAAGGTTAAGAGAAAGTTGAAGACAAGTGAAAGTGAAAGGAAAATTACACAAGTATGGGGTTAATAAATATACTCATTCATATATTTATTACTGATATCAGAAAGTTGAAAAGTCGGGCTGTTACAAGCTCCACTGAGAGTAAAGACTCTCCCTGTGGTCTTCAGTCGGTTGGCTTGAGGCTTTTGACCCTTGTTCACACTCTGTGGTTCTGACTTTCCTCCCTCGCAGTTCCAACTGATGTTGCCATGCTTGCCACACTTGAAGCAGATGATGTTCGTCTCCTTGAATTGGGTTGTGAAGTGGTTTTGTCCACACTTGCCGCACCGAAGTGGTCTAGAATCGAAAGAATCCCATATCCTGGACCTGTCTGAAGAAAACTGAGACTTCTTGCCACCCCACTTGAAGTCCTTGCCAGCTGGAGCAAGACGCGGCTTCCACTTGTTTCCATGATCACTCCTTTTGTTGCTCTGGTTGTCTATCCCCTTGGAGGCTGACCCTCCAGACTTGCAGGCATCTTCATTGATCTTGTACTTGTTCACTAAAACTGGAAAGACTCTGATCTCCTGGTAGCTGATAGCCTGCTAGATCTCTGGACGTAGACTATCCTCAAACTTCACTAATTAAGAACGATCATCCACCACATACTGATACAATGTATAGTAACGGGCGAGCTCCTCAAACTTGGCCGTATACTCTCCTACCGACATGTTGCCCTACTTCAGCGGCAGAAATTCCATCTTCTTTTTATCCTTGATATCTGCTGGGAAGTACTTCTTGAGAAATCTGTCCTTGAATACATTCCATGTGATCATAGTACCCTCCGCCTGCAAGTGTTGACGATAGTTCTCCCACCAATGCTCAGCCTCCTCAGCCAGCATGAAAGTCCCAAAGATGACTTTCTGTTGATCGTTGCATCCCATGGCTCGGAAGATCTTCTCGATCTCCCTCATCCATAACATGGCACCCTCAAGATCGTAAGCTCCCTTAAAAGACGGCGGATTGTTCTGCTAGAACTTGTCGAGACCCTGGAACTCAACTGGTCCCTCGTTGTTGTTAACGTTTTGGTTCTAGCCTATCGCGTTGGCAAGGAGTACCAAAGCATTTGCGATAGCCTGGTCGTTTCTGCCTCCTCTTCCTGCCATAAGTTCCTGTAAACGCCCAAGACAACTTATTAAATACAGGGAACTTAAAGAAGGAAAAGCTACGGCTCCTAACATATAGAATCATTGTTTATAACAAGTATAGACAATTCAAAGAAGAGCACACAACAAACTCATAACAGACTCATACCATGTCCGTACAAGGCTGAACTGCTCTGATACCACTAAATGTGACACCTCTACCCCGCATACATATAAAGCATTAAAAGATAAGATAATTAAAAATAAAACATGCATTATTTATTAAAACCAAACAACAGGTAGAGAACATCACATTGTTTCAAGTCTCAAACGTGAAAAAAATAGAAACATAACATAAACAAAACATAACCCTTGATGTCACATATAGAGGTGGTATAACCAATACGAAAAATATCCCCGGATACAACTGAACAAACTAGCTAACTACAAAAAAAACTGGAAATCCTAACTAAAGAGTCGCAGTTCCTTGGATTCACTCCTCCACTGGCTGTTCGTCGTCCTCTGCATAAAGGATACATGCCACAACAAGAAACATATATACCCTATTTTCTTCTTCTACTAAAAGATGGAAAATTCTACAAGATCATATTCCTAGCCTAACTCTTAAATCAATGTCACAAACACGTTGGGAAAGTTGCATTAAAGTAAAAGCTAAAAGATTTCAAACTTCACAAATAATAGATGATTTATTGAAATTAGGTGAAGTTAATGATGAACCTAAAATAAAAAAAATGAAGCTGATTGTTTAGCATCTTATGAGCTTGAAAATTTTGAGAGGCATAACTATTTCGTATGAGATATTGTTTACGGTAAATCCAGTTAGTAAAAATTTGCAATCAAAGGATATGCATATCGATGTTGCTATAGAACAATTGAAAGTTCTTATTTCATTTTTTGAAAAATATAGGGAAGATGGATTTGAAAATGCTATATTTCTACCAAAGAAATTGCAATAGAAATGTAAAGAATTATGCAAAAGGAAATATGCAAGATGAATTTTCAGTGTATTATTCAATCTCTTCTGTTACATCAATGTTAACTTATGGGCTGGTATATATAATCATCAGTCCCTAACAAACTTATCAACAACTAAGTTATCCAAATATCAAAAAGCTATGAGATAAGATGGCGATAACTATATTATATTAGTAACAGAATAACAACTTGGCCTATCAAGGATAACTAAATTCCTAATATCTCTATAACTAACTTCCTAATATCTCTATACTCCCCCCTTAAGTTGGTGAGTGGGGATTATGAACTCCCAACTTGCACAATAGATCACAAAATGGTTTGAAGCCCAATGCTTTAGTGAATATATCTGCTTGTTGTTGTTGAGTTGGGACATAGGAAGTAGTTATAGTGCCTGAGTACAGGTGTTCACGAACAAAGTGACAGTCGATCTCAATATGCTTCTTCCTCACGTGAAAAACCGGATTGGCAGCGATGTGCAAGGCGACTTGATTGTCACAATATAATTGTGTTGGGGCATCACAAGAAACCATCAAAGAAGATAACAAACGTCGTAACCAAACTATTTCACTAGTGGCATGAGCCATGGGTCTTTATTCTGCTTCACTAGAGGAACGAGACATCGTTGTTTGTTTCTTCATTTTCCATGAGATTGGAGCGGGACCAAGCTTCATAAGGTATCCTGAAGTTGAGCGTCGCATGATGGGACAAGCTGCCCAATCTGATTCACAATAACCAACTATCTTAAGATCATTTTACTTGTGGAGAACGATGCCTTGACCCAATGGTGACTTTAAGTAGCGTCAAACACGTAAGGCGGCTTCCCAATGTACTTGTTTGGGGGCTTCCATCAATTGACTCAAAATATGAACTGAATATGTTATCTCTGGCCTGGTAATTGTTAAATAAATCAAACGACCAATGAGACGCCTATACTGAGAAGGATCGGTGAATAGTGCACTTGTGTCAGTGGATAGATGATGGTTTTGATCCATAGGGAACTTGCAAGGTTTACATTGTAGCATACCACATTCGCTAAGTATGTCCAACGTGTACTTTCGTTGACAAAGAAATAAACCTTCTACACTACGTGCTAACTCGAAACCAAGAAAATATTTGAGAGTACCAAGATCTTTCATGTGGAAACATTTGTGCAAGTAGAGTTTGAAGATGTCGCAAGCTTCTTTATCATTCCCTGATATGATTAAGTCGTCTACATACACAAGAACTGCAAGAAAAACTCCATTTGAGGAGTATGTGAATAAACTATGATCTTCATTACTCTGGATGAATCCGTATGTTAGCAAACTTTCAGTCAGCTTGGTGTGCCAGTTTCGTGAAGCTTGGCGAAGCCCGTCTAATGACTTCCGTAAGCGACATACTAGATTCTCCTTTGGAACAACATATCCCGGAGGGATTGCCATGTATACTTCTTCCTCCAAATCCCCATGAAGGAAGGCATTACTTACATCCATTTGATGTAATTCCCATCCTTTAGCTGCTGCCACTGATAATAAACAGTGAACAATTGTCATTTTTGCTACTGGAGCAAAGGTTTCCCGGAAGTCTTCTCCTTCAACTTGAGTATAGCCCTTTGCAACGAGTCGCGCTTTGTACTTGTCTACTTCACCACTGACTTTGTATTTTATTTTGTAAACCCATCGACATCCCACCAGCTTCTTTCCAACTGGCAGAGGCTCGAGAGTCCATGTATTATTTTCTTCTAGAGCTTGAATTTCATGCTCCATTGCCTTACACCATTGATGATGTTTAGCTGCCTGCATATAATTTTTGGGGTCATCATGTGACATGATGGCTGCAAGGAAAGCTTTGTGATCTGAAGAGAACTTGTCATAATTGATATAATGTGATATATGATAGGGCTTACTAGAAGTGACCGGTTGATCTTGTGACTTGCATGGGGTTTTACGTCTAGCTGCATGGTGTACGTAGTCGTTAAGGTATTCTAGAGACTGTCTAGTTCGCTGTCCTCTAGTCACCATCACATCATGATTAGTGTGACACCCTCTACCCTGCATACATTTAAAGCATTAAAAGATAGGATAATTAAAATAAACATGCATCATTTATTAAAATTTAAAACCAAACAACAGGTAGAGAACACCACATTGTAGCGAGTCTCAAACGCGGAAAATAAAACATAACATAACATAAAAAGAAAACCCAACCCCGATGTCACATTACAAAGCTGGTATAATCAATCCGGAATAAATCCTCGGATACAACTGAAAACAACAAACTAATCAAACTACTCAAAATCGGAACTCCTAACTACGAGTCGCGGCTCCTCAGAGTCACTCCTCAACTGGCTGCTCGCCGTCCTCAGCATAAAATGTACATGCCACAAACAAGAAACATAGCAATAGGGAGTAAGAAACATGTATATGAATATAATGGCAAGGAAGAAGTTAGCAAGACGGGCATAAATCAAACAATCATGTTATAGCAGACAACGATATAGCACATTAACATCAT
Source organism: Sophora flavescens (assembly GCA_030762895.1). Taxonomy (NCBI): domain Eukaryota; kingdom Viridiplantae; phylum Streptophyta; class Magnoliopsida; order Fabales; family Fabaceae; genus Sophora; species Sophora flavescens. Next base: position 100,760,920 of record CM061070.1, read on the forward strand.
CATACAAACGTGTATGCTATGCAATGCAATTCTGCTCCACTATTCAGCTATGCACTTGGATCAATCTATCACAGGAAGTCAACTTCGGAGTTACATCTCCATATTGGTCAATAAGCACCAATGCCGGGGAAATACACCAAACCTTGGGTGGACCCCTAGGATAGCCGTCGCACCTTACTCTCGGATGTGCCACCATGGTTGTACATGATTCATTTGAATCGCCGCGGACGGCCAGATCGCCTTACTCTCGGACGACCTCCCCTATGTTGAACATCCTCCACTATCATCTCCGATGTGTGAATGCATTCTCAACACAACACACAAGCACAACCACCACTTCTGCTTGGGCCACTAGGCTACCCAAGTTATAACACCATCAACACCTCGACCACTCGGCTATCGACGATTATCGTTATCTTTCGTATTCATTAATTAAACACTCTAGTCGTTATGCACTAGAGATTACCACCTTGACCATCAAGCATCAAGGCCCCCCTTGGCCACTAGGCTACCAAGGTACCATGTCATCATTAACACTCTAGCCATTAAGCACTAGAGATTACCACCTTGACCATCATGTATCAAGGCCCCCTTGGCCACTCAGCTACCAAGGTACAACGGCATCTTATCACTTGTCTTTGGTTTTCATGTTTCGTTGGTATTTTATTAAGTCTTTTAAAGCCTGTGGGGTCAAACACCCCTAACTCAGCATTCTGCATCTGTTATGTTTTTTGATCTAGACAAGTGAGCACGAGCGTGCTCACCCTCAGCACGGGTGTTCTGGTCCTACAGGCAAGCACGGTCGTGCTTCCTATTAAGCACGGGCGTGCTCAAAAGCACGACTGGTTTCTGGATTTTGAATTGGAGCACGGGCGTGCTCCTCATCAAAGCCCTTTTCCAAATCCTTGGGGACATTTCAAGATTCAATCCTGATGGCTTTTACTAATCCATTGATCAACGGTTTCATTAATCTTAATTAAACATTCATGTCTTATAAAAAGGGAATTAATCCTTTATTCCCAAACCATTTAATTGTCCCTAATCACTCAAAAATCAATACCTAGGATCATTGACTATGCCATTGGCATAATCCTCACTCATTACTAGTATTCAGTCTTATGAACAAGGGGAACAACCTCCCTTAACATTATTAACAGATTTAGCGTTTAACATTAACGTGTCACAACATCAATCAACAGCCAGTACATCACAATATCATAATCATGATAAAACACTCAATCATGGCATCATCACGTTAAGATGTTCATAATAGACAACATTAACAAAAAATAACAGTCATGCCAATCATTAACATTGTAAACAGTTAAACATCATATAGCAAACAGGCATAAAGGCATATAGAATGTTATCAAAGAAAAGGGTATGGGAACCGTTCATATTACGCTACCCCCAAACCTACATATTCATACTATTCCTTCTCTCGATACCTGGTATGAAGAATTCCCATTGAACTGACGAAGATCCTAAAGCTGGTTCCCTCGAACGACTCGACGAATGTTCCCAAGCCTTGGTCAACACAAAAGGTTAACCAATTAGTTCCCAATTCACAACAAGAAAAAGGAACCAAGAAAGGGAAGAACTATACCTTTGCTAATTGCCACTAACACGTGATTGTACTCTCTCAACTATGAACGGAACACCGAACAAGGATTGGGTTCAAAGGGGAAGAATGAGATAGGCTGCCGTCACACTTAGGATTTCCTAAAGTGCCAATTTTGAGGGTTTCACCCGTAACACTCGTTGTTCACTATCTATATATAGACTCTGCACCGAGCACGGTGGTGCACCCCCTTAAGCACGGTCGTTCTTGACTTAGCGTCAGCGAGACACGCTTGCACCTGAGCACGGTCGTGCTTCCTAACAAGCACGGTCGTGCTTGTGGCTCTGGTAGCCACAAGACAAGTGCATCAAGCACGGGCGTGCTGATAGATGAGCACCACCGTGCTCATGCATCAGGAAGGGATTTAAAGCCTAAAAACCCACTTAGCCCCTTCTAAACATAACTAAAGCAAACAAGGCATACACAAAAGCACTTATACGAAACACGGGGTGTTACAATTCCACCCTCCTTATAAAAATTTCTTCCTCGAAATTTCTACTCACCTCGAACGAAGAGATGCGGGTACGCCTCCATCATCTTGCTCTCAAGTTCCCATGTAGCACTTTCCTCAGTTACCCCACTCCAAACGACTTTAACCAAAGAAATCTCTTTGCCCCTCAATTGCTTCACCCTTCGGTCCTCAATTCGAAGGGGTTGTACCTCGAAAGTCAAATTCTCTTTCAACTGAATCGTTTTGGGGACTATCACATGGTTTGGGTCATGAATGTACTTACGAACTTATGACACATGAAAAACATTATGAAGTTTGGACAAGAAAGGTGGCAAGTTTATTTGGTAAGCAACTTCACCGACTCTTTTAAGAATTTGGTAAGGGCCAATGAATTTGGGAGTAAGTTTCTTTGCTTTCATCACTCTACCGACCCCAGTTGTTGGTGTAACTCTCAAGAATACGTGATTGCCTTCCTGAAATTCGAGCGCCTTCCTCCTTTTGTCATGCTAGCTTTTCTGCCTACTCTGTGCCACTTTCATCATTTCCTGAATCATCCTCACCTTCTCCGTGGTTTCTTGTACTACCTCGGGTCCTAACACAACACAAACCAGGTTCACTCCAACACAAAGGTGTCCTACATCTCCTCCCATAAAGGGCTTCATAAGGTGCCATCCCAATATTGGAATGGTAGCTATTGTTGTAGGTGAACTCTATCAGGGGCAAAAACTTGTCCCAACTGCCTGACTGTTCTAGCACACAAGCTCTAAGCAAGTCCTCTAAGGACTGGATGGTCCTCTCAGACTGCTCATCAGTCTGCGGGTGGTAAGCTGAACTTAGCCTAAGCTTGGTATCTAAAGCCTTGTACAAACTAGTCTAAAACCTAGAGGTTAGCCTCGAGTCTCTATTTGACACTATGCTAGAAGGTACACCATGTAACCTGACTATCTCTTTGATGTACAACTGATAAGCCTCTGGCTTATCTAGTTTTATGACTAGATGAACTAAGGTTTATGTGCCAATTTATTCGAGTTCACTCTCGTTTTCGCCCAAATTTGCCTTGTTTTGTTCCTAAGTTGGGCTTTGACTCGTTTTGCGTCTTTTGTGTAGTTTTTAGCTTCTTTTGGATAGAATTACGCTTGTGGTTGCTTGTGTTGATTTCAGGTCCATAAGTGAAGCTCTAAGAATTAAGAAAGTCAAGAAATAGTGGAGATTGCCATTCTGGTGACTCTCGCCCCGCGAGAGGAAGCTCGCCCCGCGAGAGTTTGAAGATCTGGGAAGACAGAGACCATCACGGCCTAGCTGTGATTCTCATCACGGGGCGTGAAAGGAAGATTCGCGTCGCGAGTGTGTGAACTCCAGAAAAATACCAGAGTCAGAGACCATCACGGCCTAGCCGTGATGTGTATCACGGCCGTGACCCGAAATCCACACAAGGCAGAGAACATCACGGCCTGGCCGTGATTCACATCACGGGCCGTGAAAGGCGGGCTAGCGTCGCGAGACATCCTTAGCGTCGCGAGAGTTCGAATTCCAGAAGTGCGAGAAAACAAACACAAAAACAAAAAACAAAAACAAGAGTGAGGAAAATAGAGGGTACCTAGCTTGGGTTGCCTCCCAAGTAGCGCTTGTTTAACGTCCCGAGCCTGACTCAAGTCACCCCTAAGGGTTAATCCAAAAGAAACACTTGCTTTCCAGTTGGGATTGACTCCCCATGATAATGCTTTTAACTCGTGCCCGTTCACCTTGAAGTTGCCGGAGGCCCCTTCTAATTCCACTGCCCCATGGGGGAAGACTTGTAGGATCTTGTATGGTCCCGACCATCTTGATTTCAGCTTCCCGGAAAGAGCCTCAATCTGGAATTATACTGAAGCACCAATTGCCGGGCTCGAACCTCCTAGGCAAGATGTGCTTGTCATGCCATGCTTTCGTCCGCTCCTTGTAGATTCTCGCGTTCTCATAAGCTTGCATGCGGATCTCAGACAGCTCATTCAAGTCCAACAACCTCTTCTCTCCGGCCTTTGTCAAGTTAAAGTTGAGCTCACTAATTGCCCAATAAGATTTCTCCTCCAACTCCACCGGTAGGTGGCATGCCTTTCCGAACACCAAATTGTAGGGAGACCTTCCAATTGGAGTCTTGAAGGCGGTCCTATAAGCCCATAGAGCATCATCCAATTTCCTTGACCAATCCTTCCGTGAGGAGTTGACGGTTTTCTCAAGAATGCGCTTCAACTCACGGTTGGATACCTCTGCTTGCCCATTTGTTTGGGGGTGATAGGGAGTAGAGACTCTGTGCTTGACCCCATACTTCTCGAGAAGCTTATGCATTTGATTGTTGCGAAGTGGGATCCCCCATCATCGATCAACACTCTTGGGACCCCAAACCTAGAGAAGATATTGCGCCTCAAGAAATCCATGACTACCCGCGCATAAATGCGTGGTTGTTGGGATTGCCTCCACCCACTTTGACACGTAGTCGACAGCCACCAAAATGTACTGGTAAGAGAAGGAAGGTGGGAATGGTCCCATGAAATCTATCCCCCATACATCAAAGAGCTCTACCTCGAGCATGCAATTCAAGGGGAGTTCATGCCACTTAGAAATATTGCCAACCCTTTGGCAACGATCACAGTTTTCAACAAAGGTGTAGGCATCCTTGAAGAGCGTCGGCCAAAAGAAACCACTTTGAAGGATCTTTTCTGCAGTCTTCTTTCCCCCATAATGCCCACCGTAATCCGAGCTATGACAATGCCACAGCACGTTTCCGATTTGGTCATGGGGAATGCACCTCCTGAGGATCCCATCCGAGCACTGCTTGAAGAGATTGGGGTCCTCCCACACATAATATTTTGCATCCGAGAAGAACTTCTTTCTCTGTTGATTAGTCCAACCTTTCGGAACCACATTTGAAGACTTGAAGTTGGCCATATCCGCGAACCAAGGAGGGGAATTTTCAATAAGTGCAAACAGCTTTTCATCAGGAAATTCTTCCTTGATGTCTAACAATTCCTCCTCGGTGTCGGGATTGACCAACCTAGATAAGTGGTCCGCCACCCCATTGTCGGACCCCTTCCTGTCCTTAATCTCGAGATCAAATTCCTGCAAAAGAAGAATCCACCGAATTAATCTAGGTTTGGCCTCTTGTTTTGTCATCAAGTGTTTTATGGCCGCATGATCAGTGAAAACCACAATCTTAGACCCCACGATGTAGGATCTAAACTTATCCAAAGCAAACACCACAGCAAGTAGTTCTTTTTCAGTGGTGGAATAATTAGCTTGTGCCTCATTCAAAACCTTACTTGCATAATAAATAACACGAGCTAATTTTTCCACCCTCTGCCCCAAAACAGCCCCCACCGCATAATCACTAGCATCACACATGATTTCAAATGGCAAATTCCAATTAGGTGCAGTGATTATGGGTGCGGTGACAAGCATAATTTTCAAAATGGTGAAGGCATTTAAACAAGAATCATTAAAATCAAAGGATACATCCTTCACAAGAAGGTCGCAAAGCGGCCTTGCGATTTTGGAGAAGTCTTTGATGAATCTCCGGTAGAACCCGGCATGCCCCAAAAAACTCCTCACCCCCTTCACATTGGTTGGTGGGGGCAGCTTCTCAATCAACTCAATCTTCGCCCTATCAACCTCAATCCCCCGTTGGGAGACTTTGTGCCCTAAGACTATACCTTCCTTGACCATGAAGTGGCATTTCTCCCAGTTGAGCACAAGGTTAGTCTCTTGGCACCTTTTAAGCACCAAGGTCAAGTTCTTCAAACAGTTGTCATAGGAGGTCCCAAAGACCGAGAAGTCATCCATGAACACCTCAATGCATCTCTCCACCATGTCCGAGAAAATAGAGAGCATGCACCTTTGGAAAGTAGCGGGGCGTTGCACAACAATCAAGGGCATCCTCCCTGTAAGCAAAGACTCCATACGGACAAGTGAAAGCCGTCTTCTCTTGGTCTTGAGGATCCACCACAATCTGGTTATAGCCGGAGTAACCATCCAAGAAACAATAGTACTCATATCCGGCTAACCTCTCAAGCATTTGATCTATGAAGGGGAGAGGGAAGTGATCCTTCCTTGTTGCTTCATTTAATCTTCTGTAGTCGATGCACACTCTCCACCCCGTGATGGTCCTTGTTGGGATCAATTCATTGTTTTCATTGACCACCACGGTTGTTCCACCCTTCTTTGGGACCACATGAATCAGACTAACCCAGTTGCTATCCGAGATTGGGTAGATGATTCCGGCATCTAAAAGCTTAATCACTTCCTTACGCACAGCTTCTTTCATGATGGGGTTTAGCCATCTCTGTGGTTGAACCACTGGCTTATAACCATCCTCCATCAAGATTTTATGCATGCATAGGGAAGGGCTTATACCCTTTAGGTCCGAAATCTTCCACCCAATGGCGGATTTGTGTTCCCTAAGAACTCTCAACAGCTTCTCCTCTTCATCCTTTTTCAAGGCATTGCTAATGATCACCGGATGTTGTCCCACCTCCCCCAAGAATGCATACCTCAAGTGATTTGGGAGTTGCTTCAGCTCCGGTGTCTTTCCATCTTCCTCATTGCCTTCCTTGTTGAGCTTCTCCTTTGCATATTCATCCCTTGGGAGACTTGGTAAGGCTTCCATCTGTTTCAAACATTCAAGATAGTCCTCATCCCCCAAGGGGTCTTCTTCCTCACTATCATCACCATGGGATTTTACCAACACTTGTGCAAGTGCAGAACCATGGGCTCCTCTAGTGATCTCTTCCTTGACAATACCATCCACAAAATCCACCCGGTACACTTCCGACCTCTCCACAGGGTGCTTCATTGCTTCAAAGACATTGAAGACTACATTCTCATCTTGCACGCGGAGGGTGAGCTTCCCTTGTTGCACATCAATCAAAGCACGCCCTGTGGCCAAGAAAGGCCTCCCCAAGATGAGAGGGATCTCGGCGTCTTCATCCATATCAAGCACCACAAAATCTGCCGGAAATATGAATTTGTCCACCTTCACTAGCAAGTCTTCGACAACCCCATAGGGGTATTTGATGGAGCGATCGGCTAGTTGGAGTGACATCCGTGTATCCTTGGCTTCCTTAATTCCCAACTTCTTCATCATGGAGAGGGGCATCAAATTGATGCTTGCCCCTAGATCACATAATGCTATCCCAATATTCATCTCCCCAATAGTACACTCGATCGAAAAGGAACCGGGATCCTTCAACTTTGGAGGGAGTTTTCTCTGAAGAATGGCACTACACTCCTCGGTCAAAGCAACCGTCTCCTCATCCACAATTCTCCGCTTCTTGGTGAGAAGCTCCTTCATAAACCGGGCATATGATGGCATTTGTTCCAGGGCTTCCGCAAATGGGATGTTAATTTGAAGCTTGCGGAAGACATCAAGGAATCTGTTGAACTGTTTATCCTGTTGAGGCTTCTTCAATATTTCTGGATATGGTACCTTCATGTAGGACGGGAGGTCCTTGGGCTCTACCCACTTCTTTCTACGGAACTCTTCATCTACAAGCTTTAACCTCCCTCCTTGCTCCGGTGCCTTACTTCTTACTAACTCCTCTTCTTTCTCAGGTTGTTCCTCCTCAACATGTGGTGGGTTCGAGACCTCAAATTCCGGAGAACTAGGTGATCCCCTGTTAGATTCCAGCACTCTACCGCTTCTAGTGGTCACGGCATTGCACTGGCTCTTAGGGTTGTTCTCAGTGTCTCCTGGGAGAGTGCCTGGAAGACGCTCATTCATTTGCTTCGCGAGCTGTGCTATTTGTGTCTCAAGATTCTGAATTGCTGAACCTGTATGAGTCGCCAACTTGTCAATGGCAGTATTCGTGTTAATTGACAATTTCTCCACTGCTGTACTCATCTTCTCAAAAGCCAACTCCCACGGTTGTCTTCCACTATCTGTTGTTTGCACTTGATTAGTCCCTGGCGGACCCTGCTGAGTATTGCGCTGCTGAATCCCTATGTGTGGCCTCAGACCCTGTTGAGGTTGCTGCCCGGCTAGACCACCACTAGCATTACTCCATGCGAAACCCGGATGGTCTCTCCTCATGTACCCCCTATTCTGATTCTGATTGTAGTCATTCTGTCTGTTTCTCTGTAATTGTTCTGGGGCACAGTGTCATAGAAGTTGTGGCATGAATCCACATGTTCCTGAGAGAAGTTCAGTGGGCAAATCTGAGTGTCATGATCCCCATTGCAGTTGTCACAACCCGGAGGCATCCCCTCGTGTATCACATTAATTTTTTTGTTTCCCGATAGTGCCGCATTCTGCATCTTCAACAATCTGTTTTGCTCTAAAATGGCTTCCATTGTCGCAGAACTGACTCCACTCGAGGTTTCCCTGCCTCGGTTGTAATCATTATATGACATCTTTTCTAACAGTGCCCATCCATCCTCAGCCGATAAATATACAAAAGAACCGCCAGCTGCGGCATCACAGTTCATCTGATAGCGTCCTCTCAACCCATTAAAGAAATGTTGCACTTTGGAAACCGGGTCAAAGAACGCAGAGGGACATCTTCTCAACAAACCATTGTACCTCTCCCACGCTTCATTGTATGTTTCATCCTCCGTTTGCCTGAATGAAGTGACGGCTATTCTTGCTTGTGCCGCCTTCTGAGGAGGAAAGTATTTGGTTAGGAACTTCGTGCCATTTGCTCCCAAGTTTCGATCTTTGTTCCTATCCAAGCTGTCAACCCAATCGCGAGCGACATCCCTAAGAGAGAGAGGGAAAAGCCGCAAGCGAAACTCATCCTGAGAGACTCCCCTGGTCTTCTGCAAGTCACAAGCTTCCAGGAAGCGAGTGATATGTCTATGCGGGTCTTGTTTGCCACTGCCATCAAATTGATTCTCGCGGATCTGGGCTGTGACACACCCTTCCACTCTGAAGGAGTCTGTATTCAAGTTGCCCCTCACAATAGAAGAAGCACAATCCTCCAAGTTTGGTAGATCGTACTCAAGAGAGGCTTGTAACGAGGAGGAGGAGGAGGAGGATTTTCTTCAGCCATGCCCTCTATTTTAATTCCTTCAATTCTTTTCCGTTCCCTGGCTTCTTTCCTTAACTGCCGCTCGGTCCTGGTGATCTCGGAATCAAATAGCAAGTCCTCTTGTAGGAGGGTACCTCGCATACAAAAACAGGCAAAGACCAAGTGGAATCAAAGAAGCAGAGAAAAATAATAACAATTAAATAAAAGAAAATAAAACTAAAAGTCATCTTAACCAAACAGCCGAATTTCCTAAAAATTAGGAAAATTGGTTGTGCCAATCCCCGGCAACGGCGCCAAAAACTTGTTGTGACTCCGGCAAGTGTACCGGGTCGTCGCAAGTAATAAAAACACGGTAAGATTCTACCGAGGTCGAACACAAGGATTAGGTTACCAATTCGACTAAATTGTCAAGAAATCCGATACGTTGGTTAAGCAATAGAAGGTGGTTGAGAGAAAGAGATTGAGACCGCAATTTCAAGAATCAAATCAAATAACGCTACGGTGATTAAATTCAGAAATAAAAGCATCTAAGGTTTCGAATCCACCTACCCAATCATGCAAAGTACCCAAGTGATATTGCTCTCCTCCCTAGGTTCAATTTTAATGTCAACCGGGACCCCTAAATTCTCCTAAATCCACTTCCGTGCTCATTAGGACGTATTCGATGATTTGAGTTAATTACTTGCTAGGTCTCTTAACCCTAATCTCGAATTCTATTAATTCTTGTTCCCTATAGGTTGCATCGATCTCCTATTCACTCTCGTGCAATACTCGACCGATGTTCCCAATTCAAGTTCTAAAACGTGAATCGCCGCTAGGCCTCAACACGTTTAACTAGTCGATCACGCTAGCATATAATCGACACAATGAAAACAGAATTGGAAAACCATAATTGAATTAAAGGAGAGAGAGTTACATTACATGAACACTATGCCGCCATGGGTGGCTTCATCGATCCCCTAGACAAGAGGATTAGTTCCTCATGTCCGTAACAACAACGCACGTACAATCGGAATTCATCCTAAGCCTAAGAATTAAGAGAGGAGAAGAAGAAAAGAAACCCCAGAATAAGGATTACAAAAAATCTCTGAAAATTCTGATCCCAAAAAGTCCTCTTTTCTGTTCTGATCTGCTCTATTTATAAGGAGGCCACGCGTCACGGCCGTGATGGCCATCACGGCCAGGCCGTGACGGCTTCTGTTTCGGCGCGCACTGAATTCGAACTCGCGACGCGAAGGATGTCTCGCGACGCGAGCCCGCCTTTCACGGCCCGTGATGTGAATCACGGCCAGGCCGTGATGTTCTCTGCCTTGTGTGGATTTCGGGTCACGGCCGTGATACACATCACGGCTAGGCCGTGATGGTCTCTGACTCTGGTACTTTTCTGGAGTTCACACACTCGCGACGCGAAGGACATCTCGCGACGCGAATCTTCCTTTCACGCCCCGTGATGAGAATCACGGCTAGGCCGTGATGGTCTCTGTCTTCCCAGATCTTCAACAACCTGGTTAACTTTTCCAAAGGGTATTCCATGTTCATAGGGATGAAATGGGGAGACTTAGTCAATCTATCCACAACAACTCATATCGCTTCATAACCTGATGGAGTCCTCGGGAGCCCAGACACAAAATCCATGGCAATACTGTCCCATTTCCATTCTGGGATACTCAAAGGTTGCAACTTTCCTGATGGCTTTTGGTGTTCTATCTTAGCCTTTTGGCACACTAAACAAGCATACACAAACTCAGCCACATCTTTCTTCATCTAGGGCCACCAAAACATCCGCTTAAGGTCCTGATACATCTTAATGGCACCTGGGTGCACACTCAGTCCACTCCTATGTCTTTCTTCAAGGATCAACTTCCTAAACTCCGGGACATCTAGTATACAGATTCTATCTTTGAACCTCAAGACTCCATCACTTTCGTCCTTAAAACTAAGGTCTCTACCTTGAGCAAGTAACTCCCTCTGGCATAAGAGAAACTTATCTAACTTCTAGCCTTCTCTAATTTAATCCATCAAACCATTGGTCACCTTCAAAGATCGAAGCCTAATGCTCTTAGGGGTAACTTCAAGCTAAACTCAGATCTCTAAACTCCTCGGTCAAATCCATCTCCCTAACCATGAAACCGGAGACGTGTAAGGCTTTTCTACTTAAAGCATCGGTCACTGCATTGGCCTTTATTGGGTGGTAGGTCAGATCAAACTCGTAATCTTTTAAAAAATCCATCCACCTACGCTGCCTTATATTGAGCTCTTTCTGGTCAAACAGATATTTCAAACTCTTATGATCACTAAAAACCTCGAACTTAGCTCCATCCAGGTAATGCCTATAAATCTTTAAGGCAAATACCACAGCTCCTAACTCTAGGTCATGGGTAGGGTAGTTCTTCTCGTGAATTTTCAACTGCCTAGAAGCATAAGCTACTATCTTACCATCTTGCATCAACACTCCACCTAAACCTTGCTTTGATGCATCACAATACACTACTAAAGGTCTACAAGGAACTGGTAAAACTAACACTGGTGCTGATATTAATCTATCCTTCAGGGTTTGGAAACTCTCCTCACACTTAGAGTCCCATACAAACAACTGTCCTTTCTTGGTGAGACGGGTTAAGGGTAATGCTAACTTAGAAAAGCCTTCTATAAACCTCCTATAGTACCCTGCTAAACCTAAGAAACTTCTAACCTCGATCACTGACTTTGGCGCTTCCCACTGGAGCACCGTCTCTACTTTAGACGGATCTACGGCTATCCCACCTTTAGAGATCACGTGACCTAAGAAACTCACTTCCTCTACAAAACTCACACTTAGACAACTTAGCATACAATCGAACACAGCAGGAGCATTAGTCACACCAAAGGGCATAACTAAATACTCATAGTGAACATATCGCGTTATAAATGCTGTCATCGGAATGTCCTTAGACTTAACCCGAATATGATGGTTTCCTGACCTCAAATCTATCTTCGAGAAAAAACAAGCTTCGATCAACTGATCCATAAGATCATCAATCCTGGGGAGGGGATACCTATTCTTAACGGTCACTTTGTTGAGCTGTCGATAGTCGACACACAACCTCATACTGCCATCTTTCTTCTTCACCAACAACACTGGCGCTCCCCATGGGGATACACTAGGCCTGATGAACTGCTTCTGCATCAGATCTTGTAACTATTCCTTTAACTTAGCTAGCTCTAGAGGAGACATTCTATAGGGTGCTATGGATATATGCCCAGTGCCAGGCACTAAGTCTATGGCAAACTCCACATCTCTCTCTGGGGGTAGTTCATAAACGTCCCCCGCGAACATTCAGGAAATTCTCGCACAACAGGCACGCTTTCAACATCAGGAGGGCTCTCGACTTCTAGGGAACATAGCATCATGTACACTTGGGCTTCTTCTTTCATCGAAGCCTTAACTTGGTTGACAGAGAGAAAGGTCGGATCCTTAGACTCTACTGAAGGTCCAAAAACTATGGTTTTATCGAAGTAAATCAAATGGACGTGGTTGGAAGATAACCAGTCCATGCCAAGAATAACATCAAGGTCTTTTAGAGGTAAGCGTACAAGATCAACAATAAAGTTTCTACCATCTATGGTAATAGGGATATTCTTGCATGCATAAGAAGTGAGAACAGGTTTATTCGTGGGTGTGGCAACAATCAAAACACACTCAAGAAGTGTCACTGGCAATTTAAGACTCTTAGCACATTCATATGACACAAACGAGTGAGTCGCACCCGAATCGACCAATACAGTTAAATGAACTCCTCTAATGAGGCACATACCTTGGATCAAATCTTCAGATTCGGAGGCCTCGGCTCCACTGAGAGTAAAGACCCTCCCTATGGTCTTCAGTCGGTTGGATGGAGGCTTCTGACCTTTGCTCGCACTCTGTGGTTCTGACTTTCATCCCTCGTAGTTTCTGCTGATGTGGCCATGCTTGCCACACTTGAAGCAGATGAGGTCCGTCTCCTTGCATTGGGTAGTGAAGTGATTCTATCCACACTTGTCGCATCAAAGAGGTCTAGAATCGAAAGAATCCCATCTCATGGACCTTTCTGAAGAAAACAGAGACTTCTTGCTATCCCGGTTGAAATCCTTGCCAGCTGGAGCGAGACGCGGCTTCCACTTGTTTCCCTGATCACTCTTCTTGCTGCTCTGGTTGTCTGATCCCTTGTTACCTGAGTTGTAGGCATCTTCAAAGATCCTACACTTGTTCACTATAACTGGGAAGACTCGGATCTCCTGGTAGCTGATAGCCTACTTGATCACTGGACGCAGACCATCCTCAAACATCACCCATTTGGAACGATAGTCCGCCACATGCTGATACAATGAATAGTAACGGGCAAGCTCCTCAAACTTAGCCGCATACTCTCCTACAGACATGTTGCCCTGCTTCGGTGCCAGAAATTCCATTTCCTTTTTGTCCTTGATGCTACCGGGAAGTACTTCTCAAGAAATATGTCCTTGAACACAGTCCATGTGATCATATTACCCTCCGTCTGCAAGCGCTAACGACAGTTCTCCCACCAATGCTCAGCATGAAAACAACTAACTAATCAAACTACTGAAAACTGGAAATCCTAACTACGAGTCACGGCTCCTCAGAGTCACTCCTCAACTGCCTGCTCGTCGTCCTCTGCATAAAAGGTACATGCCACAAACAAGAAACATAGCAATAGGGAGTGAGAAACATGTATATGAATATAATGGCAAGGAAGCAGTTAGAAAGACGAGCAAACATCAAACAATCATGTTATAGCAAACAACGATATAACACATTAACATCATCATACAAACGTGTATGCTATGCAATGCAATTCTGCTCCACTGCTCCGCTATGCACTTGGATCAATCTATCTTAGGAAGTCAACTTCGGAGTTACATCTCCATATTGGTCAATAAGCACCAATGCAGGGGCAATCCACCAAACCTTGGGTGGACCCCTAGGATTGTCGACGCACCTTACTCTCGGATGCGCCACCACGGTTGTACATGATTCATTTGAATCGTCGTGAAAGGCCGGATCGACTTACTCTCGGATGACCTCCCCTATGTTGAACATCCTCCACTATCATCTCCGATGCGTGAATGCATGCTCAACACAACACACAAGCACAACCACCACCTCCACTTGGGCCACTAGGCTACCCAAGTTTTAACACCATCAACACCTCGACCACTCGGCTATCGACGATTATCGTTATTTTCGTATTCATTAATTAAACACTATAGTCGTTCTGCACTAGAGATTACCACCTTAACCATCAAGCATCAAGGTCTCCCCCTTGGCCACTTGGCTACCAAGGTACCATATCATCATTAACACTCTAGCCATTAAGCACTAGAGATTACCACCTTGACCATCATGTATCAAGGCCCCCTTGGCCACTCGGCTACCAAGGTAAAACATCATCTTATCACTTGTCTCTTCATGTTTCGTTGGTATTTTATTAAGTCTTTTGAAACCTTTGGGGTCAAACACCCCTAACTCAGCATTCTGCATCTATTATGTTTTCTGATCTAGACAGGCCTCAGCACGGGCGTGATGGTCCTACATGCAAGCATGGTCGTGCTTCCTGTTAAGCACGGGCGTGCTCAAAAGTGCGACCAGTTTCTGGATTTTGAATTGGAGCACGGGCGTGCTCCTCATCAAGCACGGCCATGCTCAGTGGAGCGTGGCCGTATTGATCTAGCAGAAAGGGTCAAAACCCTTTTCCAAATCCTTGGGAACATTTAAAGATTCAATACTATTGGTTTTTACTAATCCATTGATCACCGGTTTCATTAATCTTAATTAAACATCCGTGTCTTATAAAAGGGGAATTAAAACTTTATTCCCAAACCATTTAATTGTTCCTAATCACTCATAAATCAATCCATAGGATCATTGACTAAGCCATTGGCATAATCCTCACTCATTACTAGTATTCAGTCTTATGAACAAGGGGAACAACCTCCCTTAACATTATTAACAGATTTAACGCTTAACATTAACGTGCCACAACATCAATCAACTGCCCGTACATCACAATATCATAATCATGATAAAACACTCAATCATGGCATCATCACGTTAACATGTTCATAATAGACAACATTAATCAATAATAATAGTCATGCCAATCATTAACATTGTAAACAATTAAACATCATATAGTAAACAGGCATAAAGGCATATAGACATGTTATCAAAGAAAAGGGTATGGGAACCATTCGTCTTACGCTACCCCCAAACCTACATATTCATACTATTCCTTCTCCTCATACCTGGTATGAAGAATTCCCATTGAACTGACGAAGATCCTAAACTGGTTCCCTCGAACGGCTCGACGACGTTCCCAAGCCTTGGTCAACACAAAAGGTTAACCAATTAGTTCCCAATTCACAACAAGAAAAAGGAACCAAGAAAGGTAAGCACTATACCTTTGCTAATTGGCACTAACGCGTGATTGTACTCTCTCAACTATGGATGGAACACCGAACAAGGATTGGGTTCAAAGGGGAAGAATACGAGAGGCTGCCGTCACACTTAGGATTGCCTAAAGTGCCAATTTTGAGGGTTTCATTCGTAACCCTCACCATTCACTATCTATATATAGACTCTGCATCGAGCACGGCCGTGCACCCCCTAAGCACGGTCGTGCTTGACTTAGCATCAGCGAGACGCGCTTGCACCTGAGCACGGTCGTGCTTCCTAACAAGCACGATTGTGCTTGTGGCTCTGGCAGCCACAAGACATGTGCATCGAGCATGGGTGTGCTGATACATGAGCACGACCATGCTAATGCATCAGGAAGGGATTTAAAGCCTAAAATCCCACTTAGCCCCTTCTAAACAGAACTAAAGCAAACAAGGCATATACAAAAGCACTTATACAAAAAATGGGGTGTTACAATTTGTAACACTAGCATGCTCCCCCTGGCTTTGCTCACCCGGTTGGTCTACTTCACCTTCGGTTTGATCAAATGAAACGTTGTTTTCCTCACTTTGGGGCTCGTCCTCAATAGGTTGCTCAAATGTTTCAATGAAGGTGCACTCATTCTTTGAAAGTGTCGTGTCCTTAGGAGGTATCTCTTCTTTTGTACAATATGGGAATATGTTCTCATAAAATATGACATCCCTTGATGTTGAAAATTCGTGGGTTTGTGGGTCATACACATGCCACCCTTTCTATCCTTGAGGGTACCTAACAAATATGCACCGTTTGGCTCTCGGTGCAAACTTATCCCCTGGTTTGAGTGTCTTGACATAACAAAGGCAACCAAAAACCTTTATGTGGTCATTTGAAATCGGTTTTCCATGTATCATTTCATATGGTGTGACCCCTTCATTTGCCACCGTAGTTGTCCTATTGATTAAATAGGTTGCAGGGAGAACACACTCTCCCCAGAAGGATAAAGGTAGACTGGATTGAAACCTGAGAGCTCTTGCGACATCAAGGATGTGTCTGTGCTTCCTCTCTACTAGTCCATTTTATTGTAGTGTGCCTACACATGATGTCTCATGAATGACCCATTCTTGTTGAAAGCAATTCTGCATTTTTGAATTGACAAATTCCGTCCCATTGTCACTGCGGATCACTTTCACTTTAGCATCAAATTGAGTTTGCACCATTTTTAAAAAATTAATTAGATGAGTCGGTGCCTCATATTTATCTTTTTACAAATAAGCCCATACTGCTCGTGAATAATCATCAACAATTGTAAGGAAATAGTGTGATCCACTATGTGAAGCTTTAGCATATTTCCCCCCACAAATCACAATGTATTAAGGCAAAGACTTTTTCAGCCTTATTATTACTCAAAGGAAAAGATAGCCTGGACTGTTTTGCACGATGGCATACATCACAACAACTAAACTTATTTTTACTAAAATGATAATTAAGAACATCTGAAAGCCTAGACAAATTTTGATTAGAAGGGTGCCCCATCCTTGCATACCAAAGAGCATTTGAATCTTCTGAAGTTGCTGCTGAGGAAAATCCATGTGCTCCAACCTTAAGGACGTAAACCCCTTCATGCAAGTCACCGGACCCAATCGTCCTCTTCATTGTTTGGTCCTGTATAACACATCCATCAATAGAATAAGTTACTACACAATTCAGATCACATATAAGCTTATGGACGGATATTAAATTGCAATTAAATTCAGGAACTAATAACACGTCATAAAGCTTGAATTTTTCTCCAAGGTTTATTGTTCCCATCTTTGTGACAGTAAAAATATTCCCTATTGGAACAGAAATGTGCAAATGAGTGTCAAGCTCATGCACTTCTTCAAGGACTGAATGCAGTGGTGTCATGTGGTGGGAAGCCCCACTATCCAACACCCATCCTTTCGTTCCTAAATTACCAGAAGAGTGATCATGCTGCTCGTTTCTCCTGTTCTGCGAACCATGAATGGCATGACTGTCTTGGTTATGTTCCTCCACTACTGCACCTTTTGGATTGCTATCTGCCCATGCGAACCTTGCTCCTCCGTGGTTCAAGCCTCGACCAGGTTCCCTTTTCTCTCCGATCCGCACGTGTCCCAGGTGAGGAGGATACCTTGCCAACTCAAAGCATTTGGCCTTTCCATGCCCTGTTTTTCCATAGTGATTCATTTGATTCTTGGCTCTTATTCTTCCACTTGCCTGCATTGAAGGCCGCACATGTTTCTGCCTTGAATTCCCTCTCATTTTCTGCGCTCATTCTTGACTCTTCTCTAAGAATCCGGTTTAACACCTTCCGAGTGATGGCAGCAGTCTGTGTTGAGAATTGTCCCCTTGATTTGCGCATAACAATATCCATCAAGGCCTCCAAGAAACAGATGTATATGGTGCTCTTCCTCCCTCTGTGACAGATCCCTCGAAGCTCCGCACGTGAACTGCGGCAATGGCTGCAACTCGTTGAGTTCGTCTGTGATGCTCTTGAACTTGTTGTAGTAGTTGGTCACTGTCATGCTAGGTTCTTGTTGTATCAAGCTCAATGAACGCCATAGATGGTGTATGCGAGGTGTGTTAGTCTGAGTAAATCTTTCTTCCAAATCTAACCACACATCCCTTGTTGTCGTCGCGTGAGAGATGCTGCCATGTAACTTGGGGTCTGTCACGTTGTAGAGCCAAGCAACAACCATAGAGTCTGCCTTCTCCCATGAAAAAAATTCTGGTGAATTGTTTGATGGCATCTCGATGGTCCCGTCGATAAATCTGAGCTTGGTCTTGGCACGTAATGCCATTTTTACAGACCTAGCCCAGTTTCGGTAATTGTCGCCAGTAAGAAGCACGACAACCAGAGGGGTGCCTGGGTTATCCGAGGATCCGAGGTAGTATGGCGAAGAAGACGAGATGGTGAACTGGACTGAGTCGCCTTTCTTCTCAGAGTCTGACTTCTTTGAATCGCCACTCCCGAAGTATTCTTCTTCTCTGTACCTTCATGAACCTTCTCTGATGCCATACAGAATTATGCAAAATGAAATATGCAAGATGAATTTTCAGTGTATTATTCAATCTCTTGCGTTACATCAATGTTAACTTATGGGCTGATATATATAATCATCAGTCCCTAACAAACTTATCAACAACTAAGTTATCCAAATATCAAAAAGCTATGAGATAAGATGGTGATAACTATATTCTGTTAGTAACAGAATAACAACTTAGCCTATCAAGGATAACTAACTTCCGAATATCTCTATAACTAACTTCCTAATATCTCTATAAAATGGATATAGAACCTTAGTTTCGTTAAAAAAACGTACTATTCGTAGAAAGAAACAATTTGATGAGATTATTGACAATGAAGTTGTAAAATCTCCTAAATAATCATTTAAAATTGATTACTTCTTGTACATGATAGATAATTCAGTTCATTTCAAAGTAGTTTTGAACAATTTAAAATGTATCAAGATATTTTTGGTTTTCTATTTAGCTTTGAGAAATTGAGGTCATTGGATAATGAAAGTTTTAAAAAAGATTGTCTTAACCTTGAACATTCATTAAAACATAATGACAACTCAGATATTGATGGATGAGATTTATTGACAGAGAATTAAAAGTTTTAAGAGAAATTATACAAGTGGAAAATGATACACCAATTGACATACTTAATTATATAAGAAGACTTGATTCTTTTCCAAATGCTTATATTGTTTATAGAATAATGTTAACGATTCGTGTCACTGTTGCTTCAGTAGAAAGAAGTTTTTCAAAACTAAAATTAATAAAATCTTATCTAAGATCAACAATGTCTCAACAAAGATTAAATGAATTACCTTTATTATGATCGAAAAAAGAATTGTTAAATAAAATCAATTACAATAGTTCAATAAATGATTTTGCATCCCAAAAAGAACGGAAAAAAAAATTAAATAAAAATATAATAATTTTAATAAAATATTATTATTTTCTTTGAAAAGACCTCACTTTTAAACTTCACTTTAGGCCTCAAAAGGTTTTGGGCCGGCCCTGTTTCTAAGAACCAGTCCAGAATAGAATTACTGCACCACATTGAAAGATCCGCATCATACTAGAAGAAGAATACTCCCGCCAGACAGCAAAAAAGGAAGTTAGCATCAGTTACATGCAAGTAGGGGTGTGCAAAACCCGCATATGACCGGGTTCCTTCGGGGCTAGGGACAGGTTCAGGTTTAAAGATTTGACCCTATCAATGTTTAGGGTCGATAAAGGACAAGTATAACCCATCTCGACCAGTCCCACGCTCACCCCTACATGCAACCAAAAAGGGGTTAAAGAAGAATAAAGGAATTGCAGAAACTTTATGTTTCATTCATTAAAAATGAGGTTACAGCAGCATCCTATATATATACAAATATATCATAACAAACCTATCATATCTTCCAACTAGATAAGATAGGATATGATTCTATCTCTACCAGAAAACAAAAGGATAAACAAATCCAGATAACAAACTTGAAATCTGGTTCCTATGATCTATAACAATATTCGATTATATCAAAACTCCTAATACTCCCCCTCAAGTTGGAGTGTGAAGACAATGAGCACCCAACTTGACCGTTAGTTCTTGAAAAGTCTTTCCACCTAAAGCCTTTGTGAAGATATCTGCTTGCTGTTTCTTGGTTGGAATATAGCTGGTAGCAATGGTGCCTTCCTGTATATGGGACCTGATAAAATGACAATCTACTTCAATGTGCTTCGTTCTCTCATGATAAACCAGATTAGCTGCAAGATGAATCGCTGCTTGATTGTCACAATGAAGGGTGGTAGGCAACTTGCACTCAACTTGCAAACTTGTTAACAAACTTCTCAGCCAAATGACCTCACTGACTGCATGTCCCATTGCTCTATATTCAGCTTCACTTGAAGACTTTGAAATGGTGGTTTGCTTTTTGGTCTTCCAAGAGATAGGTGCTGTACCCAGCTTCATCAAATATCCAGATATGGACCTTCTAGTGAGTGGACATGCTGCCTAATCCGAGTCACAATATGCCACCAAAGTAAGGTCATTATCCTTGGGCAGAACTATGCCTTGACCAGGTGATGATTTGAGATATTGAAGCAATCTCATGGCTGCATCCCAGTGACCACGTTGCGGTGCTTTCATGAACTGGCTGAGAATGTGCACGGCATTGGTGATCTCAGGACGTGTTATAGTGAGGTATATGAGACGTCCAATGAGCCGACGATAACGAGGTGGATCGGAATAAGAAGGTCCAGAATCAAGAGCAAGTTTATGATTCGGTTCCATAGGGAAAGATGCTGGTTTACAATCCAACATGCGGCACTCATGCAAGATGTCTAGAGTATACTTATGTTGGCTCATGAACAACCCAGAAACTCCACGTGCAAGCTTTATCCCAAGAAAGTATTTCAATGTACCAAGATCCTTCGTGTGAAAATATCTACACAAATATTGCTTAAAGTTGTTGCAAATAGTGTTGTTATTTCCTGCTATCACAAGGTCGTCCACATACACTAACACAGCAAGGAATGTGTCTTCACTGGAGTAGGTAAAAAGGCTATGATCAGCATGAGACTCCTTGAAACCATACTCCAAAAGGGCCTTGGACAGCTTCGCATACCAGTTACGAGAGGCTTGCTTCAACCCGTATAGTGATTTTCTCAGTTTGCACACCATCCCTGCCTTTGGTACCTTGTATCCTTCCAGAACTTGCATATAAACTTCTTCTTCCAAGTCTCCATGGAAGAAGGTGTTACTTACATCCATCTGATGAAGCTCCCAACCTCTTGATATTGCAACTGAAAGAAGGCAACGCACGGTTGTCATTTTTGCCACCGGGGCAAAAGTCTCGTTGAAGTCCTCCCCTTCAACTTGTGTGTATCCCTTGGCTACAAGGCGGGCTTTGTATTTCTCCACCTCTCCATATGCCTTGTACTTGATTTTGTAGACCCATTTGCACCCTACAACCTTCTTGTCTTTGGTTGGTAGAGCTAGGTCCCAAGTGTTGTTATCCTCCAAGGCCTTGAGTTCAAGTGCCATAGCATCTTGCCACTCTTGTTTTTCATGACCTTTGATATGTTTTTGGTTCTTCATGACCTGTGATTGCTGCAAGATATGCTTGGTGTTTTTGTGAAAAACATTCATAATTGATGTAATTAGTGATAGGGTAGACCTTACCTGAAGATTCGGAGTGGATCGAGTTCATGCGAATGGGGTCTTTTTTGGTCAGTATGACAATAATAATCACGAAGATATCCAGGTGGTTGATGTGTCCTAGGTGCAAGATTTGGAACTTGTGTCTCCACCTCAATGTGATTTTCTTCTTGCCCATTTTCAGTAGCAGGAACCTCTTCTTGAGTCCCCCCTTCGTTTTGTATATCTCCCTCCATAATTCTATCTTCATTGGTCCCTTGTCTTTCCTCATGTACGTGACTTTCTTCCCTTTGAGAATCAGCAGTATTCTCAAATATATTTGTTGGCTGCACCCAACCTGTGTTTTCTTTCCTCACCATGTAGGGCAAAATATGTTCATAAAAAGTCACATCGCGCGAGACATAAAAGGCACGAGTACTTGGATTATACACTTTCCAACCTTTTTGACCTTGTGGGTACCCTATGAAGATGCATCTTTCTGCCCGAGATCCAAACTTATCCCTTTGTTTAGAACTAGTTGCTGCATAACAGAGACAACCTAGAACTTTTAAATGATCATAAGTTGGAGGCTTAACAAAGAGCATCTCATAAGGGGTTACTCCCTGATTTGCTGTTGTGGGTGTTCTGTTGATGATGTGGGCCGCGGCCAACACACATTCCCCCCAAAACTGCATGGGAAGATTAGCTTGGAACTTTAACGCCCCGACAACGTTCAAGATATGCATGTGTTTCCGTTCTACACGTCCATTCTGCTGAGGAGTACCTACACAAGAAGTCTCATGCAAAATTCCATTTTCTCATAGGAAAGTTTGCAAAGATGAGTTAGTGAACTCAGTTCCATTGTCACTCCTTATCCTTTTAATGCATTTATCAAATTGTGTTCTGACCAAGTTGTAAAAATCTATTAAGATCCCATTCGTTTGATCTTTGTTCTTCATTAGGTAAACCCAAGTCCCACGAGTATAATCATCCACAATAGTAAGAAAAAAATGTGAACCATCATGTTAAGGAGTGTGATATATCCCCCATACATCACAATGTATCAAATCAAATGGTTCCTTGGCCTTATTATTGCTTAATGGGAAAGAAGATCTACAATGCTTTGCTCTGTGGCAAATGTCACAGCAATCTACCTTATTGAAAAAGAAACTACACTTAAGAGACTTTGAGAGAATTTGTAAAACTTGAAAAGAAGGATGTCCCATTCTCGAGTGCCAAAGGGTGGTGATATCCTCATGAGCAGCCGCATAGGAAACTCCTCGCAAGGTCCCTTCAAACACATAAACCCCATTTCGCATGTTACCCGAGCCAATCGTCCTCTTCAAGGCATGGTCCTATATCACACAACAATTACAATGATAGGTCACCACGCAATCTAAATCACGAATTAATTTATGTACAGAGACCAAATTGCAACTAAAATTAGGCACATGCAAAACATTTTTCAGTTCAATAGATTCATCAAGTTGGACATTCCCAACTATCTCTACCAAGACAGTGTTGCCAGTAGGCACTGTAATGTAGAGAGGGTTATCAAGTTTTCGTACTCCCTTCAAAATAGAAAATAATGGTGTCATATGATGTGATGCACCACTATCCAGGATCCACTGAATCCTTTCTTTACCAGCCATATTAACGTGTGAGGATGGAGTGCTTCTCAGCTGCATTCCATGCAAAGCTTGGGCATTGGTCATTGTGCACTATATGTGCTGCTGCATGGTTTCCTTGTTTTTTACCTCCCTTTTGCGTACGTCGAGTATCCCGGATGGAAGGATAACTGATGATCTCAAAACATTTTGCTTTGATGTGGCCAAATTTTCCACAATGTTCACACTTAGGTATGGGCCCGTCACGTCCCTTCTGCTTCCGGGATGAATGAAAAGCTCCTCCCATCTCAGATTTGACATTACTCCTTTCCTTCTCCGCTGTCAAACGTCCTTCTTCCCTTATTATGTGGTTAAAAGTGAGTCTGAGCGAAGGCAATGGATCTGTATTTAGAATGGTTGCCTTGACATGCCCGAACTGCTCATTGTCAAGGCTTCCAAGGAACAGATGCACATTCTGCTCTTCTTCTCGTCGCATCAACTCCTTAGCTCCACATGTGCATTCTGGCAACGGCTGGTGTTCGCTGAGTTCCTGAAGCAAGCCTTTGAACTTGGTGTAAAACTCCGTTACACTTTCATCATCTTCCTTCTGCAGCAAACAAAGATTTCCCCATAACTGATGCACTCTTGGTGCATTTGTTTGAGCAAAGCATTCCTCCAAATCGAGCCAAACATCCCTTGCAGTTGTCGTGTGTGAGATGTTGCTGTGTAGACCTGGATTCGTGGCGTTTATAATCCATGCCATGACCATGGAATCTGCTTTCTCCTAGTTGAAATAATCATCTGTCTGTTGTCCCGGTTTCTTGATCGTACCATCGATGAATCCAAGCTTGCCTTTTGCTCGCAACGCCATCTTCATTGAACGAGCCCACGTGCGATAATTCTCGTCATTGAGTGTTACTGCAACTAAAGGTGTACCTGGGTTATCAGATGAACTAAGGTAATAGGGCGAGCTTGGAGTCGTGCAGGTGTGATCTTTTCATCACCAGAAGCATCATTCTTATTCCCTGGATCGGTTCTCTCTGATGCCATAAAGGAATTGCATAAACTTTATGTTTCATTCATTAAAAATGAGGTTACAGCAGCATCCTATATTTATACAAATATATCATAACAAACCTATCATATCTTCCAACTAGATAAGATAAGATATGATTCTATCTCTACCAGAAAACAAAAGGATAAACAAATCCAGATAACAAACTTGAAATCTGGTTCCTATGATCTATAACAATATTCGGTTATATCAAAACTCCTAATAAAGAATAGCTTTGAAAAACCAACACCATTGATGGGGTTCAGACACTATATCATACATCTATGCAGATGCTACTAATACATTTTTGGTTAGTCAAAAATATTTTACATTTCTATTTATTATTATTATTATTATTATTATTATTATTATTATAAGTAAAAAAAATCATGTATTTAATTAAGGTCCTTAAAATTCTAGAGAGAGAAAATATTTAGTATGTAAAAATTTTTATAATAAAATTTTAGCTAATGCTTTGTAAAAAGAAAAAAAGATTTTAGCTGATGCCTCTGATTTTGTTAGGATGAGGCTGTAATTTTGTTTGCTTTCCTTTGTTGCTTTCTGACTAATAAAAAAATACATGGGTCGGATATCCATTCATATAAAAATAATTAATGGATAAATTTGATGATTTTTTATCAAATGAGTCATGGATGGATTGGATTTTTCAATACATTTTTATTGGATCAAAATGGATTGATGGATTGTTTTTGTGTGATCCATTATAATTTGAATCAAAATCCATCTGATCCATCTGTTTGTCACCCGAGTTAAATCATATCTTAATGATCAGAAAGATACTCCAATTAATAAAAAAGAAGAGCCTGCAAAAATATTAATTAAATCTTATATTTTTAATAAAAAAAAGTAACATACTTATTATTTTGATAAAAATATTAAAGGATTGGGTTAAATATTTTTTTAAAAATAATTTGTATATTTATTTAAAAATTAAAAATTTAAAAATATGTCTAATATTTATTTAAAATATCTCTGTCTATACTTAGAATTCAATCATATATATTTCTTTGAAAAATTCATTCATAAATTTATAAATATTTACAATATTCTGCATATCATAGTACAGATGACAGTTCTGAATTTAGAACTATGTGGTCTGTGTTCTGATTATGTTTTTATTTCTTTCAAAATTGTGATAAGCCTGCCTAGTCCGCAGGAAGAGCAAGAAGCTTGAAAACAATCCTACCATTGAAATGCAACCCCACCAAATAAATGTCTGCAGGTAGCACTTTCTCCCCATGCACATGGTCATTTCACGCAGCCATGTTGCATGCATTGAGCTCCCTGCATTGGAATCATAAACCAAAGCTGCAAGCAGACCATAAAGGCATGAACCCAAGGGAATGTTGGTAATCAGGATATTGTGGTTCACCACAACACTGTTTGGGCCAAATAGCCACTAGTGCACAAAAGGGATTCCACGTCGGTTATTTTTGGCTTTCCACATCGGTTTTGAAACTGATGTGGAAACGACTGATGTGGTTTATTGCCACTTTACACATCGGTTTTAAAACCGATGTTTAAAGTATATTTTAAACATCGGTTTTATACTAACCGATGTGTAAAATTAATTTAGCAATTGTTAAGCAGTTTTAAATTTAACTTTCTACATCGGTTTTGCTTAAAACCGATGTGTAAAATTGACTTTCTACATCGGTTTTGCTTAAAACCGATGTGTAAAATTGACTTTCTACATCGGTTTTCTAAAGAACCGATGTGTAAAGTTAAATTTACACATCGGTTTTAAGCAAAACCGATGTATAAAGTTAAATATACACATCGGTTATTGAGAACCGATGTGTAAAATTTTTTTTTTTTTTTTATCTATTATTTACATTTCATTCTTTACTGTTTCACTAATGCAGATCAATAAACAAACCAAGTACACCTCGATCAAACAAGAAACAACAACAGAACACCAAACCAGTTTTGACACAATCATTCAAAAGCAAAACATACTTCATTCAATTTTCTTAGCACGACCAATTAGCTCTTACACATATGGTTAAAAATACTCGACATTTCATCAAATGACTAGTGAGCACATAATCTGAAAACAGAGGGCATCGGTGCCTAATTAATTTCGAATGAATGAAAACAACACTTTATCAAAGCTACATCAAAACAATAGAGAAGAAGAATTGAACCGGACACTGAGCACTAATACATATCATCAGTCAAATGTACGTACACTATAGCTAGTATATGATAAGTTTTTAAACTAACTACATATATACAAACTATGGGTGGTACACTTCAAGAAAGAAAGTTGCCCAACGCCTCTTTATGATGTTGATGTCAGAATCAGACAATGGAGATGGATTGTTGAATATCTGCAAGTTTAATTGGACAAAAGATTATATCTTTTAAGTAATAAACTAACATAAAACATATAACGAATCTATACTATTACTTCTAATTGTGTCAATTAACATTTACCTCACTCCATCTTTCAGTGATCCCCGGAGGAGATAATTTCCAACATCCACTGCATCACATAGTAGCCACATTCTCATGACCCACGTTGTATACGTGACTACGTACAAATGAAACCCAATTAGAATATGAGGAATTAAATAAAATAGAAATCAATTATTGTACCCACTGCATTTGATGCATTTGAACTAATAAATATCTTACGCTGGGAATAATCCATCTGATAGCCCGAGTACGCCTTTCACCACGCTGCATGTGGGATGCATTAATAGACCTATCATGACAAAAACATTAATTAAAGTATATATAATAGATTTTGAGATAATTAAAACAACTGCATTACTGATTATAAAGTATTTTAACGCTTACGTTTCGATGATCGTCTTGATTGATTCGCCGCTTATGTCCCAATGAGCGAGAAGAAGACCACGACGTTCATTCTTGGGTACAAGAGCAACAGATTGCCAATGCTTGCTGTATTTGAAGAACAATTAGTGACTGTAAGTCATATATAGTTATACTTAAATTAATAACCGGTACTTACTTATTGAGATAAGGCGCAAGATAGAATTGATGATCGTCTCGGGCAAGTATATCACGTATGGTAGTGACCGGGTCTTCCGATGCTACGAGAACATCACCCTGAATGAACATGGGGTCAATGAACCCATAAAGGGCGAGGTTACCCCGATCGACTAACAGACGATGCAGATACCTAATATATTGGAAAAACATGTTAATTATCATTGTATTTAAAAATTAATTACGTACTTAACTTATAAATAAAATGTACTTACGTGCACCAAAACGATATGTGTGCAGAACTGGCCATTTCTTTATTGAGTGCCATCTCCATAAGTTCTTTCTTTGGTATATACAGTTCACCAGGGGTGGCATCATGTTCCAACGTTACCAATGCCGCATCATCCTCCATGGTGACAACTTTGTATAGCAAGATCTTTGAAAACATCACCATGGCCAGGTGCCCCTTTGTCGATCCCCTAAACAACATAGATATATATTAGTAATCACGGATAATTAAGTTATTTAATTCGTTATGAACTAAATGGTCAAATGAATACCTTGACAGAGAGCGAGACATCTCCGGTCTTCCTAGATCCGACCTTTTAGGCACAATATCATTTCCAACATCCTATAACAAATACAAATAAAGCATTATCTTTAAACAATAATAAATATATTTCAACTATGAATATAGAAAAACACAACTAACCGAATACCTCGGATGCAACAAGAAAGTCGACCAGTCTTCTTGGCCGGAGGATGAAGTTACCGGGGCTCGACCCATTGTTTGAACCTCCTCGGTGGGCACGGGGACTCGAGCATCGAGCATCTCGAATAATCTCAACAGACACCCTCGATGATGATCATCCGGTAATAACCGATGGTGTATGGTATTACCTAACTTATTATATGCCCTACCCAATGCCACTAAGCGGCGATGATGATGATGATCATCAACATACAGCTCACACCTATCGGGTCGTCATCATCATCATCATCATCATCATCATCATCATCATCATCATCATCGGCAGACATCATCATCATTTTCGGGATGATGAGGAGGATCACATGAGCCCTTAGTGCTCGCATGGACGAGAGGGTTGGACGAGAGGGTTGGACACCGCTGTCATCTGCTGGGACAAAGAAGTAAATATTGCCATCTTTGGGCAAACCGCTCGGCCATCTCCTGTCGAAGCTCACTGCAATCTCCTGTTTTAGTTGTGCTCTATCTCGCAACCGAATCCCCTGTGGCATTGGTGTGAAGATGAACCATGGTATTGGCGAATGCCGACTCGCCATCCAACACCAATGACACGGCCGGGTGGTCCGGTTTCACCGATGGCGAAGTAGATAAGATATCATTGCGTCCTCTAGGAACAAAGGTTCCTTGGGTTAGCTGATCATCCAAGGCATCCTATCACATAAAAATATCAGGTCACATTACAATTCGGTAACAATCTTAAAATGACAATTACAACAAACTATACTTACAATCCTCTCGGCTACTTGGCGGGCCTCCTCGGATGTATATTGTCCCGTTTTTCTTTGTCGGCCCCTCTTCCATGAACGATGGCGTGGGGGTGGAGGTGGATCAACAACCTCTCGGAAGATTTTCAGCATTAGGATCCGCCTGAGATGCTGCCCCGCCGACGTGCTTTCTTTTCCTCTTCAACCATTTTCTTAACAAGCTTTTTATATCCCCCACGAGACATGACATGGGGGTAGACATTCTTGCTTTGGTTTTCCTGCCCCTTTTCCTCTTCTCCGTTATAAATAAAAGACAATTAAATTACATAAGTAAATGAAATTAATGCAATTACATAAATTTAGAGACAAATCAAATAAGTTAACCTGAAAGTCGGGATCACGTCGGCTCACGAACAAAGCGATCCCACGTCGCCTTGTCAAGAAACGGATACACCTCAAGTGGGTTCTTTTTACTTTTTGGACCGAATATATAGTATCTCGCCAAGTCGGCCTTAAAACCCCTCCAACGCTCCCAAAGATACTTCAAAGAACGCTTCTTCATAGCGTATGTATCCGGTATGTCAAATGTCAACTACATTAAGACCAAAAGAATCAACGAATTACTGTATGATATTATTAAGATAAAAATAAAGTAGATACAGACAAACACAGACGTAGAAGTATAGATACCGGAATACTCTCCCATATCTGCTCCTTCACGTCTGCCGGTACATCTCTCCACCTATCAATGAGTATACTAGGCCTGTTCCTAGCAAGGGTCGCCACAAAACTGGTAAACTGATCTTCCATTGGCTCAATAGGTTTGAGGTTATCATCAAAATCTACTCTTATCCTCTGATTTGACCCACGGTTGGCAGTCAAATGCCTCATCCGTGTGACACGTCTACCCTTTCTACCGGTAGACGGGGTCTCTGACCCGCTGCATGAAGGAGGTGTATCCTCATGATCAGCCATGTATACCTGTTTAAACACAAAACAAAAAAAAAACTTGTTAGTATGTCAGGATAAATATCAAACATAACTTATAGATATCGATCAACGTATAAATATCAACGTAAACACATAATATGCCAAACTTGATGGTAATATCAAACTAAACTTACTTTGTGGTCAATTAGTAAAGTTCTCCCATAACCCTTCTTGGTGATCATTACGAGTAGAATGTACATCATCCACTTCATTTTCCTCATTGAAATTAGGCACTCGTGTTGAGAAAGAAGGAGTATCAGAAATATCAAGAGTTGAATCGTGGTTTCCATCACTACCGTTATACATGTTTTTTCCCTGGAGAACCACTGACCACCTTTTGTTAGAAGGATCACGGATATAAAACACTTGTTTTGCTTGGGATGCCATGATGAAAGGTTCCTCTTTATTACCTACCTTACTAAGGTCCACCAATTTGAATCCTAACTCATCGGTTTGCACACCATTGTTACTGTCGACCCACTGACATTTAAAAACAGGTACTCTAAACTTCGTGTAATCAACCTCCCATATCTCTTCAATGATTCCAAAGTATGAAACTGATGCCATAACAGGGTTTTTATCTTTCGAACTAGAGAAATGCATGGACTCAGCGACGACCATAACCCCACCGTTTTGCATAGTACTTTTGTCATCCTGGGACTTTGTATAGAAGGAAAACTTATTGATATCGTACCCACTCTAGCATATGACATCAAAGTTAGGCCCCTGTGCTAGCCATTTTAATGTATCAGAAGCAGTACCATCCTTTGCAATTTTTTCTTTAAACCAGTTCAAGAAAGTCTTGTTATGCTTGTTCAAACATCATTTTTCATTCATTCTAGGGTAAGTTTCATTGATAATGCTTTTATGCTCACATAAGTATGGTTCAACCTCATCAGTGTTATTCAATATATACAAATGTGCTTGAAGCACTTCCTCCGATCCATGCTCTTAACAAAGTGATACCTCGTGTACCCTTACCATCATATCTTCCTTCGTGATCGAGACTTTGGAAGCCCTACGAGTTCCGCTTCCGACATGTAGTCTGTACAAAACTCAATAGCTTCTTCTGCAACATACCTTTCAACAATAGATGCTTCGGGACGGTGTGGATTTTTCATATATCCTTTCAGGATCTTCATGTATCGCTCAACCGGGTACATCCACCTTAAATAAACGGGACCTCACAATCTAATCTCCCTCACTAGATGAACAATCAAATGAACCATGATGTCAAAAAATGAAGGTGGAAAATACATCTCCAATTGGCACAATACAATGGCTGCCTCATTTTCCAACTCATCCAAATTTTTAGTGTCAATGACCTTGCTACATATAGCATTGAAGAATAAGCATAACCTAGTAATGGCATGTCTGACTTTTTTAGGCAATATGTCACGAATGGCCACCGGTAGTAGTTGTTGCATCAAGACATGACAATCATGAGACTTTAAGCCAACTAATTTGAGATCTTTCATTGAGACAAGTCTTCGATATTTGAAGAGTAACCCTGTGGCACTTTGACCCCCGTAGACATTCACAGAAACTTCTTTTCTTTTTTTGATAAAGTATGACATCTTTGGGGGCAAATAAGTCTTCTTATCCCCCACTTTAAGTGGAGCTAACTGCTCTCGGATACGCATCGCAACTAGATCCAGACGAGCATTCACACCATCCTTTGTCTTGCCTTGAATGTTGAGAAGCGCCCGATTAAACTGTCACACACATTTTTCTCTACATGCATCACATCAATACAATGTCTTACATCAAGCTTGCACCAAGTATGGAAGATCAAAGAAGATCGACCTCTTCTTCCATATTTTCTTCTCTGTAGCCTTCTTCCGGGTCTTCCCATAGATAACATTAGTGTTGTTTACCCTTTCATAAACTTGCTCTCCAGTCAAGGCCACCGGAGCAATTTCATTCTCCGGAAGTCCATTGAAAGCTTTCCTCAATCTACGATAAGGATGATTACGTCGGAGAAATCTCCGATGCCCAAGGTAGACCGTCTTCCTTCCATGTTGCAGTTGATGGTAACATGTGCCTTCTTCACATATTGGACATGCTTTATGCCCCTTAACACTATACCCACACAGGGTTCCCGTGATATCTTTGGAAAGTCATTGATGGTGCAAAATAACATGGCACGTAATCGAATGTCTCACGGCAATACCCGTCGATCACATCAACGCCTTCATCCCACATCATTCTCAAGTCTTCAATCAAGGGACTCAGATAAACATCAATATCATTTCCTGGCTGTTTAGGAACCGAAATCATCATACTTAACATAATGTATTTGCGCTTCATGCACAACCAAGGAGACAGGTTGTAAATTACAAGGAGAACAGGCCATGAACTATGAATACTACTTAAGTTTCCATATGGATTCATTCCATCTGTAGCAAGTCCAAGCCCCGAGGTTTCCGGGCTCATTGCCGAAATCCGGAAACAAACTATCAATTCTCTTCCATTGCAAAGAATCGGCCGGATGGCTAAGCTGTCCATCACACTTCCTCTCATCCGCATGCCATCTAATGTTCTTTGCGTCATTTACATTAGAAAACAATCGCTTGAACCGCGGAATCACGGGAAGATACCATAACACCTTCGCAGGAGGACTTTTGGTGACCACATCACAACTAGAATCACCATCCTTCACTTTGTAGCTTGATACCCCACACCTGGGGCACTCGTTGATCTCTTCAAACTCTTTCTGTACAATATGCAATCATTGGGGCAAGCGTGTATTTTCTTATACTCCATACCCATCGGACACAATATCTTCTTCGCCTCATAGTTTCGAGATGGCAATGTGTTGCCTTCTGGAAGAATTTCTTTCAACAACTCAAGCAATTCGCTAAAGCTTTTATCGCTCCACCCAATTCTCGACTTCACATTGAACAATCTTAACACCGCTGACAAACGTGTGATATTAGTGCACCCCGGATAAAAAGCCACTTGCGCATCACCGCACAAAGTATCATACACATGTGCGCGCCGAAAAGACTCTTGCCCAACATCACGGATCATGTCCTCTAGTCCATCGTCCATTTCCACGTCATCAACTTCCTCTCTATCCGACACCCTCGGCCTGTCTAACGATTCACCATGGCATATCCATGTTGTATAACTCTTGCAAATCCCCTCATAAATAAGATGATCACGTATCTCCTCGCCTTCTAGTCGTCTCTCATTCAAACAGTTAACACAAGGACAATAAAACCTTCCGTTACCACTATCGGGAGCATTTGTTTTTGCAAACCGTAGAAAATCTTCCACTCCATTCTCATACTCATCACTTGTCCGTCTAGCATTCATCCAACCGCGATCCATGACTAAACCAATACCTTCGTACTTAGTCCAACATATTCATCAACCACTTCTTATGACAGGGTATGGCCCTATCCCATTCGAGAAGAAACTTTTCCAACATTCGGTTAACAGTTAGTCCTTAACTCTCATGCTCATACTCGACAAAATTTCGGCAAAGCATTTCCCCGCGGTCTCCGACGTACACTACTTGAACGCGATGACATCCACCACGATAAAGTATGCACCAGGAGAACGAAAGGAAATGTATCAATCCGAACTTTCATCAAGTATATAACATTAGAACCAATGAATAACTATTTTAACTGAATTAAGAAAAAGTTTTTTCCCAAACTGTCCAACTTTGGACAATTCAAGATCCAACACAATGAGCGGTACATTAAGCACGTACACGTACGCTCATTAGTATTGCATCTCAAACGGGAAACTAAGGCTTTACTATTTATGTAGCTTGCATGAAGATGGGGCTTGAAAAGTGAAGAAAATTAGCCAAACAGAGCCCTTCACGGCCTAGCCTTGAAAGCCATCACGTAGTGATCGAGTATAGCTTAAAAGAAAGAATGGAAAAGTCAGAACTGTTCACGGCCAACCCGTGATGCACATCACGGCCTTGACATGTCACCCGGTACCAGACCTCACAGCGAACCGATCACGGCCTAGCCGTGATGGTGGTCACGGCCGTGATGCACCAACCAGTGAAGCAACCTCCAAGGCGGAACCTATCACGGCCTGGCCGTGATGGCCATCACGGCCGTGACATGCCAATCGAACCAGACCCTCACAGCATAATCGATCACGGCCTAGCCGTGATGGTGGTCACGGCCGTGGCAGACCAACCAGTAAAGCAACCTCCAAGGCAGAACCTGTCACGACCTGGCCGTGATGGCCATCACTGGCCGTGACATGCCAATCGAACCAGACCTCACAGGC
This sequence comes from Sophora flavescens, assembly GCA_030762895.1. Classification (NCBI taxonomy): domain Eukaryota; kingdom Viridiplantae; phylum Streptophyta; class Magnoliopsida; order Fabales; family Fabaceae; genus Sophora; species Sophora flavescens. The sequence continues at coordinate 100,794,922 of CM061070.1, forward strand.
GGGAATCGATCACGGCCTTGCCGTGATGGTGGTCACGGCCGTGACAGAACAACCAAAGTGAAGCAACCTCCAGGCGAGAATCCGTCACGGCCTAGCCGTGACAGCAAAGACTGGCCGTGTGACGGGTGATACCACCACTTTGGAAAAATCCAGTCTTGGAGCAATGAGAACAACACATGCAAGTATATTATCCAACCATTTCGAGTCAAAGTTCATAACTTTTCTAAACAAGAAACAAATATATACCTGAGGGACGAGCAAAAATGGCGCTCTTCACGCAAACGAGGGTAGCTCGCGGATGATCGTTCTCAGTGGTTCTCTTTACGAAGCGAAAAATGAAGGCTCGCGATCGCGAGTGGTCTTCTTTGTCTACGATTGAAAAGGGAAAAAGGACGTGAAGAAGGGAGCGAGAGAGAGAAAGAGAAAGAAAGAGAGAGAATGAGAAGAAGGAAATGCAGAGAGAGAGAATGAGAAGAAGGAAATGCAGAGAGAGAATGAGAATGAGAATGAGAATGAGAGAGAGAGAGACGCATACCTGAGGGTAGCTCGCGGATGTGAGTGCAGTGAGAGAGATGGAAAAGCAGTGACAACGCAGAACAGAAACAAGCCGCGCGTTAGCAGAGGGAGGGAGTGTTGTGTTTTAGGGTACGTTCAGAAACTGAAGAATGAGGGCGCAAAACACAAGGAGGGAAATAGAAAAATTGGGACTATTACACATCGGTTATAAGGAAAACCGATGTGTTAAACATCTTATACACATCGGCTATAACAAAACCGATGTGTAAACATTAAACTTTTAAATTCTGATTTTTTCTTATAAATTTTATACATCAGTTAATAAAAACCGATGTGTAAAAGTAAAATCTAAATTTCTATTTTTTTTTCTTTATAATTTTATACATCGGTTATTTAAAAACCGATGTGGTTACTCACCATTTTACACATCGGTTCAAAAAGAACCGATGTTGAATGTTAAAAATTCCGAGTTTTAATTTTTTTTATTTTAATTTTACACATCGGTTATAAATAACCGATGTGGAAAAGTTTTACACATCGGTTATTCTCTAAACCGATGTGTAATACTTTCGTTTTAATTTCAAAAATGCCACCGCCTCGTTTTACACATCGGTTTATACTAAACCGATGTGTAAACTCCGATGTAGAATCCCTTTTCTGCACTAGTGAGCTCTGCTGTAATGGATACTGCTGCAGAAAACACAAACCCAGAACTTAGCCCAATCAAGCTGGTGCAGGTGTGCAATGCTGAGAGAAGGCGACCAAAGAAAGAACATGTGGAATATAGTGTGACCAGAGAAGTTGTCTGAGAACCATGTCCTAGTGATTGGGAAATTTGACCCAAGTTGTTGCTGTAAACCAATCCAATTGTTCCTCCACAGAAATATGCTATGTAGTATAGCCAGAAGTCCCATCTACGCATTAGCAACCTGGTTGGATGCTCTTCACCAAGCATTGTAATCTGGTCTCTCTCCAACACACTCACAAAACAACATGTCTTCTCTCTTTCAATCTGTTCAGTGCCATTCCTTTCCCCGTCCTCGTCAGGGTTTTAAATTGCGGTTGCAGTCGCGATTGCGGTCACGGTTGCGGTCACTGCGGTTACGGTCATTGCGACTGCTGGGATGCGTAATGCGGCCGCTGCGGCGTGAAACGATTTGAAAAATTCACAAAATGAAAATAAATCTTTTTTTTGTAATTCTTTATATATCTTTTATTAATGATGTTGCACAAATTTCTATTCATTTTTAATACATTGTATTATGTTTATGAATAATTTAAACTTAATTTAGTGAAAATAAATTATAAATAAAACTTTTAAGCACATCTAAGTACAAAATTACAAAGAAGTAAGAAGGTCAGAAACTTAATAGTGCATAAATATATATGAATCACAAATAAAAAGATAATAGTGTCACATATAGGAATACACCCAACTACAATTGTGATTCTAAAATAACGTCACATTGTCACCACTTAGATATACGTCTTCACTACAAAAAAAACAAGAAGATAATCTAAACAATTTTTGATTAAAAAAAATTCCCATCTAAACTAGCCTTTAAAAAAAAACTTTAATATAAACTAGTAATTAGCAAAACACAGATAATCTAATTAATAATTACAGTAAATTATTTAATACAACAAATCAATTATTAGCATTTAATTTGAACAATAAATACTAGCTAAACATATATTAAACCAGTAATTAGATTAATATATCAATATATATTTTATTTCCCTCTCAAATTTTCCCTATATTATTCCCAAATCTCAATTAATTTCCCACCTAAAATTTTTTATTAAAAAAAAATCCCCCCTAAAATATTCCCCCCCCCCCACCCCTACCTCACCCACACACACACACACACACACACGGTGGATCGATAAAGTGATAAGATGTGCTGCAATGTGTGAGTGACCTAAACCTAATTAGTAATTACCTATCCCTCTCAGCCTCTCTCTCGTCCCTCACGCTCTCACGCTCACGCCCTCACCTTTTCTTCTTCAGTTCTTCTTCACCTGTCCCTCTCTCGCCCCTCACAGCCTCACGATCTCACTCTCACCGTCTCACCTCTTCTTCTTCCCCTCATCTGTTTCTTTTTTTTCTTCAAGTGAGCAACCTGCAACCCTAGCTGGAAGTCTCACCACTCACCGAGTCACCACTCACCCCTCCCGGTAGTGAGTCCGTGACAAAGACCAGCCACCATCTCGCCCTGGGCCACCTCCTCCGCCGTCACCATGCTCCCCTTGGTGCCGAAGCATGATGACCAGTCAAGTCTCAACCGGTTACCCTCCCTCCTCCTCCGTCACTCGTCCGGCGCCGCGGCTACCCACCGGCCAAAACCCAGATCGCGGCCCCCCTGGGCCCCTCCCCTCTCTCTCTCAGGCTCCGCCTCACGACCCACGGCCTCCGATGCGGTTGATGCGGCCGTTGCAGCCGTTACGGCGTTACGTTGCGGTCGTTACGCCGTTACGTTGCGGCCGTAACGGGTGATTTTGAACCACACCGCAATTGCGGCCCGATGCCGTTGCGGTGAGTCCCGCAACCGCAATATTGCGGCCGCATTAGCGGTTGCGGACCGCATTTTGAAACCCTGGTCCTCATAACCAATCAATTCTTTGTTAAGCTCATGATCATCAGGGCCAATGAAATTGAATCTTGAATTGTATAGGGAGAAGCTTGTGGGGACAGTAAAGCAAGACCATTCTCGAGAATACATAATGCCAGGCACGAATAAGAGAAATACAAGGAGAAAAATGGCACCTATAAGGATAATGCGTGCCACTGCTGAGGCAGAAGAGATGGAATAAAGGAAGAGGAGGTAGAGGCCTGTAACAACGGCAAGGATGTTGAGGCAGAGAAAAACCAAGGCGTCGCTATTGAATGGTCTCAACCGAATGTGGTCGAGGCTGTGGTCTTGCTGGAGAATTGGGATGAGTACCACCCGAGAAATAAGTACAGGAACAAGTGCATTGAGGAAGAGATAGAGAATATCATCACTTGAATTTATTGCATTGGCAATGAGAGTGTGTCTGAGCTGCACTTACACCTTTGAAACTAATGCTTAAGGATAATGCAAGTGACCGGTGTGCAGGAAAATGTTTGATACATAAGACATAGCAGATGGTGTTGAACCAAGAGATGCTACACCCAAAGAATCAAGCATAGGAAAAAGACCTGTCTAGTGTACAACAAAATTTTTTAGCCAATCATAAATTGCGATATCAATAAAAATAAAAATATTTGACTCTTATAATAACTAGGCTAAACTATTTGATTGATCCCTTAAGTTTATTTCTTTTTTAGATTTGGTCCCTTGAGTTTATTTTGTGTCAAATAGGTCCCATAACTTAGGTTCGGGTGACAAACTTAGGCTTTTTTCTTCTCCCGACCTACGTGGCACTCCGAACCTGCTGACGTGTCAATAAATATAATATATTAATGATTTAAAAAATTTATAAATAAAATTTATTTCTTTTTTAATATTTAATAATTTAATAATTCACTTCATCTTCCTCCCAAATCCACCACCATCCCACGGCACCACCACCATTGCAACATTCATTCAACTAGAGCTTCATCATCTAAACAAGCAGATACCCACAAGCACAAAACGAAACCCAGAAGTAGAGGGTGGTTGCCCGTAGATCTGGGCGGGCGAAGATCGCACATCAGGGTAGCGGAGGAAGCTGTACAGGGACCTGGCGTTTTGGGCATAGCGGCAGCGACAGTGATTGGGCGGCGACAATGATGGGCCGACCAGCCGCTGCAATCTGTCGCTCAAACACCATCATAACTCTGCCACCAACGTGCTTTGTCATGCCCAACCAGTAACTAGCGTGCTTTGTTGGCTCCATCGCCTGCAACGTCATCTTCGACTATCACTGCCACAAACCTATATCAAATCTGCGTAAAGTCTTTGACTTCCTCCGTGACCCATGCCATTGTGTTAAAATTAAACTCATTAAGATATTACAAAAATCATTATAAGTTTAATCACACATGTTTATAATCTTATCTAGACAATGAAAACTAGTAACTTTGGTGGTGAAAATAGCAGCCCCTCTCTAGAATAATCTCGGAGAAGATTTGAGAAATTATGAATGAGTTTAGAATAACGACACCTTATTCTTGTCTGTCACTCTTTCAAAGAGTATTTGTTTTACCTCTCTTCCCTGCTCTATGCCACATATATATAATAGTAGAACGTGTATGTGAGTTTTTTTTTTCCTAATAATTTTTTTTAAATTTTTTTTAGATACATTGGATAATCTTGAATATGATTTTGACTTGCCCTCTACTCAAATCTTCATACACCCATCTTCAATCCCCACATGATGGGGAAGGGTAGCTGAACCAACAGAATGGTGAAGAATTTCCAAAGAATGCTTTAAAATACTGATGATGTAACGCATGATTTGTGCCTACCGTTAGTTGGATTGAACTTGAAAAGAGAACAAATATACTTTGGAAATTTCCCCAAGACTGTCAGCTAATCCTAACCAATTTGCTGCTATGAGATTGAGAACAACTACCCCAACCACACCAGCATTCTAGTTCTAGTTAAAGAAAGTAGGACAAAAAGGCCTTTTTTTTTTGTTACACAAAAAGGCCTGTTTGATCGACAATATATCAAAAATTATATAAAAAACAATAAATATTCTTTCTTTTTTTTTTGGTCAAGAGAAATGTCCATGGCCCATGGGAGAGACCCTACGGCCCACGAGAGGAGGGGAAGGGGAAATATAATGGGGAAAAAACAAAATATATTGCAGAAATATCTATTGTATCCTATCATAACATGTATATAAAAAACTAGGAAAATATGAGGAGAAAGAAAATTATATCAAAACTGTTTTGTAATAAGGGATTCAGAGCTACTTTCTCAATATACATTCAGACTCATTTTATTGCTTGCAATAATTATATACGACAGCATGTATTGGTAGGAAAATTAATTAGGAATAGCCATTTGCGAGATTCTCGCTTTATATAAATTTCATGACTCATAAGATAATATTTTCTTTTCTAGATTGCATGTCAAATTTGACTAAAAACGACAATAACAGCCATATCTTTCAGTCTAGCTGCTGGTATTAAATTAAGTGGCGACTCGAATGTACTAATAGGTTTTTACACTTGAATGTAATAGGTTTTTTTTTCCTTCAATATATCAATTCAGAAATAATATTTGATTTCAACTAATTACAATTTTATTATTAAATTGATATTGAAATTGACAGTTAAAATGTGAAGATGAGATGATGTATAAGTGCAATAGATTCAAACAGATTGGCATAAAGTGAATAGAAATATAGTCTTAAAGAAAGAGAAAACAAAAATTAAGGGTGACTTTACGATATACTACGTATATTTTTTAATTATATAAATATATATTATAGTGCATTATTTATAAAATTAATACATACTTTTTAAATATTCGAAAGTAGGTGTATGAAATTTGTTATAAAATTTAGTGATATTAAGTTTGTGGTCCAACACCATTACTTTTGGCCTAAAGTTGCTTGGCACTATCTTAAAGATGGACCCTTATATGAGTGTGCATTGTTGCATATAACCATCTACCATCCTTTCTTTCTTTCTTTTTTTTTTTTTTCAGAGTATCCTCCAACCCGATAAATGCAAGACTAATCTTCCAAAGTATTATCCGGCATCTAAGAGAGAATCCCTCCCAATAGTGTTTTTCTTTGTACATATGAACCTAAGGCTTTGTTTGTGAGTTAGGAGGGAAAGGAAATGGAGGAGATCAAAGGGAAAGGAAAGGGAAGGGAGGGAAGGAGAAGGAGAGTATTATTTCTCTTTGTTTGGGAGTATGTTTTATGTGAGGGGAAAAAATGAAGGGATTATGACATGTTTTACAATTTTACCCTTATTTAAAAAATTATCGTAATTAATATTCTTTAAATAATATTAATGCAAAAAAAAAAATCTCCAAATAAAAAACTTGCCGTAAATATTTTTGTCTTTCTATCTAAGAATATTACATTTCTCTCTAGAAAATATTACATTTCTCTCTAGAAATTATATATTATGTTAGTTTTGAAAATGTGTAAGGGTAAATTTTGAAAATATATGAGGATAAATTAGTAATTTATGAGTTTTCCTCCAAAATATCTCAAATTAGGGGAATCATGAAAATGACATCTAGGAGGGTTTATTAAAACCTTCAAAACCTTCTCCTTTTTTTATCAACTCCCAAATAAGGGTCATACATCAATAAACATCTAATTTCCTTCCCTTCTCCTCCAAAAACCAACTTGCAAACATTGCCTAAGGGGAATTTTTGAAAATGTATAAGGATAAATTAGTAATTTAGGTTAGTTTTCCTCCAAAACACCCCAAATTAGGGGAACCATTAAAATGGCATCTAGGAGGGTTTATTAAAACCTTCCCCTCCTTTTTTATCAACTCACAAACAAGGATCACACATCAAGAAACCTCTCATTTACTTCTCTTTCCCTCCAAAAACCAACTTGCAAACATAGCCTAAGGATGGAACCCAGGACTACATGCTTAAAGGACCCAAACCCCTTCCACTTAGACCAACTTACATTGATACCCATCCTCTCTTTTTCTAAACCAATATATGGCCAATTAAGGAGGATTAGAATAATTTCTATTCCTTAATGTTTCCTTAAGGTAATAATAACTACTATATGTAATAATAATATAAAAGAAAAAATTATATTGGCTTTCCTTAATGTTTCATTTAATTATATTAGGTATCCTCTTTTATTTTTAAAATTATAACATAAATGTCAAGGGAATAAGTGCAATGTCAATATAAATCTTAAGGAAAGTAGTGTAATTATTGTAATCATATAGCTATCGAGTATAGTTTCCCCTCACATATATCTTAAGAAAAGATAGTGCAGTTTTTTTTTTTTAAGTGTATAATTATGCCTGAACTCAAAAAATGTAAGTCTATTTTTAAAAAAAAATAATTATAAACTATATATAAGATGTTTGAGAGATAAACATTAAGGTAAAGGGCATGTTTGGATGTGTTTTAAAGAAAAAAAAAGGCTTTTATGATATAGAAATAGAAAGAAAAACTATTATTAGAAACATAAACTTTGGATGACCTTTTAAAGAAAGTATTTGTATGAGATTTGTTGCAAGGACATTATTCCAACAATTTTCATGATCGATCTCACTCTCTCTCACTCCATCTCTCTCTTCAGAAGGTGTTCTTTTACTCTTTTTGCTATTTTTACAAAGTTCATCCAAACAGATGAAGATGTGTCGTCCCATTTTTGTATACCTCACTCTTTTTTCATTAATAATAATTTAATTTGTCGCATAAGTTAAAATTTATTGTAATTTTAAAAATATCGAATATGTGGCATACACCAAAATAGACAGCAAATTCTCATCCCAAACAAATGTAACACCCCGACTTTTCGTTGTTTTCTAATATCAGAAATTTATGTAATTATGTTTATATTTTATCTGAGACTTAAAAAATTATTTTAAATAAACGGAGTTTACTACTCAATTCTACTTAAATGTAGGAAGCTACGATTAAAATTTAGGTTGGAAAGTCAGGTGAAACCCGACCCGTGAATTCCATTGACAGTATAATTATACTGCTCAAAAGACCTAATTATACTGCTCAAAAGACTTAAGATTTTTATTTTATTTCCTACAATTCTGTATTTTTAGAATTATTTCAGAAAAAAATAACATAATTTACGTTTTACGGACGGAATACGTAATCGGGTAAACGACAGAGTGGATTTCGAAGCTTCCAAGAGCAGATAAAGAGTTTATATTAGGATTTTGAGATGATTCATGGGGATGAATCATACTTTTAAGTCTAGAAGGTTCTACAAGGTTAGAGTAACAATTTAGGAATTTTACGCTTAAGTCCCTGAACTTTCTATTAATTACACTTTGGTCCCTAAGTTAGTTTCTAAGTTTTTTTTATCAAGTGAATTGGGCTAGAATCCTTGTTCCCAATCTCTTATTGGACCGTGGCTATGAAGCCCAAATTTCTTGTCCACGGATTAATTCCATAAAGCCTATTTGAAACTATATAAGTTTCCTATATCATGCTTAAGCTTAAATCTTTAAGTGGGCCCCACAAAAATGAATTCAAGCCCAAATTTAGTAGGCCATGCGCAAGACCATGAGGGAGAAGGGACTGCCCTCATAATTTTTGGATGAGTCAAGAATGTTCTAGAATGTTCTACATTCTTCTACATTATTCTACCATCTTCTAAAATGTTCTAAACTCTTCTGGATTCTTCCTAAAATATCTTATGGATAAAAAAATCAGCCAAAGTTAGTCAAGATAAGACCACATTTAATGTGGCAAATAGTCATCATTACAATTTATTGGTAATTTGCAAAATAGTCCCTATACTTTTGGAATCTTTGCAAAATGGTCCCTAGGAAGTATTTGCATTTCAATTCCTTGAACAAGACAACTCATCCTTACTAGATCCTTCCAAGATGGCGCCACCCATCTCTATAAATACCTTCTCTCACATTTCATTTAGTTTCTATTGCCATTTGTTCAAAAACCCTAAAGTTCATAAGTCTTTTAGTGGCAAATTGTGAAGCAAGTTCTTGGATTTCTTTTGTCATTGATCTTCAAGAGGTAAATCCTAATCTTCTTCCTTAATCATGCCTATGTTCTTCAATAAGTTTCTTGATTCAAAGTCTATTTCATCTATGTTCATCACTTTTAAGTTTCTAGATCTAGAACTTTGAAAATTCATAACTAATTCTAGAAAAATCCTTTTGACATGAAACCAATTAATATGATCTTATAATCATCTCTATTTTCATCATCTAGAAGCATATGATCATGAGAAATTTCTTTCCTTGATTTCTGGACTGGGCCGAGTCTAGGACAAAATAGTGTTTATAGGTTTTGTTTCATTTTCATGTCTTTATTCATGATTCAATCTTCTAGTACCTTGATAATTCTTGTATAGAAGATCAAAAATAAAACTCTAACCTATTTGTTTCATAAAGGTCGAACCCTAGGTAGATGAGATTTGATGAGTTTTGATCAAAGTTTTCATTAATGACCTTAGTAATCAAGCTATTAGTATGTATTCTTAATAAATCCAAGTTGGTTTATCAAACTAAAAACCCTAGCCCTATGATCATGTCAAGGCCGAATCTAAGCATATGAGGGTTAGGAAGTTTTGAGTTTAAGATTTAGGTGTTTAGCCACTAATTCATGATCTTGGTTGATTAGGACCATTAATCCATGATTTAATCATGATTAGGAATTTTTAGTCACCCAAAACCCTAAGAGGTCGTGACCTATTAGAGATGATTAGGTGTTTGTTTAGCTTGTTTTGATTGGTTGTTTGGATGTGTTGTTGAAGGTTAATTGTTTTACGACGTACGAGGGTTTCCGACAACCGACGGAGTTCTGTTAATTTCACTGAGGAGCTTCAAGAGGTAAGGGGAGCTTACCTGAGAGATTTTCTCAATAACTATTTGCTTTTAGTGTAGTTTATATGATTTATATGTGGTTGTGGTTATTTGTTTTTGTTGTTTACGTTGTGTTGTTTATCTGTGTATCGGTGTTTGATCTGCTTTTAATTTATTTAATTATCTGCAGTTGTATATTATATTGCTATGATGCATGATCTGCTTGGGGATATAATTTTGATAATTGTTGTTGAATGTTATTTGTGAGTGTTGTTTGAAGCTTGTGACAGGTGGTCGATGACACAACCGATTAATCAGATAAAAGCTTTAATAAGCTGTGAAAATTATATTCAATGTTTTATGGGAAATGTTGGGAGATAATAGTGGTGAAAAATATTATTTTGAAAAAAATAATGTGTTTTGAGAAATATTATTATTTTAATGATTTGTTAGTGTAAAAGTAATTTGTGAGTCACAATGAGAGCGAAACCGTGAAAATATTTTTGCACTGCTAATTTTTACGTAAGAAATTCCGAAATATTACAAAATATTATCTTATGAAATTAATTGGTGAAAATAAGTTAATTAGGATTTTAGAAAATTATTTAAGTGGAAAAAGCTAAATTTTGGCTTAAAAAGCCTTAAAAATAAGATTTGACGGCAAAATTGGAATAATGTAGACGGCAAGTATTTTGAAACGGCAGTGCATATTTTGAAGAAGTTAAAACCTCAAGTGACTCATTGGTTTGTGAAAAAACTAAGTTTTATTATTTAAAGATTTTATTAATGAATTTCCAATTTGAAAAGAATTTCTGAAAAACCAAAAATTAATTCAATCGTGTTGAAAGTGCAGTTGAACTTAGTAACCGAGACGTCGGGGTACTAAGATTCTGTGTTGTTATGAACTTGGGGTCATTTGGACCTTGAGGTTCTCATCGTATACGTGTTGTATACCGTATTTAAATATTTAAGATGTTTTCTATTACCACGAACCTATGACCTGGTGCATCGGTCGAGAGGTGTCGTGATTGAGCACTCCTGATTGTGAGGTCCTGTGTTTTAATGAAAGTTTTAAAGATGGTTAAAACTGTGTGAGTTGTAAGCCATTTTGAGCTTCGGCAAGGAAAGATCGAACACAAATAAAAGCGTCAAGAACAGAGTGTTTTCCATGCATTTGGCAGACGTGCCTGTGTTTTGGCCGCGTGCCTGGTGTTCTGGCTGCGTGCCTGGAGTCTGATCAACTCATTTCTGGTTGGGATATCTCATGAGATTAAGTGTGAATGTTTAGATGATGTATTGAAGTGTTCATACATAGTTTTCCAATGTTGATGTTTGGGGTGTGAAACCCACTGATAAACTGTATGTTATAATTGAGATGTTTATGTATATGTGTATGTGTCTACTTTTGTGCGAGCATTTAGTTATCGTGTTAAATCCATATATTGGCGTCTCACCCTTACAAACATATCAGAGTAACACAAGGGGTATGACCTCTACAAGAAGAAGGAGGCTGTCTAGTTCGGGGCATGTTGTTGTTGCTTCTATGGGCTGCAGTGTCTGTTAGTTACGACCAGCTTAGGTCATATTGTGTTATATTATGTTTTAAGAATAAATTAACTGGTAAGGATCTAGGTGTAAAAACATATGAGGCAATATAGTTGTATAACTTATACACAATATGTATTTAAGTGTGGTTTGATTTCGTTGTCGTTGTTTTGAGGTTAAAAAGAAAAAAATTATCACCATATTTTGAAAAGATAAACGTTGAGAAAACATTATTTTCCGAAAGTAACCAGACGGATAACCATGTGATGACTTGAGTTAGGATGTCACAACAAACACTTTAAAAAAAACAATTATTTTGAAAACGAGTGCACCATCGTGCCATCCGAACGGGCTCTAATTAATTGGAAATTTGTAGGACTCACTCATCTTGACATGTGTGGTTAAAAATGTTGTTTTGTGGCTCCACGAGACACACGCATTCCGGTCATACACTTTTTTATTTCCCCAGAAAACTAGGAAAGTGAATGCTCGTACGAGTTTATGGTAATCAAATGGTAACAAGTCAACCCACCACATTAAGAAAAAGAAAAATCAATTGAATTTCATTCTGGGTGTGTACCTTCAGCTAAATCTCACAAATAGAATGATATTAGGCACAAAAAATTATGCTTCAAACAAGCTCTTCATTGTTTAAATGCTTTCCTAGTTTCATATAAAGTTCATTCATTTTCTAGTGAATCCTACTTATCCAAATGCTAAAAAAAAAACGAAAAATTAGAAAAACAAGAAACATAAGAAAATGTATGAAAAATCCAAAGTATAGTAGTGATAAAGAAATAATTAAACATGGCAAAGAGGATTTAGGATTGATTAACACTGACCACAATATAAGGCAAGGTGATGAGTCTCTGAATGACAAGCCATTGGAGGCCATAACCAAGAAGGTTCAAGAAAACAGCAATGAACATGACCAGCCACAATGGGAAATACATGAGTGAAACCCCACAACACTAACCAAATGCTTTTCCCATGTCTGATGCCACTGACAGATAATTCAGCTGAAGCTGAGTTATATCCAGAACAGATTTGAGATGAGATGAGATGAGTAAGATGAGAAATCAAAGTTTGTCCCAGTAAATGCGTGTATCCATATTGATGCAATCAGTATTACCCACTTTCTTGATTCCCCAACCATTGAAGAATTTCTCCTTCCTTTTTCTCTGCACTTTTTCCAACAACCAAGAAGCAGGAGAAGCTTTCTTGTTTCTCTAGTCTTGTGTTAAATTTGGTGATGCTTTAAGAGGTTGGTTGTTGTTTGTCTCTTTTTTTTGTTGTATGAAGTCCAGGTTTTGATTTGGTAGAGAAAATTTGAGATGCGAGACAATTTATTGGCTTTACCAAACGTCAAAGCAATAGCATCTTTGTCTTTCAAATTTAAAATGATTTTGATTGAATGGGAAAAGAAATAGTTTTCTTCTGAACTACGATTTTAATATTAAAATTCAATTACAAATAACTAAAATATAATAATAATTTAGTGAGTGCAGGTTCCGCAATTCAAGAAAGCACCAACCATGTGGTGTCTAGAAGTCATGAGAGCAGGGACGGAGCTACTTGTTAGGAGGGAGGGGCCTTGGCCATCCTTAAATTATTTTTTTGAAAATAAAAATTTTAAAATTATTAATAGGCTTTGAAATTATTTTTGATTTATATAATTGGTTGATGAAAACTAGAAAAGCGGAAATTTATTCTCTTGTATGTAGAGTGATAAGTTTTATTTTTACACTTTTTGTTTTTACGGCTACTATTGAAGCATCTTTTTCAGCTATGAATATAGTCAATACTATACTTTGCAACAAGATGGAAGATGAATTTTTTACTGACTTTCTGCTAGTATATATTAAAAATAAAATTGCTGAAAATTTTTGTATATGTTCAATTATTGATGATGTTCATGACATGCATGAAAAGAGTTATGTGCTTTGATAGATTAATAATGTAATTAACGTTTTGGAACATATAATTATAAATATTTTATATAAATTCAATGTGTATATATTTGTTAGATGAACTTTAATTTTTACAGTCAGCCTCGTCTATCATTTAAGTCTAACTTTGACCATGTTTGAGAGTGAAGAAGATGAGATTCATCCAATGGAGGTTAGTGAATTATTGAATGCAACTACAAAGGGATAACGGATTAAATGTATCTTCAATCAAAATCTCTAATAGATACAATGTCATTATAGCATGGACTGTGAAGTACAATGTGTAGAGAGGAGGGGGTGGGGTGGGGGAGTAGGATGGGAGGCAGCGAGGGGAGGGGGGAGGGGGGGCAAAAAATAATTTTTGATTTTGCAAATAAGGATTATTTGAGGTCTCTCAAGATATTTGTCATGATCTCACCCTAAAAGCAACCATAGTTATAACACAACTCTTCCTAGTTATCCGAAGAACTAAACTTAGGTACAATACTACACATACAGTTGATACTGTTTTAAATATAAAAATATAATTATTTTTATTAAATATATACATCTTTTGAAACTGATTGTAATAATTATATTAGATTTTGAATGAGCAACTGTAGGAACAAAGGGCTCGTTTGATGGTCATGATAGGATAGGGGTGGATAGGATAAGGGAGCAGGATAGGAGTAAGATAGGATATGAGCAGGATAAGCTGTTATCCTATCCGACGTTCACTACAAAAATAAAACTGTTTAGCGACCAGCATATTCGGTCGCTAAACTTTGTAAATCGGTCGCTATTTAATTTAGTGACCGAATTAGCGACCGATTAATGGTGGTGGCTGAATACCTGGTCACTAAGTTTTTAGCGACCGTAATTTCGGTCGCTAAATAATAAAAAACGGTCGCTATAAGGTTGGTTGCATTGTTTCGGTAACCATTATTAGCGACCGATTATCGGTTGCTAGTTCAATCGCCAGTTTTGGTTACTATTAACCTCTATTAGCGACGGATTTTCGGTCGCTATACGACATCTGTTAATGTTAAATAAAGTTTAGCGACCGAATTATTGGTTTCTAATTCGATCGCTAAACTGGTTATTATTAAAAAAAAAATTAAAATTTAATTTTTAAAATAATTTTTTTTCTGTTTTTCTTTAAACGTTAGCAAAATTACTAATAAAACACACCAAATTACTAATGAAATATACAATAATAAGAAATAATAAATATATATATATATATATATATATATAATAATACAAAGTGTCGTACAAGAATCGTTTAAAGTCAAAAATATAGAAAAAAAAATCAGTCATGATGAGGGGGAGGTGGAGGAATCCATTCATCCTCAGCGTCCGTACCACTGACGTCTGCTATCTGATCGTCCTCTGCAGTAGAGCAGACATCGAGTCGCGGCGGTGGAACCGAGGAGCGGCAGCAGCGGCACAATCGTCATAGCATCACCCCCGAGCAACCGGAGTGTGGATCCTCATCGCTTCCAACACCAGCCGCAGATGTCCGCCTCGCTCGATGGTCGCCTCCGCATCAAAGCCGCCTGTGTGCTCGATTCAACTGTGCAATCTGGTTCTCCATTTCTACGCTCTCTCTCGCTCTTCTCCCGATGCTCCGCGTTCAGCTGCGTGATGGTGTCCTCGCATTTGGTTGAACTGCCTCCGAGGGACGGTATCGGCGTAGGAAGGAGCAAAGGCGTTCGGATGATGAAGCGATAAACTCGCCTCCCGGTTGTCCGAGGCCATACACGTGCCCCCTTCTTGTTCCCGCCCCGACGACCTCCAAATAAATGGCATTATCGTCGACGGAGATAGGAGAGAGTGAGCCCATCACCAATCAAAGCCTCATCTTGTGACCGTGAGGCACGTGATATGGCATCGTCCTTCTTCTCGTTGAAGCCCACCTACAAAGTATAGTTGAAGAGATTTAGTTAAAATTATATCCAATATTAACAAATCATTTATAATAAATGACAAGTAAACACTAAATTGTTATTTTGCTTACAGCATAGTTACGGGCCTTGTCGTTGACCCATGTCCCCGACTTCAACTTCTTCGTCCACTCCACCAACTCCATAGCAGTGGGGGACCGTTGTTTCTGAGCTTTTACGCATTTAAAAATATAATCTTAAATTCATAAGAATAATTAAAAATTAAAACTAATTAATTAAATAGTATATTAAGTCAAAAGTTTAATGTATTACCAGCTCGTCGTAGTGGGCGGCGGCTGATTTAGACCCGCCGGTCCAAGCACATGCGCCACCATCAGAAGCTTGATTACGCCGAGCTGTGGCCTGGATCTCCTGGAACTTCTCAGTAGCCCAGTACTGGTCCAGCTGCCCCCTGATCTCAGGATCCACCCACTTCCCCTTATTCTTATCCTGCCTCAGCTTGTTCGTCAGATTCTTCATGACCAGTGAGCCTTTATGCTCAAAAATGTCCCTGACGAGGGCCTCTAAAGCTACGTCCCACCTATACTCTTTCTGCAACTTACAGTTGTTAGGAAATTCGTGTGTATATATACATAATGTAAATTTAATTTAAGTAACTTAATAAATTGTTACCTTAAACTCTTTAAACTCTTTAAATTGTTAGGAAACGCCCGTGATCCTTTCTGATCTTCAATTCTGGCTCATCACGGCCGTGACCAGTGTCACGGCCTGGGCGTGATGGTTGTTGACTTAGCTTCTCTCCGCCCTTTTGCTTCTCCTTCTTTTTTCCCTGAAAACACTTAACAAAACTATTAACAAATATCTTGATCTTCTCAAATTATTCAAGAGTTAAAAATCAAAAACAAAAGCTAACTAAAGAGAAGGGTTAAGAAAACTTGGGTTGCCTCCCAGTAAGCGCTTCTTTAACGTCACTAGCTTGACTCATTAAGAAGCATCCACCTGGATCCCAAAGCCTGTGGTATAAGGACCAAGGGGTGCTCAAGATGTAGGATCCTCCACCCGGATCCCATGGTTTATGAAGTGGCAATTGCAGAAGTAATACGAATCTATGTGAAAACTCCATTGACCTCTACAATTATGAACTCACTTCCTTTCGGGTGAAATGGTGTTTTCACGAGGAAGTTTAACAGACAAGTGGAAGGGACTAACTTAGCAGTGTCCACACATGCATTTAAGCCGACATATTTATCCAATGCAACAAACTCAGGCTTCTTAGCAAGCATGGTGGAGTGCATTACCACTTCATCTTCATTTTGAACTATCCCCAAAATCAGATTTTGCTCAAATAGTGCTGCATGTGACTCTTGTACTAATTGTTTGCAAATCTCCTCAACTTGCGTTTTGAAGTTCTGCTTCACAGCTTCGATACTGTCACAGTTGGTTCTAATTTTGGTTTCAGAGGTGGATAGTTCCTGGGAATATTGTTCTAGAGCAGATTTCAAAGGTGTCTGCTCCTTCCATTCCCATTCCTCAATTTCCCAAGGACTTGTGAAAGGTACTTCCTCTTCTTGTGACTCGTCCACCATCACCACTTCATCTTCAATTTGATCCATTCCCACAACCAGATTCTACTCAATTTCTGCTTCATGTGGCTTTATGGGAATAAAACATGGTGGTGGGGGTGGAAAATATGAGCAAAAGGTTTCCCAATCCTCCTTGGAGATGTTATACATAAGCCTACCCGTCACACTATCAACCTGTGCTGGAATAATATGATTCAGCAAATCCATGCAGTCTCCCAAACACCAGTCGTCCTCCAAAATGTGACTTGAGGCTTCCTCATCATGTGGATAATAATAATGGTCCATGAATTTCGTCCACCTACCACAAACAAAACTCAAAACAAAAAGATCAAATATATACAAAAAAAATAAAAAAAAATAAAAATGTCTAAATTAGTTGCCTCCTTTGTTACTAATGATATTGTCAAAACCAATCCCCGGCAACGGCGCCAAAAACTTGTTGGACTAAAATATAGGCAAGTATACCTAGTCATACAAGTAATACGGTGGTGAGACTGGTTATCGTATCCACAGGGATCGGTTGCCAAATACCAATTCGCAAATCAGACAACTATCTAGACTAAACTGTGAATCAAGAGAAATCAAAACAGAAAAGCAATAACATATTTTTTGTCTTTTTGGGAACTTTTAACAAACACTTGGAGTGCAGAAAGAGGTGTTGGGATTAAATTTCACCAAACCTTAGCCTCATGCAATACCAAGACTAGATACCTCCCATTCATGCTTCAAATATTAAAATCAACCCACGGAATTACTAAAGCCCCGATTCCTCGGATGGCAAGAGCCTAAATCCACTAATAGACCCTAATTCCTTAGGTGGCCTAGATTAATGAATTTGCATTACGATTAAGGATTACGCTATTACTAATAAACCAAACTCCATTCCTAGATGCAAGGTTACTAGGTGATTAATTCCAGTTCTCGTTCTAATACTAATTTTCCAATTGCATACCAAAACGATAATCAAGTCATGGGGGTGCTAGCCACAACAAGCATTAAGCGTAGGAATTAAACACTAATACGAAGGCATGAACACAGATTAATCAATCATGGTAAATACATAATATTCAGTTTAGTTACATTTAATCCCAACAATAGGGATTTAGCTACTCATAGAGAAAGCCAAAACTAAAACAGTAGGGACAAAGGAAAGAAGAAGGGAAAGAAGAAACTCCATTGGAAGCTTTTCCCAGCCGTCGGCCTCCTTTGATTCTAGGGTTCCAGTCCTCCTTTGCTGCCAGCCTCCAAGGTCTTCCTAGGGTGAAAGTGCTACTAGGGTAAAAGTCCCTGTTTTTCTGTGTGTCTATGATCTGGTCCAAGTCCAGAGATCTCTGTTTCTGTCTGCTGCGCTCTTATTTATAGAGTGGCCGCGCGTCACAGCCGTGACGTGTTCTGGAATGGGCGCGCTTTCAAATTCGGAGCATCAAGACCGTGAGCCTTATCACGGCTAGGTCGTGATCAGTTCTACCTGGCCTGTCACGGCCGTGACGGTCATCACGGCTAGGCCGTGACAGCTTCTGACTTTTGCCTTCAATCTTCTCAGTTTTCTTGATCATGGTCGTGATGGTCATCACGGCCAGGCCGTGATGGGATCTGCTTGGCTCATTTTCTTCACTTTTTCAAGCTCTATTTCATCCAAGATCCATCATGGCTAATTCTGAGCATTTTTCCTTAAATTCCTGCAAAACAACACCAAGAAACCGCCTCACCCGTTCCAAGCTAAAAACTAACAAAAATCAACTAATTATGCCTAAACTATATGAAAAATGCATGCAAAAGTGTACATGAAATATGATGAGAAATCACACTATCAATGGTCCTGTCGTAGGTGTGGATGATGAAGGAGCAACCTGTGTCCCGACCAAATGAGGCTGGGTAGGGGGTGCAACTCCATCACCCTGAGGTGTCCCGTCCACAGAGGTGCTGGTAGGGTGGTCTCGATCAGAAGGCTATGGGTCGGCCGGTGAAGGGACTCTCGCAGCACGACCTCCACGACGAACCCTACCTCTAGAGGAATCTGCCATCTGTGAAAAAAATGAAAAGATGATTACACAACAGTGTAAATAATAAAAAAATAAATTACCTAAGTAGAATGACATTTACACAATGAATTATGACATAAATAAATTACCTAAGTAGAATCTCCGTCACTAAATTCACCCTCACTCTCATCAGTATCACTTGATCGGAATGTACCTTCGTTAGATGCGTCCAACTCGGATTGATCCATTAACTCTCTTTCAACTTCTTCCCCATTTCCGGAAATGTCCGTCAGAGAATTAACAATAATGTCCGGCGTAATTTGCAACGGTACGTGGGGTCTTGAAAACTCATCATCTTGGTACGGAGCATCTTTTTCAGGATGGTTGATTACATTATCAGTAATTATACTGCGAGCCTTTATCTTAATAACACCCAACCAGCCTTGATGTCTTTCGGGATATGGCGAGTAATAAACCTGATCTGCCTGTTGTGAAAAAATGAATGGGTCGTACGCCTTATTATACCTTCGAGACAGCCTAACTTGAACAATACCATATTTGTTATCGATTTTTGTCCCTACGTCAAGAGTAGGATCAAACCAATCACACTTGAAGATAACTAACTTCATCACGGGGAAATCGGAATAATCGAGTTCAAGGATGTTAGTTAGAACCCCATAGAAATCATCCTCTACATTGCCATCAGTGGCTCGCACACAAACACCATAGTTACACGTCTGCATCCCTTCATTCCATGTTTTTGTGTTAAATTTATATCCATTTACAATATAAGTATTCCATGATGTAACCTATTTGTTAGGCCCCCATGCCAAATTTGTCAACAATGGATTTTGAACATTGTTTTCTGGATCTAGTACCTAACAAATCAAATATTATATTATTCTTATACATGCTATATATTTAAGGAGATAAAATGTATTGCAACAAATGAAAATGCTTAACCTACATATTTACTGAACCACGTAGCAAAGTGAGAAGTAATTTCTCGATCAACCCGATCGTTTGAAATGTCAGGTTGGAGATCCCTTAGAAAATTGTCGTACATCCTACACATGGGAGATTAACAGCAGGACGATTAATAATCATAAATATCAATTGAACTTATAAAAGACATTATAGAAACTTACTCTAAATATGGCGCCACCTCTTCACAATTTTGAAGGATATACAGATGAGCAGCATTAATGTCACGCTGCTCCAAGAAATATCCTTTTGATTTGCCACTAAATCTGCCCGGATAGTTGAATATTGATATAGGAGGACTAGTTGAACTTCCTTCGCCCGAATCAACGTTTCTAGGCATCATTGTCCTTCTCGTGTTAACTTCGTCCGGATAGAAATAAGAGGCAAAAGTGGAAGTCTCCTCTACTAAGTATGCTTCACAAATGGAACCCTCCACTCGTGCCTTATTCTTGACTTTGTGTTTAAGGGAGTGCAGGAACCTATTGAAGAGGGATACATAAAAATAATTACTAGTTTTAGGGAAAGCTAAACTACGCTCTTGTGTTCGTGAATTTCATATGTGTTAAGTAAAATAGTTGATGTTGTTTACCTCTCAAATGGATACATCCAGCGGTATTGGACTGGGCCGCCAACTCTTGCTTCGTAAGGTAGATGAACTGGCAGGTGTTCCATGGAATCAAAGAAACTCGGCGGGAAGATTTGCTCCAGCTTACATAACAAAACGGGTATCTTGACTTCCATGTCCTTTAATTGATTCACATTTAGTGTTGTCGATGTAAGCTCCCTGAAAAAGTGGCTAAGCTCAACAAGTGGGTTCCAAATTTGCTTCGGTAATGCGTCGAACGCAATTGGAAGCAACCGTTGCATGAACACGTGGCAATCATGACTCTTCATTCCATGTAACTTTGCTTCCTTAATGTCAACACATCTACCCAGATTGGAAGCATACCCATCTGGTAACTTTAGTTCTTTAACCCACTTACAGACGGTCAATTTCTGTGTTTTGCTTAGTGTATAACTTGCCTTCGATTTGATAAGTCTGCCACGACCACCGTCCTGCAACTCAAGCTCCTTTCGATTACAAATTTCAGCCAGATCCAATCGGGCTTTATTTGTATCCTTTGTCCTCCCCTTGATGTCCATCACAGTGTCAAACACATTCAAAAACACATTCCTCGCAATATGCATGACATCAATGTTGTGACGGAGTAGCTGCGTCCTCCAATACGACAACCTCCAAAATATACTTTGTTTTGTCCAATTATGGTTGACACCATAATCAGGAATATGTTCTCCTTGGGATTCATGGACGAGCGGTAAGTACTGTACTCTGCGCCATACATTAGGACCAGTCAAATGTGGTGGAGGCGGTGTTGTCTCCGCACAACGCTTCTTGAATGCATTCTTGTTCCACCTATAAGGATGATCTTCTAGAAGGAATTGACGATGACAATCAAAATATGAGATATTTCGACTGTTTTTAAGCATGAATGCCTTCGATCGCTCCATACATATTGGGCATCCAAGCTTCCCCGCGGTCATCCAACCCAACATCATCCCATAAGCGGGAAAGTCGTTGATCGTCCACATCAAAGCCGCTTTCATGATGAAATTATGCCTCAAAGATACGTCATATGTCAACACACCATCATTCCACAGCATTGTCAACTCATCTATCAGCGGCTGCAAGTACACATCAATCTTACCTTTTGGATTAGACGGACCCGGAATTATGACTGTTAGGAACATAAACTCCCGCTTCATGCACATCCACGGGGGAAGATTGTACGGAGTCAGGATAATCGGCCAACAAGAGTATACTTTTCCAGACTGCCCAAAAGGATTAAATCCATCAGTAGATAACCCCAATCAGACATTGCGAGGGTCCTGCAAAAATGCCATATGAACCCTATCAAAATTCTTCCAAACTTCTCCATCAGATGGATGACACAAGACATCTTGCTCCCTCTCATGCTCACTATGCCACCTCATGTGAGCTTCAGTGTCCATCGAAGAGTACAATCTTGTAAGTCTTGGCGGAAAGTACCACATCTTTTTTAGCGACATCTTCTTCTCAATGCCCATCCTAGTGGTTGTCTTATACCGATCCGCACCACAAAATCGACAACATGTTATGCTTTCCGCTGAATCATCCTTATAATACAACATACATCCATTTGGGCAACAATCAATTTTCAAACACCCCAGACCCAAATTTTCCACAGACTTCTTAGCATGATAAAAACTAGTAGGCATCCAATTGTCTTCTGGCAACGCCTTGGACACTGACCTGGTGAGGCGATTAAAACAGTCTTCTTGCATATTGTAGTCAGATTTGATACTCAACCATTCCATGCACATCGACAACTCCGTATACTCCCGACATCCTTCCCACAATGGAGATCGTGCAGCACTCAGCATATCATAGAATCTTTGAGCTTCGGGATTCGGATTCTCCTCTATGTATTGGGAAACCATTCCCTCATCTTCCCCCCCATCTTCTTCTAGTACAACACCAACCGATGGTCCAGCATGATCCATTATCATCTGCTCGTATGGATTCAATTCTTCCCTCCGGTCACCACTTCCATAGTACGAACCTTCAAACACAATCGGGTTTAAGTCAGGCAACGTCTCACCATGGTTACTCCACCAATAGTAATCAGGCATGAAGCCCTTCTCATAAAGATCGGCTACAACTCCATCCACGCTTTTGAAAGATTGACACTTGCATCTTTTGCAAGGACACCTCAATTGATCACCGCCCAACCGTTCAAATCTCTCCTGGCTAACAACAAACTCTATAAACTCACCCACTCCAACTCTATACTCTTCCCTAAGACGTTTATTCCGATCCAACCTACGATACATCCATTTCCGATTCTCCAGAATATCCATTGCTGGCAATTAAATAGCCTGACCAATCCTACAATAACACTTATATATTACGGTGCATTCCAATAACTCCATCAATCTCGTTCTTATGACAAGGTAAGAACCTATCCCATTCGAGAAGAAACCTTTACCACACTCTGCTAATAATAGTTATTCCCATATTCAAATACCTTATACTTGACAAAATTTTGGCAGCATTTCCCATCGGTCTCCAAGTACACGACTCGAGCACGGTGAGAATCACCGCGATCAAGTATGCACCAGGAGAACAAAAGGAAATGCATCAGACCGAGATTTCAACAAGTATATATATAAGGCATTTGAACATGGAAATGACTATTGTACGAGTGTGTGAAAGTTTTTTCCCAAACTGTCCCACTTGGACAATTCAAGATTCAATACAATGAGCATGCATACCTTGATAAGTTACGCATGCTCATTAATATTGAATCTCAAATAGGAAATTAAGGCTTTCGTAAATTAATTATTAACTCTAACAGAAAATAAAACCATTAACCTATAAATATTGCAACATTGTTGAGCTTATATAAATTGCAACGTAAATCAATACAAACTTAGATTAAATATTGTAGCAAACATCCTATTGA
The DNA here is from genome assembly GCA_030762895.1 of Sophora flavescens. NCBI lineage: Eukaryota > Viridiplantae > Streptophyta > Magnoliopsida > Fabales > Fabaceae > Sophora > Sophora flavescens. The sequence goes on from CM061070.1 coordinate 100,818,291, forward strand.
GCTCCGCTCTCCACTAACAAGTAGCAGTTAATTGTCAAACACATACATAATTTCTAAATTATCAGCACACAACCAGCATCCCGGCTTTCGGACAGGATCACATCCTATTGAGCTCCGCTCTCCACTAACAAACAACACATATTGACAAACACATGCATAAACATTAAATTATCAGCATACAATCAGACAAGATCACATCCTATTGAGCTCAGCTCTCCACTACCAAACAACACGATAATTCACATAATACATTAGAAGCACCACACATATCAGTACCTGTTAGACAAAGCAAAACCTTAAAAGAGAGTGTTGAGAGAACTTACCTATTCGACAAAGCAAAACCAAGTAAGGATAAGGGAGGAGCCGCGGACAACGAAGATCAGACAAGGACCTATAATGCATAAATAAAAATAATCGTGTCAGAGCTGAAATGACAACATTTGATAATATTACTTTAACCTTATACTAATTTGATATATATTTTTATAAACCAAATTTCATATTGAGATTTTCACTTAAAAGAGTTATAATTTACTTTTGGATCCATGCAGAGTTAGGAAGTTATCATGGTACTACAACTGCTTATTAAAAAAAACAGTGAAACACAAAAATGGTTTGGTTGATCTCATTCGTTGATGACACAAAAACAGTGAAACACCAAAATGGTTTTGTGGTGTTGTTTTGCAGGAATTAAGGATCAAAATGATCAAGATTGACCATGATGGAGCTTGCATGAAGATGGGGCTTGAAAAGTGAAAAAAAATGAGACAAACAGAGCCCATCACGGCCTAGCCGTGATAGGCATCTCGACCATGATCGAGCAGGGCTGAAAAAGAAAGAAGAACGAAAAGGTCAGAAGCTGTCAGGGCCAGGCCGTGATAGCCAAGACGGCCAGGCCGTGATGACCATCACGGCCGTGACAGACCAACCAGTGAAGAATTTCCAAGGCAGAATCCGTCACGGCCTAGCCATGATGGCCATCACGGCCGTGACAGACCAATCAGTGAAGAATTTTGGCCATGTCGTACTTGCTGACTCTTTAGCCATCATTATGGTATTAACTCACTCACTCACTCACTTCCCTTCTCCTTTTTCAAATTTCTTTCTATTTATTTTCATGTCTGGCAGTATTTGGAGGATAAGTATCCTCAACGTCCTTTGCTGCCTCATGATGATATTCTTAAAAGAGCTATCAATTTCCAGGTACAGTAGTAACAACAGTACACCCACCTCTGTTATTCTGTATATATCTAATCATCTCATGCACTCCACGGGCTGCTAATATTATTTTCTCAACAATACAACCTCTTCAAAACCTAACTTTGCTGGTATCTATCTTAACATTATTCTTCCTATATTTCCCACCCATTTCTGGATCCATGCATTCTCTCATTTTGCTTTTCTATCTGCAGAACTACATTGGGGAAAAAGTTGGCCCCGATGAAAAACTTCCTTAGGTCCAAACTGTAATTAGGAAAGGCTTCACAGGTGAGGTTTCACTGTTTCACTAACCTACTTACCCAAAGTTTCCTAGTTAAGGGGTCATGCATTTGTGCAAACTTAAAATCATTTCCTTTCATATACTAGCTTATTTCTCATAATACCACATAATTCATAGAAATAAGTTTTACTCTCTCAATCATATTTCGGTAGATTGTCTAAATGACCTGGAAAAGGTACGACCCCCATTCTATGCTGTGTGTCCCTATGGTGTTTTCTCCAATATTGGAAGTTTTTTCATTCTAAATGGAACACATAGAATTTGGCTATCATATTCACTGTATGAACTTGAAAACAACGGTTGACATCGAACAGAGCAACTGAGATTCTGCTAATTCAACACTCCATCATTTGATAATGATAAGTATTTGGACTTAGGAACAAACATATGAAATGGCAAGAAAAAAAAAAGGAACCTATGATCATAACCAGTTTCTATCCAATGTCCCCTATGTTGGTAGTTCATGAACTAATTAGCAAGCTGTATTGCTGATAGTTGATATGGATCACCATCAGAACCTCATCTCTTCTGAGATGAGTGTTTCATTAACTTTTGAGAATTAACTGCTCATAAAAACACAGGGTAAACTTAGCAAAACTGATTTGAACCAAAGATAATGAAGCAGGCCTTTTGATTGGTCAAAGTTATCTGTTAAGTTGACCATTCTGCTCCTGACTATCTTGTAACAAGCTAGCATGTCGTGTTAATGGTTGAAGAAAGTATCCACTGTGTTATTTTCCCCTCTCCGCTCCCCCTTGTAACGTTATATTCTGTATATGTCCTTCCTTACCATATAATTTTTGGGGTGTTTTTGGCTTAATAAATGCTATTTACAATTATACGTGTTTCAGCACTTGAAAAGTTATTGAAAGACCACACATGAAGATATGCAACTGGAGATGAAGTTTTCCTGGTACGTTGTTAATAATTGAATTCATTTTAAAATTAATCAAGAAACAGATAACTCATTTTCCAGGGTCTAGTAGCACAATTATCTCTGTCTGACCACAGGATATAATGTAATAGATGTATCTGTGCTATGATAGTTAGTTATGGCAGTTAGGTAGTTAGCAACAGCTGTCAAAATAACTCAAGAGCTGTTAGAAGCTCAAAGCTATAAATACATAACCTTCTCTATAATTCATAACAACTGAGAAAAATAATAGAGTACAATTGATTCTCTCTCTTTATCTATCTTTCTTCTTCTACTCTAGTTTTCTCTTCTTCTACCCTAGTTTCTGTTTCGATCAGAAATTGTCTTTAGTGTGAACAAAGTCTGTCAGTTTATTAGAACTCCAAACTGAGCAGATTTGGCACGAAGTCAGTGGCAGAGCCCAACCTTTACAGAACAAACACCATCCTCCATTTTCTTTATATTCACATTCCCTTCCATGACTACACCACCTTCTACATTAATTCCCTTACCCTAGCTACCAAATATCCATTATGTTAGAGAAACAGAGAATGAGAGAAGAGGGAGAGAAGACAAGGTAGCTTACCCTTGGTGGTGGTGGTGTCACGAGAGCTGCGGACAGTGGTGGCTCAAGGGAGGCGGCTCAGGTGCGCTACAGGGACAGAGACAGAGAGACATAGAAAGAGAGAGAGAGAGGGGGGGGGGGGGGAGGTGGAATCACTCACCGGATCGAGGTGACCTGGCGGTGATCAGAGCACAGTCGTCGCGTGGTGGCAGGGAGGAGTAGAGCGTCCAAGAGAGAGAGAAGAAAAGAGAAGAAATGAGAGAAATGGGGAAGAAAGGGGAAGGGCTCGCGATTTAGGGATTTTAGTTTTAGCGATCAAATTATTCGGTCGCTAAATCGGTCGCTAAATGGGTTAATTTGAAATTTGAATTCATAAATTCAGCGACCAATTTAAAATTCGGTCGCTAACTCGCTCTATTTTAATTTTTTACGCGCCGTTTAGCGACCGATTTAATTTCGATCGCAAATATAAATAAATTTTAACCGTTGCATTTAACTCGGTCGCCATTTCGGTCGCTAAAAAGTCATAAATTTTTTACTTTTATTTTCCTTTCTTTTGCGACCGAAATAGAGACCGATACCTCTGCTACGTTCTATTTCGGTCGCAATATCAACTCTAATCAGTGTTTGATTTAGATCCTATAATCGGTCGCCAATTCGGTCGCAAACAGCAAACAACAAATTCGGTTACTATTTTCGGTCGCTAAATGAGCTTTTTTTTGTAGTGCTTTGGTATCCACCAGATAACCAACTGGATAACATTGTAATTTTAGCACGAATTTTAAAAATTTTGTTCTTGTTCTGAATGTTTTCATATTTTATTAGATTTTAGTTTTTTTTTATAATTTTCATTTTTTAAGATTATATAAAAAGACAAAATTGTCCTTATGATAAAATTACATATAATATTAAAAAAATTTAAAATATCGTTTAACTTAAATTAATGTTTTTATAATTTTAAATATTCATTTTTAGTATTTACTTTAAATATAGTTAAATTATTAGAATATTTTTATTTATTTTTCAGTTTTTAAAAATAATATAAAGTAACAAAATTAGTCTTGTGAGAAGAAATAATAATTTTTAAAATTAATTATTAATATTTTTATTATTTTATGTTTTATTATACCTTTTCCGATAACCATATTATAATTTATTATACTTCAATTATTTTATGTATACATTTTTTTATACTTTATTATACTTTAAATCACCTTATCCTATCTTGTTGAGTTATAACCCAGCTCCCCCTCATGATAGAATTTTAACTAGATAAACATGATAGGATAAGAGACAGGATTTGCTTATCCTATCCTGCTGGCTCACCAAAAAATAATTTCAGACAAGATATGATAGCTTATCCTATCCTGTCTCTCTTATCCTGACCACCAAACGATCCCAAATATATGGAACTCTTTGTAAGTTTATTCCTTATCCGAAACACCCAAGAAATACCTCTGACAACCCTTATACCTACATGATTATCTATTTATTCTTTCTCAACAAGTTGATGGAACCTAAAGATCATGTAATAACTTGTATAACGTCACCAAGATCCTGTACCAACATAAATGATATGAGAATTAGTCAATGATCATTAACAATGCTTTTGGTATTCAATAATTATTGTTTGTCAAGACCCAGTATTCCCAGTGTTGTGCTTTCTTTGAAACAAATATATGTACATAGAGGAAGGACAAAACCGGTTGATAAATAAAATAAGGCTACATTTCATGCACTAAGAAAAACATTTTGAGCCTGACTATTGCTAGCTTATCTTTTACGACAAAATGATAATATGGTATATAATCTAAAAATCAAGTGGCCCAGATTTAGTTGACCCAGAACAGCCACCAGATGTGCCATACGAACTCCCACTCGAACCGTCAACTGGGGCTTGATTTAGACACTCTAAAACCAAAAACCTCCGTTTTTGCAATTTTATTGAGAATGTTGTGGCTTCAGGAATCACAGGAACCTGCAAGTTGGAAATCAGACGATCTGCATAAGCTTGCTCTGATGGAACAAAATGAAAGAAAAGGGTAGCTTCTAGAAATCCACTGTTCCTTCAATAAAAGTTGCAATTGGCTTGGCTTTACAAAAATTAGAGGCAAAAGTTATTAAATGTAAATAAATTAATAAAGACGGGTGATAATGCACATAATGCTAAAAGCTATTGGTAAAGCATGAGATAATGTAAGGCATACAAAAAAGGGAGAACATGCATAGGAGTAAACCAATAATGTTATTTGTACACCTAAAATTTGACAACCTATATGGATAACTCGTTGACCGACAATTTGGTTAACGATGCACAAATGTTTGGTTAATGAAGCCCAGTGAATGGTTAATGAATTACCCAATCTTAGTGTACCCGTTAACCAAACTCAATACGTCATTAACCGTAATTTTGAACTTCATTAATCAGGTGTCATAGGTGTCGATTTTTCAGGAGTACAAATTACATAATTGGGAGTAAACCAAAGGTATAAAACCTTTTCCAGATAATCAAAATGAAGCATGAATGTAACCTGTGTATTGAACCGTGTGACTTTATGTACGTTTAAAAGCCCAACCATGTCCTGGTAACCAGTGAGGAGTTTTGCTAGTTCTTTGTCCTCATCTGAAATGAATGTTGTTTAGTTTAATAGTGAAATTTGAGGTAATTGATAAACACGGGATATAAAAGTTGCCTATGAACCTGGAACAGCCCTGACAGAAAGCAAGGTGTCTGCCATATGTTGCAATCTGTTTGAAGAAGATGGAGAAAGAAGTGAAGGTGGAAAGGTTACAACAACAACGGCATTTGAAGACCGGGTTATTCCTTTTAAAGACCTAATAAAGGAAAGCATTTGCCACTCCTGCAATAACGATATGATAACACATCTTTAATTAAGAAAATTTCAAACAATTTGTAGAATGCAGAACAGTTATCAATAGTTGAAATTCAACAAGGATCTCACAAGACAGGATCTGCTATAAAAAAAATACTATCCTACAAAGTGATATGAAAATCATAAAAATAGAACATACAGTTCAAAGACAAAGGAGAAACTTAGTTCAAAACAAGGGCTGGCAAAATAATCCGCGGATCAATTATCCATCCGATCCATCCATTACAAAATCCATTCAACCCATCCAATAAAAAAAAAATTTAAATGGATTGGATTGGGTTGGATTGTTTTTAATAATGGATGATTAATGATCCATCCAATGATTTTTTCTTAATCCATTGGACCAAACGAAAAAAGATGTGGATCATTTATTATCCATTTTTTCCAAATCATTTTTTAGATACAAAAAAATCAAATGAGAACGATACATTCTTTTCTTGTTTCTTATCCCCAATTTCCAATTTCAGAACCCTAGCTGCAGTAATCACAAATTCCAAATTCAAGACTCGGTTGGTACTTATCTTAGCAAATTTGCAGAAGAAATAACGTAATTATGCAGAAGACAAAGAAGGGATCTCAGTAAGTCATGGTTATCTCCAATTCCCTTGGGAAGTTTCAGATAGATAACGCAGTTTAACACTAACATCACTGATCCTTTGATAAATCTAACAAAAGAAGGAATAAATGGAAATCACTTTTTTGTGAATGAATAAAAAACTCAAATTTGTAGAATAATTATTATTATTATATGATAAAAACAGAGTGAAGAAAGAGCATCTCAGAGTAATCATTCCCCATAAGCTTCTTCACGGAAAATCAAAGTGCAAGGATAACAAATTCAAATTGTTCATCACTGATGCTCGTAAATACTAAATAGAAATCTAATAAACACAAACACAAACACAAACACGTAACCATAAACATTAAGAATGGTTGAAATTTGAAACACAACATTGTAGGTTTAAACTTGAACCTTGGATTGGGTACTAATGAAGAGAAACTGTGTTTCTGGTGGAACCATTGGAAATACGGATCCAACCATGTGCGGCATGTGCATTCTGAGAATTTATAGAACCGTTTAGAACCCTAGGGTGCTGTTTGGAGACTCGGATACTGTATTTCCTTTCCAATCCCAGACGGGTTTTAAGTTTTTTTTGGTACAGTAGGTTTTTTAAGGTTTGAAAAAAATCAAAAATGATTTTTTCCAAAAGAAAAAAAAATTTAATACCAACGCATATTGCAAACAGAGGTAAATCCTAATAAAATACACGTTTTTCAAAATATATAAATTACAGGAGCTGACCTTGTTTTATAATATATTTCTAAATTTCTAAATGGATGGGTCGGATATCCATCCATATAAAAATGACTAATGGATGAGTTGGACTTTTTTAATACATTTTAATTGATTGGTGGATTGTTTTTTGCTCATCCATTATAATCAAAATCCATCTAATCCATCTGTTTGCCAGCCCAGAACCATATGAAGAGAAAAATGGGGAAAAAAAATTAACTCACCATGCTTGAATACTTGCATTGTGGAGAGCAGAATGACTGAATTGCAAGACGACCAGCAGAGAAAATGCAGCCTTCTTTTCTGTTAATGTCATCCATAATGTTAGTGAGAATTAAATAGAAAGAAAGCTGTTCTTATTAAATAATTTTATAAAAAATCACCACAGTAGTCTTTAACAAAACCTTATTGATGCAAAACAAGAAACTCATAGGGAATTAGAAAAGGCTAGATAGGAAGTGTCTTTAATTATTACAAGTTCTGATCATGTGCCCATGTATCTAATGCTAGACAAGGGTCCAGAATCAGTAATAAATGTATTTAAAATCCCCAACGGTGCAATCCTAGCCATGTTCTTTTACACCAGCATTCAAGAGAATGAATGACATTGGAGAGAGTTTCTGGCAGGTTTATGGTGATTAAAAATTATTTTTGAAAGCCAATTGTAAAAAATGTATGCATTTGCAAACTTGCATATAGTTACAGCCACCCGGATGTAAAAACCCTATATGATGTTTGAGATTACAAAGTGCCTATCAAACTCAAAGGAAAATTGTACAGGACGGCTATAAGACCATCGGACTCTATGGTAGTGATGACAATAAAAAGCCAACAGCAAAAGGTAAGTGTTAAACATACAGTTTGAAGGTGTCAATTTATCCATATATAGTGTGATAAGGATTGATATTGTTGTACAATCTCATGCTCTTGGTTATACAGAAAAATAAATCAAGATACTTAAATTGCATATGCTAAAAACAATATCTACCAAAGATACAGTTAAATTTTGTTTAGGAAGATCTATTAAACACCTATGATTCAAATCAATCTTATTTATTTTATTCTGTTCAGAAAAGCTTGACTGAGAACCAGACACGACAACATGAATAACTAGTTGTAGACTGTCAAGAACTAACTCTACTAAAATCTTTGGCTATTAGGTAGAGGCCCGGGAATCATTTTATATCTCTAACAAAATAGTGCTAGAGATCACCACACCTTGAGAATTGAGCCAGAAATCCAGCACAACGATCTAGAAGAGCAGCAAGGTTTGGGGAATCTTGGATGCTAACACAATCTACATTCATGCCGCTAAAAAATTGCCTTTCCAAGGGCTTCCGCAAGTCAAAATCATTGCAGTAATCATGCTGACCACCTGTGCAAGGAAAGTATGATTCAACTCAATATTTTAGAGAGCCTGATTTGGCATATACGTTTACTTTCCAATAGGATGTTATAAGAATTGATCATAAATGCATAAGAACAATATGTAATTGGTTTTTCTTCAAAAAATGAAAATGATTATTGGAACTACTGAAAACATAATTTATCATATTCATAAATTAAGCTGAAAAGGGCAGCCAAGACTATATAGCTCCCTATTATGGGTGGATACAGACCACTATATGGGTCTATAGTAGACAGCATGGTTCTAATTGCAGACTGCATCACCCAATGCGGCTGCATCACCCCCAATTGCGGTGTGGCTCCAAATTGCAGGAAAGAATCACGACGAAACAGTGATGCAACTGCATTGAAACCACATTCTAGCTGCAACAAATTTCAAAAATAAATCGTCAACCACAAAAATTCACGCTGCAACTGCATCACACCACAATTGAGGTGTGGCTCCAAATCACAGGAAAGAACCGCAACGATACAGTGATGTGACTGATTCAGAACCACATTCCAGCAACAATACATTTCAAAATTAAATTGTCAACCACAAAAATTCACGCCGCAATGGCCATAAACAGCATCATAGCGACTGCAATGCCTGCAAACCAAAGCAGTTGCAACTTGCAACTGCATCTTAAAACCATGGTATGTAGCCTTGCATTTGCAAGCGGTTGATTCCATGAATTAAACTTATGACTTCCAGGTCGCATGGTGACAACTCCAAATGTTGTGCCAAGGCTCCCCTTCTAAAACTTCATAAACTAGAATCGCATGGTCAGAAAAGATGACAAAGCTACTAAAACCACTAGCTCAAGAACTTGATATAGACAAGAATTCTATCATACATGAAGCTCCCTAGAGACAGAATTGCATTCCAGGGAAGTATGCCTTGAATACATGAAAACACCTTAGAAGTGGGGTAAAATTGAAAATACATAAAAGCATTTTGATTTATGCTTTAAAGTGCTAAAATCATGCTTTCACCTCATGATTTTATGCTTCTATGTCTGAAATGTAAATGAGAAAACTTTTTCCTGGTTTTGGGCTTTTTATTGGATGACCAATAAACAATCAGCTTTATTGCTCTGAAAATAAATAGCAGAGTAGAAAAGGGCTTCATTCAAGGTTTCAGTTTTCACTTTTTTAGATTGACTTAGGCGTGTTTAGGACAGTGAGTCTGCAGCAATAGTAAACTAGGGAGAAGAAGAACAGTGACAAAAGAGGAAACTAATCGTAACTGTCATTGCTGGTTTGTTGCTACTGTTGATCTTTTCGCTATTGTAAACTTTATGCCTATGGAATGTGATATTTTTACATAGTTATAAAACTTGTGAGTTTTAGTAGTTAAATTTGAGTTAGAAGTTAGAATATTTACATTCCAATGCTTATGTGTGCATGTATTATTTTTAAATGATATCTTATATAGTATAGCTTTTCACTTTTACTAGACACCAACGTTTTTGAGTGAAAATTCGCTTTTCACAATTTAGTTAAAATAACTACAATCCAAATTAATACCACAAATAAAGTAACAACAACACAATGATATTTACAGAACGAACAATAAGGAAAAATCTATAGACAATCTTACCGTTATTAGTGTTTATATTTAGCTGAGGCTCACCAAAGTACTTCTTGTACTGCCAAGCGATTCTCAGATCCTTCTCCTGCAATTATTAGCATAACAAACAAATATATCACCATAACAAAATTTAAAATAATCATGTATATCACAATGTGCAATGGACAAGCAAAAGTACATGGCTATGATCCCTAGATTTATCCTCTTTGGATGACCCTGGACTAGGCAAAGTACCAAGAAAGCCTTTAGGGTCTCTGGACGGACTAGCATACAAGAGTAGCTGTCTGTGTACAAGTCCTTGAGACATAAAATTTCTCAATAGAAGCATATGATGAGGTGCTTCTGCATCTTCCATAACCATGACAAGGCTACCAAGAGAAAAACCACCACCTAAAATTTCTGTTTAAAAAAAAAAAGCAAGTATAAGAATCTTCTATGAAAAGACACTACATATGAATCAAATAAAACTTTCTAACTAATTCATTTACTATATGGCTAATTTAAAGCAAGCCAAAGAGATCATTACTGTCTAGATCAGGAATCCCGGATGATATATATGTTGTCCCATTAGGACCATGCTTAAAGCCAGGATTCTGTGAAGATGATTCAGTTGACAAATTGCGAGAGAAGCTACTGATTCGAGTTCTGGCTGCAGCCATTATGCTTCAATACTCGTTATGCCACTCTGAGGAAGCAAAGAGTACAAGTTGATGTAGGTCCACCCAATAGGCAGCAACTGATATGTCAAGAAAATATTATTTTCAGCCACATCATAAGCATTTACCAAATATGTGCTACTCAATAAAAAGGAGCAATCCCTTTTAACTTCTATGTTAGGTCACATTTTTTTACCCATTTTTTCATTATGATTTGTTTATATTTACAATTTATAAATATAAGCCACAATACATGTTTCTTGCATATGATATAGCCCTAGTGGGAGAACTGAGAGCGGGAATAAATGGTAAGCTAGAGCTGTGGAGACAAGCTTTGAAAGCATATGGCTTCCAATTAAGTATAAGTAAAGCAAAGTATGAAATGTAAGTTTAGCAAGAATAGCCCTGCTACTAGCGTAAAATGAAAGATAAGCGGTGGCGGCGATGGACGTTGTGAGGGTGGTGGTCGAGACAGTGAGGTAGCGAATATGGTCGGTGGTGAGCGGGTACCGCCACTGGAACCGCCGGATCTGAACGCTTCTGTGGAGGAGCGGTCAATGGCGACGGCGGAGGGGGAATCCTCACCTAGCTTGATCGAGTTGTCGTCGTCAGAGCCGCCGTACCCGCTGGACCCATGTCCTCGTACGGCGGTCCTTGGGACACTTGCAGTTCACGAGCTTGAGGAGGGGGGGTGCTGCAACCAAAAGTATCGTGAGTGGGAAGCATAAGGAAGGAGGGGCTGGAAGGGAATTAAAGAGATTAGGTCCAGATTTTGACGTATTGGGCCTGGCCCAAATTGGCTATTTTAATGGGGATTGTGATGATGGAAGACTAAGGTCTCTCTTGAGGCTGAAAACTGACGCATTGGACCAAGCCCAATTCAATAGAGAGCAAAAGTTGAACTGTGACAAGGGATATAATTTTTTAGACTTATTGGGTCAAACCCAATTCAGCTTCAACACAAAATGGGTTTCACCAACTTGGGAAGCTCATAAGCATTTGGACAGGACACGTGAAAAATTTGTATCAGTGGGAAATGGTACATATTTATTACTTTTGCGATAGAAGTCACAGATGGTCTCTGACATATTCCTTGTTAACAAGGCAGCAAAGATATTCTGTTTTTAGACCAAAAATGTCACAAAAAACAGAGCATTTAGTATTTGGATTCATGGCTTAATTTCTTTGGGGCCAATCCAGAACCCATTATATTTAGAGACTTGTGAATTTTCATCATACTCTTTGATGGTTCAAGTGTGTGATCATGCAGCTCTCATAGTTATCGGGGAAGAAGTTCAAAGGCTTCCAAACACTGAAATGTTACCGGAAGGTGAGGCTCCATTTTTGTTCATTCACAAGGAAAGTATGGTCATCACTGGAGAAAGGATAGTGTTTAGAAGAAACTCTTGCCAAATAATTCTTGCACAGGAAAATGGAGGAATTCAAGTTGTTGAAAGTTATTTAGATTGGCTTGTGGATATTATATTTGGCTTGGCTTGTTATGGTACTGAAAACCTGGGGATGAAAGGAACTCTAACGAATGAGGCATCTTCAAACTTGCCTTCATGTATTAACACTTCAACAAATGTTCTTACATTGCCTTGTTTTTACTTCAGTGGTTGCTTTATGGTCTTTGAGGGAGAATTTAACATTATTTCAACTGTTATGGAGTCATCGGAGGTACTTTATGCAGCAACAACAAGCCTGGGAATTTTGCAGATCTTCTTCTCTTACTCCCCTGAGTTGGCAAATGAAGTGATAAGCTGCATAAGTGTACTACCATATTGATAAAGGGTATGCATCCTAAAATGCCTGACTTGATAACTCTAATAGAGTCATTCTTTGCACTCTCTTCATGCGCCCTGATTAATGAGTTTCCCGCGTGGTCACATGAACAAAGGATACATGTTTTTGAAAAATATCATGTACCGGAAGGAGGTCTGTCTCTACTCAGTGTTTGCCGCAAATATGGGGATATCCAAGTAGGAGATGAATGGGTGAGGAAGCACAAAAAAGAGGCTGTAGCTATAATGGATGAATATTTTCTCTCTTATGACATACTTGAGCTCATTCGAAGACTTGAAGACCTTGGTGCACCTAAGTATACTCCTCTATTTTTGAAGAAGCTCATAACTCTTTCTATGAATGGAAGGAATAGGGAAAAGGATATGGTATCAGCATTGTTATTTGTTCTTCAAATAGAGATCTCTTCAATGGAGTATATAGTAAATGGTTTGGTCATGCTTTTGGAAATTGCACAAGATGTGGCACTAGATATATGGAATGCTTCAAGTAAGCTTGTTTTTTTCCTAGCTCGAGCTGTGAGTGATGATGTATTGGCTTCTCTGAATTTGGAAGAGAGTTACTACAGGTTGACACCCAAATGCATCGAGAGTGAAACTGTGCAGTGGGCTCGATCGTTCGATATTGGCTCGTCAAGCTTCCAACAGTGGGACCCTGGGGGCAAAGACTTCACTTTCAACGACTCTTGCAAAAGGAGAGCTTTTGGAAGGTGTCTTTTTCCTGCCTTGAGGACAAGGCGGAATTTAAAGGAGGTGGTATTGATAGGTCCCAAATCTATACCATAGGCCCAATTGACAAGGGCTCATTGATTCTATTAGGGTGAGAGAGAGAAAGTTGTTTCTGTTATATAGTGAAGAGGAGAGAACAATGGAGTATCTTTTGGAAAAAAGAGTGTTTGTTATGGATAGAGAGCACTAGCTCTCTATAGGAGTCTAGCTCTGTGGCAGTAGGAATACTCTTCCTCTGTAATTCCCTCATTTTAGTAAATAATACATACATCAGTTCTTCCCTTTTATTCAATTATTCTTCTATTTCTGGTTGTGTGATTCTGGTACGTAACAAAGTATCTTGAATGATGAAGACATACAGGGAGATGTAAACCATAGAATCCAAGCAGAGTAGATGAAATGGAGAAATGCTTCAGTTATTGTGATTAAAAATACCTCTCAAGCTGAAAGGAAAAATTTCAAAATACATGAGGAAGTAAATTAAAGGGATCCTACATGCTTGGAACAAGGACACCATGAGGTAAAAATAAAGTCACAAGTGGTAGCTGTTAATGCAAGGCATTTTGTGCATGAAGAGGACAAATAACACACTTTGAAAGATGACACATGGTCATGGTCTCACGAGTTTAAAAAGCAAGGTACATGTGTCTCTAATGAATAAAATGCTATGGCACTTATTCTCATAAGGTACAGGTTTAACGACATGAAAGATGACACCTAGTAACTCTGTTAAAACAACATTTCTATAATTTAGATAATAGATAGTTTAAAATTTTAAGCCACATGTAAGATTAATATGCAAGGCAGTAGGACAATTTTCTTTATGGCACTATGTTTAATCATAGGTGTTTCAAATTCTAAGTAGAATATTCCTGGAGACTACACGGCACATCAAGTTTATTAAATACCAATGAGATAGCAAAGTGATAAATGCCTTTTGTTAGGAATTTTGGAGACCAAACATTTAATGAATTACACACTTAAGTGTCTTAAGTAGAAACAAAACTCATTTAGTAAGCAACCAAGTGTCATTTTGTTGATGCTTCATGACATGCAGCTATGAACTGCCTATGGGAAACAAGGACAAATTACAAAACATCAATTTAAGAGAACTATTGACAAGTGAAAGTGTAGGGAAAACTGAAAAGACATGTAGGAATCTTGGAACGAATAACCACTAGTGGAAAATATACATTAGACGGTAAAGGTTTACATCAGTTAACCAAAAACTAGACGTTAAAAAGGGGGCGGTAGCAGTTTTGTAAATATCAGACTTCATTAATTCAATTTTAACGTCAGTTGTTTTAAGGACTGACGTTAAAAGTGAAGTGACTCACTTTTAATGTCAGTTCAATAAACAACTGACGTTAACAGTGAACGTTTTAACGTCGGTTCTTTATCGAACTGACGTTAAAAGTGAGTCACTTCACTTTTAACGTCAGTCCTTACATCAACAGACATTAATGTAAGGACTGACGTTAAAGGTTATTTTAATAATTTTTTTATCTAGTATACGTACCCTTCCGCATTGCCTTCCTCAAAGTTTCAATTTCACAATTGCTTTGATGTTTTGTGTTTTTGTTTTGAAAACTAAAATATATGTGCGAAGTATAAGTTGAATCAATAACCCAAACCGGATCTCATTCATGAAGTGTAATGTCTGAGCCGTCTGAGAAGATTGAAAGGGTTTAAAATCCTATAAAAAGTTACATTGAAAGGGTTTAAAATCCTAAACATTAAAGCTACATCCCATCAGAGAGTTTTATGAAATATGCCAAAGGGAAAACTATACTCCGAAGACCTCATAAAACTGGGGGGCATGAGAGAGCTCAAGAGAGGCAAAAACAGGTGCACTAGAGATCATTTCAAGCAAAGGCAGTGGTTCTAGAGACTTCCATGATGGTCACTTGCTGCCAAAGCTGAGGTTTAGGAACTGTGACGCCCGAGCACCTGATTTTCCCTCCAGCGGCTGATTCTCCGGAAGGATGATAAGGTGAGCAACTCACATAATGTGGTTTACACAAGCTTATCACCCATGTAATGTGATTTACACAACCTCAGAAGTTGTTTGACCATTAAGACAAAGATCTTTGAGTCTAGGAATAGGAAGAAAGAGTGATGAAGTTAATCTCCATGGCAGAGCCATATTGTGAAGCCGAAAATTAAAAGGATGGGAGGAAGCTATTTATAGGAGCAGGGGATGAAGTTACTAACCTATTCTGATTTTCTTCAAAACTTATCTATAAACTTAATGCTCATTAAGAGGATTAAGTTACAAGGTGCATGAGTAAGTAGCACAGTAGTCAAAGGAATGAATGTTTTTGCAGATATCTATACACTTTTAACGTCAGTTGTTTGAAAAAACTGACGTTAAAAGTGTTTTTAAAATAAAAAATATTTATTGTTAACGTCAGTTTTTTATACAACTGGCGTTAAAAGTGTGATTTTTACTTCAGTTAAATAAATAGCTGACGTAAATAATCCTATATATTATAAACGTGCAGAATGAATATTGGAAATAATGTAATTAATATACGGGAACTTGGCAGTCATAAATTAAGTTGACGTTAAAAATGAGGTGGTGGCAGTTTGTAAATATTAAATCACAATTTGCGTCAGTTCTATAAATAACAGACGTAAATAATTATGAAACTCATTTCATTGGTTGTCATGTCCATGTTGTCCCTCTTAACGCAGATCACTCCATATAGTGCAGTTTATTTCTAAACCTTTTTTTTAAACAAGTTTATTTTTAATTTTTGTTAATTAGCTTGAATTAGTAAACAAATTCTTGTGCAAATTAAAATAAATAAACACTTAACATAAAACAAGTTATATGTATAATCAAATCGTATCTCATTGAAGCGATTCATAAGTTAAAATTACATTATTAAAAGATAAAAAATTTCTGCAACATAGCCCTAAAATATAAAAAAGTTTCTGCTTCAACATCATTTTCTTCTCAGTCCTATCATCAGAAACTCCAATGGATGCATCACCTCCCTCACTTGAATTCCATGATGCAAAGTAAATCGTCAGTCACTAGCAGCGAAAGCAAAGTGAAATGGATCTTTGCATCTTCCTTCTTCATTGGAATTCCTTGATGCATCGTCTTGAATCCACAGTCACTTGCTTCCAAAGCAAAGTGAAAGGGATGACGGGGATGAAATAAAGTGAGAGAATCACATTACGTAATTCACCCAACCTTACCATCCATGTTATGTGATTTACACAACCTCAGAAGTTGTTTGACCATTAAGACAAAGATCTTTGAGTCTAGGCATAGGAAGAAAGAGTGATGAAGTTAATCTCCATGGCAGAGCCATATTGTGAAGCAGAAAAAATTAAAAGGATGGAAGAAAGCTATTTATAGGAGCAGGGGATGAAGTTACTAAGCTATTCTGATTTTCTTGAAAACTTATCTAAAAACTTAATGCTCATTAAGAGGATTAGGTTACAAGGTGAATGGGTAAGTAGCACAGTAGTCAAAGGAATGAATGTTTTTGCAGAAACTAATAAACTTTTAACGTCCGTTGTGTATTACAACTGACGTAAAAAGTGTGAGTGTTTTTAACGTCAGTTTCTTAATACAACTGACGTTAAATATATGACCTTTAACGTCAGTTTTTACTAACAACTGACGTAAAATATATGACCTTTAGGTTATAAGGTGAATGGGTAAGTAGCACAGTAGTCAAAGGAATTAATGTTTTTGCAGAAACTAATAAACTTTTAACGTTCGTTGTGTAATACAACTGACGTAAGAAGTGTGAGTGTTTTTTAACGTTAGTTTCTTAAGACAACTGACGTTAAATATATGACCTTTAACGTCAGTTTTTACTAACAACTGACGTAAAATGTTGTTTTATTTTGATTATAACGTTTACACCCGCGCGCCTTCTGCACTTCTCTGTACGTCTCTTTTCTCTTTTCATCACGCTCAACCCTCACTCTCAACCCTCACTCTCGACCCTCACTCTGCCCTAATCGCGAGCTCATCTCCACCGCAACCACCGCGAGGGCTTCTTCGCCACCACCGTGAGGTACACTCTTAACCCCTAACTCTGTCTTTCCCGCTCATTCTTTGCAATAACTTGACATCCCTCTTTCCCCTTCCCGCGCACTAACTCTCCTTGTCCCTCTGCTCTCAGTAACCACATCGAACGTTGGCCACCACTCGAGCTTCCCCACCACCACCACGCGAGCGCCTATTTCTGGTGAGTCTTTGGGCACATTTTTTTATTTTTGGTTTTCAGTGTATGTTGAAACTGTAGTCTCAGTAGTTGAAACTTGAAACTGTGAGTTTGAGTTGTTTGGAATGTCTCTATTTTTGGTTTTGAGTGTATGTTGAAACTGTAGTCTCAGTAGTTGAAACTTGAAACTGCGAGTTTGAGTTGTTTGGAATGTCTCTATTTTTGGTTTTGAGTGCATGTTGCTCTGCTGGTTGATCTGTCACGGTCGTGATGCTCATCACGGCTAGGCCGTGATCAGTTCTGCATGTGAGGGTCTGGTTTAGTTGGCACGTTACGGCCGTGATGGACATCACTGCCAGGCCGTGACCAGTGCTTGGCAATCTTCAAAAACTATAGTTTTCAATCTCCCGTATTGTCCTTATATTGGATAGATGTTTTGTATATCTACAGGACCTATCTAGTTATTTTTATTTATACTTCTGTATTTATTTTGGGTTATAACCTATGTTAATACATATATATTGTTTCTGAACAGGCACTGTGGGGGCTTCGCAGGACCCGATCATGCCTGCGCCTGATTCTAGTGTAAGTTTACATGTTATATACTATCTTTAGTCCTTCTTTTTAATGTAATTTTATAATGTTACAACCCTCTATTTTATCATTTTTTTTTGTCCATACAGACATCACAGGCTCATAGGAAACGGGGTAGAGGAGCCACCTCGTTGAAGAAACTAGAGAAGGACAGGCAAAGCGGACAGAAGCTTGAGGTGTCCTTCGATGCTAATCTAAATGCCCAGGGACCCCGTGCTAAAGAATTTAATAAGTGGGTGTTTCTACAAGCGAAGCAAAGACGTAAGCATCAACTACAACCATCGGAATGACGTTCCACGTAGCGTTAAGGATCAGATTTGGGAGGCTATCACGGTATTTTACCTTTACATTCGTTTGATTTACATTATTAGATAATTATCCGAGTTATAATCCATCCAATTGTTATGTATTTAATGTGTAGGTAGCTTGATCGTGCCAAATGACGAGGATCATCGTCATAAATGTATGAAAATGGCATCAAAGCGTTGGAATGGGTTCAAGCATGATCTTACCAGGTACTATGTATCCGGGAAGAAGCGGCTTGATAAAATGTTCTCGGATTATCCCCTGGATTGATCGGGATACTTGGGATATGTTTGCCAGAGTCGGCAGGATGAAGAATTTCAGGTTGGTTGATTAAGTTAATTTTGTATGCTTATTATAGATCATTTAACTGTATTTATTTATGTGTTTTTGTTTGAATAGGCTAAGGCAAATAAGGGTCGGCAGAATCAGGCGAAGAACGTCCACCGCCACACCATGTCTCGGGGTGGGTACGGACTCGGATCGAGCGGATGATGGCGGATAGGCTGAGGGAGAAGCAGGAAGAGCACTCTGCTAGGATTGAAAGAGGAGAGGTGCCTGAGGGCACACCATTAAGTCCTCCGTCGGACATCGACCGCGAGGATGTCTGGTTAGCCGGCCGCATGACAAAGACGGGATCTTTTAAAGTTGATGCCACTCGCGAAGTGGCAGAAAAGATTGTAAGTAAATAATTAACTTGATTTCAACTGATATTTTTATAGATATTTGCAACACTTTTCACTTGCACGTTTTTTAATTTTTTTTCATTGTAGATGGATCTTAAAGCACAATCCTCCCAGGGCGCATTCGTCCCTTCTAGACGGCGGGACGTCTTGATGACTGCTCTAGGCAAGAAAGACCATCCTGGTCGGGTTCTCGGTGTTCCTGGGAACGTGACCGTCAAAGAATATTATGGCAAGTCTGCTTCACGAAAGCGGGTGGTCGATGAAGCATCAATTTTGGCTGACATTACTCAGCACCTCATGTCCAACCCAGTTATTACAACACATCTGATGCGAGGCTTAATATCCAACCCAGAATTCAAGCAGGCGCTTGCCAGAGAGCTTTCCTCCGTCGGTACATCCCAGGACACCGCAGGGCATGCCAACCCTTCACATGTGAGCACAAAAGAGAGTTTTAGTAGGGCACATGTGGAGGACGATGAGTTGGCAGCCAGGGAGCGGGAGTTCGAAGTCCAACGCCATGAGCATGAGTTGGAAATGAAAAGGCGTGAGCTTGAGTTGGACTCCAAACGACATGAGCTCGAAATGTTAACAAAGGTATGTATTCATTATTAATGTCCAAATTAGTCAAATAATTACTTGTGTTTTTTTTAATTATCAACAACTTATCTAATTTATTTTTCCTAAACTGAAGGTCAAGTCGACGTCGGTGTCGCTGTCACCTATCACTCGTTTGTTTTCACTTGGTGAGGATTATGCGTTTGAGATTTTTGAATGTCCATTGGATCACGATGGATGGGTGGCACGCCCAGATCAATGGATGATATTTACCTTCTGTGGTGACGATCTCGGGAACGCCTGCAGAAATAACGTCTGGATGAACAGCAATGTTTTGAGTCTCCGGTGCACGTAAGTTAATTTTAATTTTATAACTTATTTATTTTTGGTATTTTTCCATTTAATAATTTATTTTAATTTCAATATATATATTATGTAATTAACATCCACACCTTTTCATATCTTAGGTATCTCCATCGTCTTGACTTGATAAGGCGTTGCATCGGTTTCTGACTTCTTAGATCCGTCGGTCCTTCCGCCCCAATTCTTTGATGGCGATGGATTAAGTAAATACATAGGGAACTTGTTGGGAGACAATCGAAAAGAATTATATCCGGCTCCCTCTCGTATGAAAAACCATTGGCAGTTGTTCGTACTTCACCCGTCTAGGCATACTGTCATATTCTTCTGCTCTCTCCACCAAGATCCGCCACCGAAGGTGGTGGAAGCTGTAAATAAGTAAGTAACTAATCTTAAATTTAATTTAAGTTTTAATATCAGTTGTTTTTAGTTTATTACACACATTATATATGAATTTGTTAATTGATTGACATGATTATTTGTTTATGATAGCGCGCTGAAGGCGAGTAGCATAAGTTGCGCCAACGGGAGAAGTAGGACTTCTAAGGCTAAAGCAAATCCTCTATGGAACATCCTCAAGGTTTGGTAGTTTATTTATCAAATAATTAATATTATAATTACTAATTTATATGTAATTTCAACTGACGTTGAAATTAATTTTGTTGGTAGTCTCGATTTCAAATTGACGGGTGGTCGTGCGGCTATTATGTGATGCTTCATATGCTGAACATAGTCCACATCTATTACGGATGGATGGATTAAGGTAATATTTAAACAACTTGTTAAATTATATATTATAGTTTTGAAGATGACTTGCATTGATGTTATTGTTATTATTTGAACGTGTGTAAGCATTTAACGACCAATCACCTATTCAAGAAGATGAGTTAAGAGACTTGAGGACGCGCTTCGCTGAATTCTTCTTCAAGTATGCGACTGAAAAAGGAATTGACAAGATACCTCCGCAATACTTAGATAAATAGTTTTTTTGTTAGACTTTAGAAACTAATTAATAACATGTATATATATATCCTTAGATTGGTAGATTTGTTTTTTAGATATTGGAACTAAAATTTATTTATATATATACATGGGTTTTGGTTTTAAGTCCCCCCATTGTTCCATTTTTCCTTTGCAATTCTGTAATGTGTGTGATATTCGTATTCTTGGGATATTTACTGAATGCAGGGATAGCTGAGGGGAGTGATATTTTAAAACAGAATTAAAAAAAACCTATTAACGTCAGTTGTATCAAATAACTGACGTTAATAGTATTTTATAAAATATACAGTACACTATTAACGTCAGTTGTTTATTACAACTGACGTTAAAATTAAACATTTAACGTCAGTTCTTTATAACCACTGACGTTCGTTTTATCAAAATTAACGTCCGTTGTCTTAAAGAACTGACGTTAATAGTTTTATGTTTAACGTCAGTTGTTTAAAAAACTGACGTTAATTTTTACAAGATTAACGTCAGTTTTGTTAAGGAACTGACGTTAATAGTTTTATATTTAACGTCAGTTCTCAACTGACGTTAAAATATTAACTATTAACGTCAGCTGTATTTACGTCAGTCAGTATTCTAATATAAAAAATCAATTTTAACAAACGTAAAAAACACTTATTGCACTAGTGAACATGCCACTTCTCCAAAGGAACCTGAAGAATTCAGCACAAATCAAGGAGGAGTGGCGTGTGAATAAAAGTGAACAAGGCATTGCACGTTTGTCTCTAAGTGTCGGGATTAGTTCCCTGTATAAATAGACTGCCAAGCACTATTTCATGCAGATCAACCATCCTCCCAAAACAGGAACGGGTTCCTCTCCAGTTAATGGATGGGTTCAGTTTGAGAGAGAAAGACACATTTAATAAAAAAATATTATTTAAAAAATAATATTATTTTATTAAACGTGTCTTTATCTCTTCAAATGGACCTCTCCAGTAACCGGAGAGGATCCGGTTCTCCCAAAACAGGCAGACGGCCTTACAGCATGCATGCACGGAAGCCACCATTACCTAGCCTACTAGCCTACATTACAACACACCTCTTTCAAATCAACTATAGGAAATGAACATTGCCTTTATTTTGCTCGGTCCGTTCCTTATATGTAATTGAGGATTACTAATCGTAAGCTCCTGTACATGCTCTTGAGGGCTGCTTCTCTTGTACTTCACTCTTGAGTATTTTCCTTGAAAGGTAAAATGGGGAACTCGTTCAGCCCATAGCTTCAAGAAGGAACTATTCTTGCTTATCTTTGGCTATGGGTTTTATCGACTTGATGACAAACTATACCATATTTTTTCTATAGCTTCTATCTTCACTCTTTATATAATTACTTCTTCTATTGTTCTTCACTTCTTTCTCCATTCCACTTTACAAACTATACTAATTAACCGTTACGGTCAATTTCTAATAACAAGAAAACCGCCATTTTCATGAAACTCACTCAACCTGCGAGTAGATTGAACCCAAATGACTTTAATTCATGCATTCATCAGAATGAGAAGAAAGAGCAAACAATAAAATAAACCCACGTACCTAATTAGCAACGTCCGAAGCAACCAGATCTTGAAGCGCAAAGCAGAACATGAGCGTAAACAACCCCGAGACGAAGGCTAAGCAATGGGGCACAGTAATTTGGGGTTAGGGTTCAGACAACTGATTTGGGGATTAGGGAATGGGGCTCATGTTCGTTGCATATTTGGGAATTTGAGATTGAAATCTGATTTTGTTTAATGAGGTTTAAACTTGGATGCCGTTGATTTTTCTTAACTTAATAACTGAACTGTAATTGAGTTACTGAACGGAATTGCTAAAATATTTAAAATGGGTTCAGGTATGAGAACTGGCTCTACTGAAATGGGTTTATGCACACCCCTACAAAGTGTCGTCAAGGAGTGATTTGACCAGCTTCCACTCTTGGAGGAAGTACTTGTGCAGCACTCTCTCCTTAGCAGTCGCACTCACTGTGACTCAAGCGGAGACGAGAGACAGAGAAATGGAGGGCGCCTCCTACCCAGGGTTCAGTTCAGAGGAACCCGTTCCCTTTTTTCACATTCAGATTCAGTTCAGTGGGAATTACTATTGACACCGTGTTTTTTACTTCAAACACCTGTCTCACATTTTTTTTAATTTTTCTTTTTCAAAATACCCATAACTCATCTTATACACCACTATCGTTTTTTTAGACATATTATACACGACTATCGTTCACCATTGTAAAGCTGGGAAAGAATTATTTCTCATGCTTTATCCTCCAATAAAATCTCCACCATCTATCAATAAGAGGATAAAGACAGTATTTATTTATAATATAATAAAAGGGGAGAGGAGGTTTAATTCATGGTTTGGATTGAGTGATTTTGGAGAGAGGGAAGTGGGGGAGGAAAAAACATGTGTGTTTGGATGTGAAGAGAAAATAGGGGAGAGAGAAAAATGATAAATGGGACTCATGCAAAATAAAACCTCTCCAAAAATAGAGAGAAAACTAATCAAAGTGGGGACAAAATTTAAACTACCAATTTCATCCTTTCATTTTCAACAATGACATCAAAGTATTATTGTTATAAGAGCAAAAATAATAGAAAATGAATAGATTTTTAGGTTGTTTGGATTCAGAGAAAAATAAAAGAGATACAAGAGAAAGAAAATTTAATTTTTAATACTATGACATTTTTCTCTTCTCTTCTACTTCCCTACTCACTATTTTCTTCCCTACTTCTCTCATTACCCAAACAAAATAAGATTTCCTCCATATTATTTTCTAAATTATTTTCAAATTGAGAGTATTCATTTCCGTAAATTGCTTTTAAGGAGAAGCCGATATATTTGCTTACTAACTAAATTGCATGGCAACTGTTTTTTTAGAAAAAAGGTTTTTTTAAAATAATCTAAAAATTTGAAGCTTATATAAATAACTGTCAAATTTTTTTAAAATAATAATATTCTTCTTTTTTTTATATCTACCGTAACTTGATATGTGTCGCCTTGCTATTGGTTATCATATCTTAATGGTTTTAATGCTTATTTTATTCAAATATATATCAGCCTTAATGCTTTATGCCTTTTACTCCGTGTTTCACTTCAATTCATGTCAATTCAGAATACAGTTGTTTTGCCTTTTTCTGGTCATGTAATCATTTAGCTCAGCTAGAGCTGATGAGGATTTGTGAAAGGCATTAAATGCTGACATCCTCTGACACACATGTTAACTTCAAGTTGAAAATTTGAGGGCATGTTTGTCTTTTACTTTTTCTGATTAAGCTTTCTTTTTCTTCTTCTAACGATGTTTTGTTCTATTCTACCAAGATAAATTATTTATATAAAAAAAGGGCCGCAGAAATTCAAATATATTCGTCTCCTCTTCCTTTTCTTCATCCTTTAACCTCTCCCCTTTTGCGTTCTCTATCACAAAAAGGTTTTCATCATCATTTTTTTTTCTCCTTTTTACTTTTAAAAAATAAAATTGAAACTTAATAAATCCAGTTTGATTGTGTAATTTTTTTTTATGAAAACAAAATCAGTTTTTCTCCTCAACTCGGATCACACCTTCTACTTGTCCTTATCTCCCAAATTCATGCACATCCTCTTTCCTTTTGTACTTTTTCTCCAATCTCCTTTCCTTATGCTGTCAGAGCTACTACTGATTTCGGAGGTTCGTTAATTTTAATGGCATGCAAAATGGAGGGAAAATAACAAGGTGCTCTGCTCTCAACTAGAGTCTCCCGCTCCCAACCAAAGAAAATCTCACATAACTCTATTTTCTGAGCGGATAACTTTAATCTCCACTTATTCTATTTTGCATTATTATATATAGCAAAATTAAATCATGAACTACAATAAGAACAAGTTTTAAGGCTTGATGTAAGGTTTAAGCTCTTGTCTAGATTGTTACTGGCTACTGCAACATACTCTCAGTTTCTGTTAACACAACATTGTTATGAATCCAGGCAAAGTTATTTCTCAAGAGTATATTTTGGATTATGGAAGGGACTGTCTTGAGATGCAAGTTGGAGCCGTTGAACATGGTGAGCATGCTTTGGTGGTTGATGATTTGATTGCTACTGGTGGAAGACTCTGTGCAACTATGGACTTGCCAGGTAAATACTTGTGTGAAAATTCTAATGTAAACTGATTTTTTTTTTTTTTATAGTTAAACTGAAATTGGTAATATTAGAATATGCCATTGTTGGACAATATGGTGCTCCATTTTTATTTTTTCCATCTCTTTATTGAGTAAGTATAATTTCACGGATAGCTTAATTGGTCACGCTTGAGATATTTTTCTCCCTAATTCAATAGTATATTAGGGATTATTAGGCTAATATTTGAGGCACTTTGACTTGTGTATTTTATATGGTTATATTTAAGTGCGCATAACATTCATGGTTTATTCCTGATATTAGTGAATAAGCTGATCGAAACATGGTTTCTTATTTCCTTATCTCTGCTCTGGTAATATGCAAATTCATTTGACTAATCATATATAAAGTTTCATTAATAGGTAATTAGTAGTGGTGTTCTTTTATTGAATATGATTTATGTATCTACGTGATCAACGGTCCTATTGCATCACAAGAAGCTTTTTCTTTAGAATAAGCTTACAAATGCATTATTTGCTTTATACGCCCACTTCATTTGTTGCATGTCTCCTAATGTCATCTTGGGATTTGATTTATTGAATGTTTTTTGTGTTTCAGAATGTGTGGGAGTAGAGGTAGTGGAGTGCGCATCCATTTTTCATTTTTTGTAGAGAATATTTTTGAATATTCTCCATTTTTCATTGGAGGTTCATTAATTGTTGTGTTGGTGGGAAACTACAAATTTTTCCTCCATGTTGCATGCCATTCAAATTGAATTTATCTATAAAAAGACCACTTCAATGTTGTTACTTCATTGCTTTATGGGATTCCGGGCATTGTTGCCTTTTCATGGCCTTGAGATTGGAAATGATAATCCGGTCAATTCCTATTAGTTATAGGATGCTCATAAGTAGTGAATGAAATAGATACAAATTACAGCACATTACATGTTTGCATGTTGCATAAATGAGAAGGTTTAAGATTAGGATGTGTACCTGGTGGTGCTGAAGGATCCATTACAATAGTGTTCAACTTTCCTATCCAGGGAATATCTTCCTGTAAGTCTTCCTGAAGTGAGTGAGAAGTGAGATTGAACTCCTCCCAACCTGATAAGTCTATTTTGATTATTCACCATAAATAAAACTGTTAATGGGGGGCAGTTTTATAACTCATCGGATGAGATTAGCGGGACCTCTCATAAGGCTTGTATAAATGGCCTAACCCATCATGATCCAATTATAAGACAAAGCCCAAATTACAATATTCATAAAATTGACCCATGCATTATTAGAAATAAAAGAAATTCCATAATTGATATATTAATGATTAATGATTTTAATTGTTGATAAATGATAATCCATACAAGAGATAAAGAAAGTTCAACAATTCTCCCACTTGGATAATATCAGTCAACCATTAAAATACAAGAATCATTAAGACTAGGATAGGGGTGGCCCTCAGCATAGTCGATGATGTGATCCTAGGAAACACAACCTTAATGGGTCAATGGGGACAAGTCAACTTTGAAACAAATCCAAATCAAACATACTTCACAATTTTGGCTGTTTCTTGTGTTGTAGATGTCTAATTGAAGTGACCTTGGATGCGTTGGAAAGCTTAGAAGATTATCTACAAATCTTATTTTTGACTCAAGACCTGATTCGATGTCTATCATGACTTAAATTGGGCTACAAGTTTAGCACAAAATTTTGTACGGGTTTTGATTTAGTTAGACTTGTAATTGGGCTTAAGAGTGTTCCAAGCCCATTAGGACTTAGAGTAACTTACACCTCAAGTAAGACTAGCTTGCATCTTAAGTTAGAGTAGCTTGCACTTCAAGTTAGTCTAGCTTGCACCATAAGTAGGATGAGCTTATAAATAGGCTTCATGTAAATCATTTTTCAAGTTTTGAATACAATTGAGTTTTCTCACACTTGAGATCGTTAGAGAGAGTTGAGAGTCTCCTCTTCTTGGTTCATGAGTTGAATCATTGATTCTTATCTTGAATTTCCATATTCGAGTGGCGAATCTTTCTTTGCTATTCAAATTCAATCTTATTCTCCAAGAAGAATGACTTTGTAACGCCATTTTCCTTCTTCCCTACCTCTTCCATTTTCTGTTTTGTTCTTTAATTCTTTCTCTTTAATTCATGTCATTTACTTCTTGCAATTTACTTTGTAGTTCTTATATCAATTGTTCTTCTCTTCTACTCCTTTTGGTTTCTCTTGATTTTTCACTTGAAGATCAAGTTTATTCTCTTGTTCTTATTTGTGTTTGATCTTGAATTTCTATCAATTGAATTCAAAGAAAGCTCCTAAAATGTTAGTGATCTATGTCAAGATCACATCAAGTGGTATCTAGAGCTAGTTCTTTGAATCTTCAATTGTTTTGAATTTTTTATCAATTTTTTTTTCAAATTCTATGATGATTCTTGAGTTGGAGTCATTTTCATGATGAACTCATTTGAGTTTTGGCGTCATTAATCACTTGAAATTGGATGATGAAATTCAAATTGAATCCAATTGTGATCATGAATCTAGAATTTGAAATGAGTTTGAATTGATTTTGCTTGAATTTTGGTGAAATTGAGTTTTCCCTCCACTTTTCACCCTAGCTTTTGGCACCATACATGTGCATGTGATCATAGAATACATGTGAATTTTGGTTGCATCTTGAAATTCAAGCATAAATCTCTTTCCCTTACTTTGTGAGTTTGAACAAATTGAAATTTCAAATTGAAATTTCAATTCACAATAGTAAGCTAAATTCAAATTTTAATCAAAAGTGTTTCAATGTTTTCAAATTTTTAGAACCTATTAGATCTTCATGAAATTCAAATTGTGGAAATGATGTGTTTATCATCCACTTGAATGAAATATCTAGGTCTCTAGTTACTTGATTTGTGCTCATACACTTGGAAATTATTTTACACTACTTCAATTGTTCATATTTCCAAGTATTACACTAATATTGTTCAAATTTGTTCATGCTTGAAGGATCTCATTTGTAATTCGAAAATTTCTTTGTAATTGCTGTGAAATTGCAATAATTAAAAGTCAAGTGACTGAAATTTTTAAAAAAATAAAAAAAAATCTGGTGTAAAAAGAAAAAGTGGGCCAAAACCGTAAATTTACAAAGTTTTGGGGCAAAAGTGCAAATTCTGGAAAATACCAGCAAAAGGTAAAAGACTTGCCACCATTTCACATGCTTGTATTTGTATAGATCCTTCACAAATTGGTGTAACACATTTCACATTGATCATTACTTGTTCAACCACACTTTGATTAAATTTGAATCACACTTTGTTGACCTCTTTCAACTTGTCTTCTTCACATCAATTTGAGTGTGCACTTGTCTTCTAAACTCCATTAGTTTTGTATTAGTTGTTTTCAAAATTCTTGACCTCTCTGAATTGATTGCCTATTGATTGATTTGTCATTTGTTTAATGGAGAGTAATTGTTGAGATCTTGTTTCAACTTGTAGATCTCTTGAGGAGGAAACTCTTGAGTGGAAAGAGACAAGAGAGAAAATCATCTTGTAAAAGTCTACATTGAGTGATATACACGAGTGGAAATCTTTAAGTTAATGGTGAGTGAGTGGTGAGATCCTTGTAATATTTATTTTTGACTTGTAATTCTTTTCATTCACTTGTTCTTTAAGTGTATTTGTTCCTTATTGGATTGTACTTGACTCTTTTGATTTTTGGTGGTGTAATTGTTCTTATTGGTGTAATCTTCATTTTATTTGTGTACTTTTCAATTCTCTGGAATTTGTATGTAATTTCTCAAATTGTAAGTGCACCATGACTTCACTACATGAAGAAGACAATGAAGATTCTCCTCCATCATCACCAAGAACAAGGAACTTGAATAGGAAGTTGGATAGAATGACAAGGAACTTAGAAAGAGTGTTTGAAAGATTAGAAGTACTTGAGAACAAAAAAGGATCAAGGCATGACAACTCACATAGAGGTTTATCAAATTTGGAAGAAAATGAACATAGACCTAGATTTGATAGATGGAGACATAGACATGAACATCGAGGGAGTAGGAATGAGAAGAATGACAAGTTACATAATGTGAAGGTGAGGATCCATAGCTTCCATGGGAAGAGTGATACCGATGCTTACTTGGAATGGGATACCAAATTGGAGCACATATTCTCTTGCTGCTACTATAGTGAAGAAAAGAAAGTAAAGGTAGTTAGTCTAGGATTTCATGATTATGCTTTAATTTGGTGGGATCAATTGTGTAAAGAGAGAAGAAGGTATGATGAGGAACCAATTAGTACTTGGAGAGAAATGAAGAGGGTTTTGAGAAAAAGATATGTGCCTTCAAGCTACACTAGAGACCAACAACATGCACTCAAGGTTGAAGCACAACTGAAGAGAAAGAACTCCTTCAAGAAGGAGGGTGACTCATCAAAACAACTTGGAGTTGTTGGTAAAAGTGGATCAAAGGTCACATTTCCTAACTCTAAACCTTCCACTTCTACCCTTTCTTCTTTTCATTCTATGTACCACAACAAAAAGATTACTCTTGTACCCCTCTCTACTAAAGAAATCGGTGAGGCTCAAACAAAAATTAGAGAGAAAAGGGAGCTTGAGAGAAAAGCCAAGAGTGAAAAAGAAGAAAAAGAAATAAATGCAAAAGAAAAGAATGTGCCAAAAAATAATATGGAAAAGACAATTGGCACAAGTGAGCAAAACTTTCACTACAATCAAAAGGTTAAAGAACAAGACGGCAAAGAATGCATAATTTTAAAAGAAAAAGAAGTAAAGAAAATACCTTTGGAAAACCATCCATTGTATTTACTTTACTCCAACATTTTTTGTAACAAGTCTCTTCCATCTTTTTCTTTACCTACTACCTTTGAGTTTCTTTTGGATAAACTTTAAGTCACTCCTCAAGAAACTAAAGAAATTCAAAGGCTTCTAGTAATCTACAATGATGCTATCTTGGTACATAGAAAAACACAAGTAAATCTTCTTGAACATTTAAAATGTGTTTTGTTATTACTTAAGAAAGAAAAACCTTTTGCTAATCTTGAAAAATACACTTTTTGCACCACCAAAGTGAAATGTTTGGACTATGTTTTAAGTGCTAAAAGTGTGCATATTGATAAGGTTAAAAGTAAGGTAAATGAAGTTTTCTTAGTAGGGCAACCAATTAATAATATTCAACTTAATGATGTTTGCTTGCCTACTAATACCTCGACCTTAACTATGTGCATTGAACCTATTTTGCAAATTCAAAAGCAACTAATGCACAACCATCAAGGCTTCCATTCATTGAGAGAACTAAGACACATATTAAATATCTTTCCAAACGTTTCTCTCAATAATGGACAAACATTACCAAACAACCTTCAAGGGATTACACCTTGTGAAAAATATTTGAAAGGGTTGTTCACAAAACTTGTTTTCAAAAGGGTGGTTTTTGACCCGGGAGGATGAGTTGAGAATTACAACGATAATAAGGGAGCTGCCTTCCCAAATAAGGGAGTTTCCTTCCCCAAAACTTTTTTTTAGGATCTTGATAAAAGAATAAACCTAAGCATCTTCTCTTTAATGTAGGATTAAAATTCGGGACTAATTTTCTTCAAGAATGAGGGGATGATGTGATCCTATGAAGCACAACCTTAATGGGCCAATTGGGGCAAGTCAACTTTGAAGCAAATCAAAATCAAACATACTTCACAATTTTGGCTGTTTCTTGAGTTGTAGATGTCCCGATTGAAGTGATCTTGGATGTGTTGGAAAGCTTAGAAGATTATCTACAAATCTTATTTTTGACTCAAGACCTGATTCGGTGTCTATCATGACTTAAATTTGGCTATGAGTTTAGCACGAAATTTTGTACGGGTTTTGATTTAGTTAGGCTTGTAATTGGGCTTAAGAGTGTTCCAAGCCCATTAGGACTTAGAGTAGCTTACACCTCAAGTAAGACTAGCTTGCATCTTAAGTTAGAGCAGCTTGCACTTCAATTGCACCAAAAGTTGGATGAGCTTATAAATAGGCTTCATGTAAATCATTTTTCAAGTTTTGAATACAATTGAGTTTTCTCACACTTGAGATTGCTAGAGAGAGTTGAGAGTCTCCTATTCTTGGTTCATGAGTTGAACCATTGATTCTTATCTTGAATTTCCATATTCAAGTGGTGAATTTTCCTTGGCTTATCAAATTCAATCTTCTTTTCCAACAAGAATGACTTTGTGGCGCCATTCTCCTTCTTCTCTACCTCATCCATTTTCTATTTTGTTCTTTAATTCTTGCTCTTTAATTTATGTCATTTACTTCTTGCAATTTACTTTCTAGTTCAAATATCAGTTGTTCTTCTCTTCTACTCCTTTTGGTTTCTCTTGATTCTTCACTTGAAGATCAAGTTTATTCTATTGTTCTTGTTTGTGTTTGATCTTGAATTTATAGAAATTGAATTCAAAGAAAGATCCTAAAATGTTAGTGATCTATGTCAAGATCACATCAGTCGAGGTGGGCGATCGCCCAGGGCCCCAATTTTTTGGGGGCACCAGATAGTATAAAATTTTACATAGCATATATAAATATTATATAAAAAATTTATATAATTTACTTTTTTATCAATAAAAAAAATAAGGTGATTTCTTCCATACCGTTCTAAAATTGGGGCCGGATTTACCCAGCTCATGTGGACCAATGAGGTTCTGCCAACCAAGTCCAGTTCATTTAAAATGGTCCACCTTTTCAAAGGCTCGGTCAAATCTCACTAGGGGCATTTATGCAAAAATCATAAACACCGATATGTGAAGTTCCCCTTATGTCCTTCATTCATCCCCTTCTTTACAAAATTAGAACACCAGCTAAATCACGTACTCCAAACCCAACCTAAAACCTAATCATTCATCTGCATCACTGACCAACAATGGTTTGGTTTCGACGGCCTCACCCACACCCTGTCCACTGCCACCACTGTTCGACTGCGGCATCCAAAACGCAGACCACTACTACCCTTATTTCCCCCTTTGATTCCAGACGAACGTGAGCTGTAACAAATGAACTAATCCGGGATGCCTGGAGGTGGAAGACAGAAGCGGGAGGAAACATCGTTGCAAGATGAGCGCGGACGAAATCAACGTCCAAAACAAGGGGGAAGGAATGGCGCCGTCGAAAACATGGGGGGAGGAAGGGTCACCATCGCAAACAAGGGGGAAAATGGCCACCGCCGACTGGGTTGTGGACGGCACCATCGAACTTCTATGGCTATGGACAAGGTGCGGGGTTCAGGTTCTAGGTAACTTTTAGGTTGGAGATTGAGGTTATGGTGAAGGAGGGGCCGCCGCCGATTGGGTTGTTGAACGCCAACGAACAGGGGTAGTGTGGGTATGGTGATGATGATGCGTTTAGGTTTAGTGTAACACCCTGTTTTCTCGCATCTTAACCAGTAATTATTTTTTGTATTTTTACCGGGGATCCAGAAAATGATTTTGAGGAAAAAAATCATAGTTGAAACCTTTTATATCAAATGAAGTTATGGCTAAATTTTGGGTTTAAAACTCAGACAGAAATCGGTCCGCGTTTTTACCGATAGTATAGTTTTATACCAGCAGAAACTCTAATTTGACCCGAAACTGAAAAATTCTAGATTTTATCATAATTTCATTGATAAAGTCTATTTCTAAAATTTTCGCACAAAAAAAAATATATTTTATTCGGTCGAATTTGGTGAAAAACGATTGAAAACCCTAATCGGGTAAACGACGGAGCTGGATACGAGACTGCAGAGGCATGCCGGGAGATAGGAACGACGAGTCATCACCTACATGAGTCACCATGGTGAGTCACCTTCATGAATCATCAAGGTAATGATGAGTTTTGAAAAATATCTCAAAGTATCCATAAATATCTTAACTTACATGTAAAATGATCGAAATGCCCTTGCTCTTCTTTTTTAATTCCAAATGGATCCAACCAATTTTGGACCATTTGCCCTTGATAATTTTAATCCCCTCTCTCTCTCTCTTAAACATTCATTCACTTCATTTTTCACATAAACACCAAACATGTTAAGTTTCCAAGTTTCAAAGATCAAAGAACATAAGTTCATTTCTCTTCCTTCTCACCTCCATGTAAATTTCAGTCATGACTACATATTGGAGGTACAAGCGTCATTTAAAAATTCTAAGACCATATTCTTACTCCCCTAGACGATTTAAACACTTTTTATTTCACACAAAATTCCATTTTGAGCTTGTTTGCAAAATGGGTTTTCTAGAGCTTCAAAGTTTTCATGGGTTGTTCTTCACTTTTCTATCAACCAAGAGGCAATCTCTCTTGATTCATGTTAGTGATCTTGTTCCTTGCTTCATGGTCTTCATTCATATTCATGTATTTATTTCTAGTTCCATATTCTTGACAATTCATGGAAAAATTCATAGGAATTTGCATGAATTATATTTTGAACTTTTAATAAATTTTCCACCATAGAAATACCTTTATCTACATGTCTACAAAAGGAATTTAAAAACAACTTATCCTAGCCCTATGAACAATACATTGGCAGTGAGCTTCCTCTAGGATTTTAGCCTTGGCTTTGTTTGATTTAACTTGGTATTTTGTATGGTTGATGAAGGTTGTATATTGGTTGTTGTTGGTGTGACTTTGTGGGTGGAGAGGAAAGAAGATTGAAGGATCTAATACAAAGAGCTTACTTGACTACTGTTCCTGCCACGGGTTAGAACCCTGTTTATACACTTGACCGTAATATACCGCAATCACTTTAGACCCAACCCATCAAGGTTTGGCCCAAAACATTGAGCCCACTCGGTCAATCGCCCTGCACCAGCCCACTCTCGGGAATATCCTTATAGTGCCGAGAGACCCGACTAACCGGCCACATGAGCGCCTCTGCTGCCAAGCTGGCCATCCTGGTATCTCCTGGAGAGAGGAAGAGAGCACTCATGGGCAAACTCCGTAGGAAGATCCGAGAGAGGACTCTCGATCAACCAATATATAAGGGGAGAGAGTCACCCCAGTCAAAACTCAACCCGACAAAGGACTAAGCAATTTACTCGGACCTGTAGGCAATTCCACAGGAGGTACTAGCCTCTCGGACGAAGGCTGGGTATCTCAAACGACCATCGTACCTGATAGATGAACTCGAATACCCTCAGGACAGTACACCTCGTTAGGGCTAGATGGCAATAAGGACGGACAACTGCTAGAAGGACACGCGTCGTGATGATATTGGAGACCCTCTGCAATATACGCTAATGGACCGAGGAGGGACCACGTGACGTACGAACAAGATCCCTACACATGTATATAAAGGGCAAGTCAGTCGCTAAGACACCAAGCCACCTTCCAGGAAAAAACCATAATCATAGGGAATAACCTGAAACCCATTCCGCCGCCGGAACACCCATCTTCTCTACGAAACGCCACCATCATCTCTAGAACTACGTAAGCCTTGATTCCCTGCCGGGATACGTAGGAGCGAAATTATCACTCCATCAGGATCAATCCACAAAACCCCCACAGCTCCGTCGAGCCGGAACTCATTGTTCTTACCCGAACAAAATTGGACGGAACGATTGGCGCCCACCGTGGGACCTCGGTAAAACTATGCCCCGACCGCACATCGTACATCCTCCATCGTCGACACTAGCGATAGACTTTGAATCCCCATAACTAGAGCTTTGTCGGTCGGATGACGCAACCTCACCCCGTCGTCATGGACATATTCAAATACCCACCAAGATCTCATAAATTTCCTAGAAGATACACCTTCAGATCGCGATGAGCCATCATTTTTAAGCCTTGTTTGTAACCATCGGAGACACCTGAAGAGGACACACCACACAAACCATTGGATCTACTAGAGATAGATCCGTCATGGTAATTGTGCATTGATCAGCCTCTGGCTCATCTAGTTTTATGACTATTATGACCGTGGTTTTGTGCTAATTATATCTCATTTTCACCCAAATTAGACTTGATTGCCTTCAAGCAACATTTTGAGTCGTTTACGCAGTTTTACGTTAATTTAGCTGATTTAGAGTCAAATAAAGCACTTATGCTATTTCTTGTTTTCAGGACAATAAAGAGAAGCAATTCTGGAGTTTTTCGCCCCGCGAGAGGCTACTCGCCTCGCGAACCTGAAGGCTGACTGTGCCAGAAAATGCAAACCTTTCTGTCTCGCCACGCGAACAGTGTCTCGCCTCGCGAGAAATCCAACCCTGAAGGACAGAGACCATCACGGCTTACCCGTGTTGAAGGTCACAGACGTGACAGTTTGTAATTTGAAGAGTCTCGCCTCGCGAATGGTAAGCTTGCCTCGCGAGAAAGCCAAACAATGAAGACTGTTCATAATATTCACCTCGCGAAGGTATGATCGCCTCGCGAGCGCACGGAATCCAGAATCTGTACTTAAGTCTGTTTTAGGACAGAACTGATAATCTTTTCATCTTCTCTTCTTCTCTTTAGTTTAGACGGCTACGAAATTAGGTGTAGGTTTACGTTTGTAATGGAGAGCTAGTCTCCTTTGATTAATCTACTGTAATCGGGTTCCGCCTTCACTTGAGGTTTTGTAATTTCTGAACTTTATGCTATTCTCTTTCAATACCTGTTTTATATGTTCTGTTTGCTTAATTCAGAATCGTATAGAATAGGTGTTGATTTATTTCGATGATTGTGTGTTCTTATACTTAATCGCGTTTGCTTAATTCGCGTGTGTTCGTTCATGTTCGCTTAGTTCATGAGTGCTTCACCCCGTTTGCTTAATTCGGGAATAGGAACATATGTCTCATAGTATTGATTTCACTTGTTAATTGATGTTACAATCGAAAAGGGTTTTATTATCTGCTTAGGGCCTGGAATTATATAAATCGATGATAGTGGGAAACCGCGAACAGTAGGTTGATTGTTTTTTAGCTATTTGATAGTTATTTTATTTGCATTATTTTCTGCTCTGTTTTCTTATTTGCATTTAAATCCACCCCCCAAAACTGATTTTGTGTTAGTAACAAACCAAGAGTCCTTGTGAGACGATACTCGAGTTGTCGTACTTTCCCTATCTACATATTTTTGTAAACCGCTCGCTTTTTGACGCGTGCGCGACAGCGTGTCAAAATTGGCGTCGTTGCCGGGGAACTCTTGTTGTTATTAACAGAAAATATTAAAAAAAAATTGCTGAATTGGTCTGGTTGTGAATTTACCCATGAATGATTATATGAAAGGTTACATGCCTAATGTTAATTATGAATCACCATGCATATATTATCCTGACTCTCCTGGTTTAATACATCGGTTGCCAAGGTTTAGTGGTCTTGCAGGTGAGAATCCGCAGGAGCATCTGAGGGAATTCCAGATTGTTTGTTCTACAATGCTGAGGCCTAAAGGAATGACAGAAGACCACATCAAGATGAGAGCCTTCCCATTCTCACTTGAAGGTGCTGCAAAGGATTGGTTGTATTGTCTTGAGGCGAATTCCATCTCAACCTGGTTTGATTTGAAGAAAGTCTTCCTGTTGAGATACTTTCCTGCTTTCAGAGCTGCATCAATCAGGCGAGAGACATTTGGTATTGGACAAGTTAATGAATCACCTCAAGCATATATAGCCAATATTTACAATCAAGGCAACAATCAGAACAGGCACAACATTCCTAACCCTTCCACTGATGAGTACCACCCCAGCTGGGGAAACCATCCCAACCCTTGGTATGGGGACTCACCCACGCAACAACAACTGATGTTACCTGTTGACGAATCTGGGCAAGTATACCCAGTCGTGCAAGTAATACGGTGGTAAGACCGGTTATCGTATCCACGGGGACTGCAACAAGTACTAGCACGTACCAATTCAATTACTATCTAAGCGATTCTTGGATTGAAGAGAGTTCTATGCTAACAAAAGTTAAAGTTAACTAAATAAGAAAGACAAACTCTTTTTATAATTTTCTCAAATACTTGGAAAGCAATAAAAGAAGGTTTTCAAATATGATAAAAGTAGCTGGGGTTAGGTTCACTAAACTTCATCCTCATGAAATGAAACAACTCACAAATAGTTTCTACTTCAATTATGACAATCAATCCACTATTTTACTCAAGCCCCGATTCCTCGGATGACAAGAGCCTAAATCCCCTAATAGACCCTAATTCCTTAGGAGGCCTAGATTAGTGAATTTGCATTAAGCTTAGGGATTACACAATTGCTAATAAACCCAGTTCCATTCCTAGATACAAGGATTACTAGGTGATTAATCTCAATTCCGGTTTCAACACGAATTTTCCAATTGCATATTAAAACACAAATCGAGTCATGGGGGTGCTAGCCACAACAAGCATTAAGTACAGAAATCAACCACTCAATAACAAAGCAGAAACTGTATTGCAAGATTAAATCAAATACATGAAAATTCAGACATAGTTACCCTAACCCCAACCATGGGAGTTTAGTTATACATCATCAAAGGAAAAGGGAAAAGGAAAGATACTAAGATGAAGGAAGGGAAACACTCCATGGAAGGATGGACCCAGCCACCACAGCAGCAGAGAATCGTCCCCTAGGGTTTCTTGGCTGCCTCCTTTTCTCTCTAGTCCCAAAAACTCCCCCTGTTCTGTCTGCTGCGCTTCTATATATAGATCTGCTGCGCGTCATGGCCGTGATGGGCTCTGTTTCTGGCAGTTCTGGGAATTTTTAATCTCTCGCGTGGTGAGCCCCTTCTCGCGTCGTGAGCCTCCATTTCATGCCCGTGATCTCCATCACGGTCAAGCCGTGATGGATTCTGACTTGTGGTGGTTTTGGGTCACGACCGTGATGTGTATCACGGCCAGGCCGTGACAGACTCTGACTTTTGCCTTCTGCTCTGATTCATCATGGCCGTGATGGTCATCACGGCCAGGCCGTGATGGGCTCTGTTTGGCTCATATTCTTCACTTTTCAAGCTCTATTTCATCCAAGCTCCATCAAGGCTAATTTTGAGCATTTTTCCTTGAATTCCTGCAAAACAACACCAAGAAACCGCTTCACCCGTTCCAAGGGAAAATCTAACTAAAATCAAATAAAGAATGCCTAATCTATATGCAAAATGCATGCAAAAGTATATAGAAAATATCATGTAAAATCACACTCTCAAATCACCCCAAGCTTATTCAGTTGCTTGTCCTCAAGCAATCACCAAGGCCAGAAGAATAAACAGAATATGGATAGTGAATTAAGAACCCGAGCCAATGATCCAAGTAATAGGCAATTCAAACAATTCAGCAAGAGACAATCAATTCAAGTCCAAATAGAGGCTTAGGTTCCTTAGACTCATGTTCTCACTGATTTGGGCACTCTTTCTCACTTGAAGCTCACCCCAAGCTTGTTCATTTGCTTGGCTCTCTTTTCTCCCTCACTCAAGTGTTT
Source organism: Sophora flavescens (assembly GCA_030762895.1). Taxonomy (NCBI): domain Eukaryota; kingdom Viridiplantae; phylum Streptophyta; class Magnoliopsida; order Fabales; family Fabaceae; genus Sophora; species Sophora flavescens. The sequence goes on from CM061070.1 coordinate 100,856,786, forward strand.
AGGGGATAAGACATTTCACTCAATTTTCCTCAAGGGATGAATCCTACCATAGGCTTGACTATCAACCAAATCTCTACTTTATTAATGAAAACAATTTAGAATCAAGAGGTCTTTCACTTGGTTGTAACGTGGCCATGGGATTAATCGTTAGGTGGGGATAACAAGAAAATGACATTTCAAAAGGCTACATAAACATCAACATTTGCAAAGCATGACCTTCTAAAATACCTTTTGGGTTTCAATTCACTTTCCACCTTTCTTTTCTTTCCTTTTCTTTTTATTTTTCATTTTTCTTTTTGTCATCCCCTTCTCTATTTATTTTTATTTTTTCTTTTCTTTTTCTTTTATTTGGAGAAGGGGAGATTTTTTTTTTCAACTCAAGAGAATTATTTTTTTCCGATTCTTTTCCCAAACTTTTTCGACTACCTTTTTACCCTTTTGTAATACTTTAGAAGGTCCCTTATCAAACATATTTATCCACATATTTCAGGGTACCAAGAAAAGCATTTTTATTTCATGTAGGCTCAAAATTGGGCAACTAAGGGGTAGCATTTCATCATTCAAAACTCAGAAGGCCAGAAAAATACCTATTGCCTCAATCATTTTCAAAAATGTTTTCAAAAAATTTTAAGCTTCAAAATGGTTTCAAGTCAAGTTCTAGAGAAAATCATCCAAGAGGAATAACACTCTAACACAAAGAATGGGGTATATTTGGTGAGTACCCCTTTGGCTCAAAATCTCACATTTTAGTTCAGAATCAATGAGCAACACAAATCTATAGAACCATATACTAATTATCAACTATCACAGATTATCTCAAACATTTTCATTTGCAGCCATTTCACAAGAATGAAAAAATTGGGTTCAACACTTCACTATCACAAGTTATTTGGCACTTAGTTCTCACAATTGGATGCAAAATTCAGGCAAGGGGCAATCTAATAATGTGACATGCAAAGCTATCATTTTCACTATATAAATGCAATATGAATAGATGCAAAATATGAACATGCAAAAATACCCCTACCCCAAGCTTAAAAATTTACATTGTCCCCAATGTAAACAATCAAGTTGGAGATAGGAGAAGAAAAATAAAATAAAACAAAAAAAAAAAATGGAACGGCTTACCGAGGCGGTAGCGGGTGTTGACTTTGCTTTTTCTTATCTTCTTGCTCTTCCCTCCTTCCTTATTACCCTGCAAACACTTGGCAATTCTCAATTTATTATTTTTCCTCTTGAGCTTCTCAAATTATTCAACAGGTAAAGATCAAGAACAAAATTATTAAGAAAATGAAAACAACTAAAGAGAAGGGTTAAGAAACGTTGGGTTGCCTCCCAATAAGCGCTTCTTTAACGTCACTAGCTTGACGGGCTTCTTTCAATTAACCGGGGTCTGCTGGGCATAGAAGTGCAAGAGCACTTTTCTTCCATGGAACTCCTGTAAAGAGCTGATTTTGCTTATAGGACCAACCTTTGTGCTTCCCTTTTTCCCCTTTCACTCTGGCCCTCTTGCCCTTTTTCTTACTCCTTCCTTGCGGAGGTTCTGTTTTCACAAGATGAGCAGATCCAACTTCATCACCAACTGATACATCATTTGTCTTGCAGAGCTTCATAGTTGCTTTCGTGTTGTGCTTTTCCTTCTTCTCTGGAGTAGAGGGGTGGTGTTGATGTTCAATGACTTCCTTATCTACTGTATCCACCATGTCCATGCGGAAACACTCCTCTTCATCGCTCTTACTATGCATAGCTTCCAATACATTGAAAGTGACTGTTTCATCTTGCACTCTGAATTGCAGCTGGCCTTTTTCCACATCTATCAAAGCTCGCCTGATTCGTAAAAGGTCTCCCCAGTATGAGCGGAACTTCTCCATCCTCCTCCATGTCTAAAACCACAAAGTCCACTGGGAAGATAAACTTATCCACCTTTACCAGAACATCTTCCAAGATACCATAAGGATGCTTGATTGATCTGTCAGCTAACTGTAATGCCATCCTGGTTGGTTTCACCTTTCCACCACCAAGCTTGTTTAAAATGGAAAGCGGCATCAAATTGATACTCGCTCCCAAATCACATAAGGCTTTTTTGATAGCAACACTCCCAATAGTGCAAGGGATTGTAAAACTCCCAGGATCTTTCAGCTTCGGAGGTAGCTTCCTTTGCAATATCGCACCGCACTCCTTAGTTAAGGCAACAGTTTCACCTTCTTTAATCTTTCTTTTCTTCGTGAGCAGTTCCTTCATGAATTTTGCATAATTGGGCATCTGCTCAAGTGCTTCAGCAAAAGGGATATTGATCTGCAACCTCTTGAAAATATCAAGGAACTTGGCAAATTGTTCGTCTTTCTCTTTTTTCTTGCTCAAGTGGGGATAAGGCAACTTCACATAATAGGGGATCACTTGAGGTTTGTCTCCATCCTTCAAAATCTGACTCTTAGTTCTCCTCAAAATGGAATTCTCATCTACTAGCTTCTCCCTCTTGTCTTTTTTACTGACCTTTTCTTCTTCCTCAACTATAACATCTTCACCTTTTTCTTCTTTTTCCTCAGCATTCAATTCTGTTTTCCCATCAACTTTCTGATTCTTCACCAAAGGTTCACCTCCCACATTCTCAAAACTTTTTCCACTCCTCAAAACAATAGCATTGCAATGCTCCTTCGGATTAGTTTGAGTGTTACCAGAAAAACCGCTGCTAGTTTGCTCCGCTAGGTGCTTTGCAATTTGGCCAACTTGAACCTCCAGATTCTTTATAGAAGCATCGGTATTTTTCTGGTTCGTCATGGACAACTTCATGAACTGATTGAGTGTGTTCTCCAGAATAGAAACCCGATCTTGAAGCGGTTGTGTAGGAGGAGGCTTGCTTGTTTGCCCGGCATCTTGATTCCAACCAAAATATGGTTGATTCCTCCACCCTTGGTTGTTGCCTTGTCGCCCATAGTTCCCCATATAATTGGCTTCTTCATGGGAACTAGGTGGTGCCTCACATCTTCCATTCTCATGATCATCTCCACAAAAATCACATCTCAGTACCTGTTGGTGTGGCATGGTCATCCCTTGAACAGTTTGGAGTTGTTGTGGGAGTTGAGCTAGTTGTTTGGTAAGAGACTCCAATTGTTGTGTCATGATCTTGTTCTGAGCCAACAATGCGGTTTGTGAATCTAACTCCAACACTCCCCTTCTTCGTGTGGGACCCCGATCATGATGCATCAAGTAATCATTAGAGGCCATTGCTTCTATCAAAGTCAGGGCTTCCTGATGAGCCTCTGTTTGACTGGTTTTATAACTAGTAAAGACCTTGGCTTTGTGCTAATTTTATATCATTTTCACCCAAATTAGACTTGATTGTCCTTAAGTAGTATTTTGAGTCTGTAAAGTGTTTTTATGTTAATTTAGTTGATTTGGAGTTAAATAAAGTACTTATGTTATTTTCTGTTTTTCAGGTTAATAAAAAGGAATAATTCTGGTCTTTCGCCCCGCGAGTCATCCAAGCCCAGAAAGTCAGAGACGATCACGGTTTACCCGTGTTGAAGGTCACGGCTGTGGCAGTTTTGAAGTTGAAGCGTTCGCCTCGCGAGAATCCATTCGCCTCGCGAGCCTGGAAGTCAGAAAGCATCACGGTTGGCCCCTGATGTCCATAACGGGCGTAATAAGAAGACTCTTCAGATTCTCGCCTCGCGAATAGGTGTTCGCCTCGCGAGAATACCAAAGGTTGCAGACTGTTCACAATTTCCGCGTCGCGAGAGAGGCTTCGCCTCGCGAGAAAGCTGATTCCAGAAATTGTATTTAAGCGTTTTAGACAGAACTGAAGGGAGTTGGTCAGAGAGTTAGCCAGTTTTGGCTAGTTCTTAGGAAGTAGTAGTAGTTCGTCTTCTTTTCTTAGATATGTTTTGTTTTTCTTTTGTAATGGAGAACTAGTCTCCTAGATTAATCTACTGGGATTGGTTTCAATTACGCTTGAGGTTCTGGATTTCCTATTTGAACTGCTATTCCTTTTCAGTACTGTTCTACATGTTTCTGTTTGCTTAATTCAGATGTGTGTAGGATTAGTATTGATTTATTTCGATGATTGTATGTTCCTATATATAATCGCGTTTGCTTAATTCGCGTGTGTTCAATCATGTCCGCTTAGTTCATTAGTGATTCACCCCGTTTGCTTAATTCGGGAATAGGAATATATGTCTCGTAGTATTGATTTCGCTTGTAAATTGATGCTACAATCGGAAAGGGATTAGAATCTGCTTAGGGCTTGGATTTATTTGAACCAATGATAGTCGAAAACCAAGAACAGTAGGTTAATCGTCTTTAGTTTATTTGCTATTCTCTTTAACTGCTTTGTTTTCATTGTTTTGTTTTCTTTATTTTATTTCAATCCAAAACCCCCCCAAAACTAACTTTTGATTTTCTGTTAATAATAACAACACTAAAGAGTCCTTGAGAGACGATACTCGAGTTGTCGCTCTATACTACATTATTTTAATAATCGCTCTTTCTTTTTGGCGCGTGGCGACAGTGCGGTCAAAAATTGGCGCCGTTGCCGGGGACTCTTGTTTGTTGTTATTAGCAGGAAAAAAAAATTCTCTTTGCTAAATTAGTTTTGTCTGTTTTGTCTGGTTGTGAATTTTAGCACCCCCCATGGATAATTATATGCGAAATTACATGCCTAATGTTTACTATGAACCACCACCATGCATATATTTTCCTGATTTTCTTGGTTTATCACACTGGTTGCCAAGGTTTAGTGGTTTTGCAGGTGAAAATCCGCAGGAGCATCTGAGGGAATTCCAGATTGCTTGTTCTATAATGCTGAGACCTGCAGGAATAACAGAAGATCACATTCAGTTGGAAGCTTTCCAGTTCTCACTTGAAGGTGCTGCAAGAGATTGGTTGTATTGTCTTGATGAGAATTCCATCTCAAGCTGGTTTGATTTGAAGGAAGCCTTCCTGTTGAGCTGGGGAAACTATCTAAACCCTTGGTATGGGGACTCACAACTGATGTTACCACTGGCACCACCACCGAACCCTCCCCAAGTGACCACCTCTGCATTTTCCGAACCTTCACTAGAGGATCTGTTCAAGCAATTGACTGCACAAATTGAAGCAAGTAATCTCGAATTTCAACGGATGATGGAGGCAAGTAATCTTGAATATCAGAGGGGAGAAGCTGAATCTCAGAAGTTGGCCATGCAAATTGATCAAATTGTCGCCAACTCGGCTGCACGGCTAACTCCACAGCCCCTTGAAGAACATACAGAGTCACAAGTTATTTTTGAAAATATTTCTGATGATAATGTTGATAATGTTTCTATTGATGAACTGTGTGTTGAATCCCCTTATTCTAATGCATGTGATGATTGTTATTGTTCTGGGCACTGCTTTGTGTGTAGAATGTTATTTTGAAAGGTATGTTAAGCAAAGCATCCATATGGAACAGGAGACAGATGAGGTTGAGGGCCATGTTCATATAGGAAATGAGCATCAGGAGGATCAGGAGAACATTTGCTCCACCGTGCTTGAGGATAAAGAAGAATCTTTGGTCTTAGATGCAGGTGTTGAAAGTGATGGGGTGGATGAACCGTAGGTGCGAAAGTCCGGACAATCGAGACCTTTACTAACTCAGTTTCTTTTACTACATGTACTAACCTCAGATCGACACTAACCCGTGTCTTTGTTTGTGCTGGGTTTCTTGACTCTATTTTGCGGGGTGATAGTGAGAGTGAAGTCGCCTGCCTTGGTCGAAGTTCCAACTATACCATCCATTGAGCAGCCACCCTCCTCAGTTTCTTGTAATATATCTATTGACTGTACTAACTCTAACCTTTCTGTGGTGTGTCCTGAAATTTCTGCAGGTTTAACAAGTGATGAATCCGGTAGTGCAGTGGATGAAGACCTTGCAGAAGTTGAAGCAGCACCAGTAACCCCAGCTAACTGTTTGCCACCTCCCCCTGTGGAACCAAAAGCTCTGGATTTTGTACCCTTGGATTTTGCACCATGGCCAGTCCAAGAGGTTGAGCCCCACTTCTATTGGGAGGATTTTATTGAGAAAGAGGTCAACCTTGACCCAAAAGGGAGTGAGAAGTCCGCCGCACTTGGCGAGGTTACCATGACTATCAACCACTCATCTCCATATAAAGGCTGCAAGTTAGGGAAGCACGGAATGAGCTTCCAGTCTTTGTTCATCACTTGGGCAGTATGCTGCACACCATGGGATCCAGGAGGATCATTCTGCAACTTGAGCATCCCGTGGACACTGTATCACAGACAGTGGGATCCTGGTGGAACCGCCCTCCAATGAGTTTTCCTTTCCCTCACTCTGATTTTATTGTTATGTTGTTTCATTGGGGACAATGCATGTTTTAAGTGTGGGGGAGGGAATTAGTTGTAGTTTTTCCTTTTCTTTGAATAAAGCTCCTGAATAATTTGAGAAGCTCAGGAGTATTTGTGTGTTGAGTCTTTTATTGGCAAGTTTGATGGATTTGGTTGAATTTGCATAGATGGATTGCATGATAGTGTTGACTGTTTTCCCCCTAGGATTTGAAATTTTTTTTGAAAAATGATCCCCATGTGATTGAAAACTGAACTTTGAGATTTTATTATGATGGCATGATTTATGATAAGTTTGGGGTGATAGGAAGCACACACTAGGGATAGAATCTCTTTCAAATAACTTGCAAAAATGTCCAGGTGAGGTTTTGAGCCTACAACATGTTTTTAACTGTGAGAATCACTTTCAAGTTGCACTTCCCCGAATTTGCTTGAATCTCTTTTTGGTTTGCATGATTATGTGTTTGCTTCAAATGATTTAGGAATTTTCTTTGTAAATAGCTACTTAGCCAAAAATAACCAATTCCTAATGCATGTTCCCTAGTTAGCCCCATTGAGCCTATTAGTCTGTTAATTCTTGATAACCTAATGTTATAAGCCCAAAAATCTGGAAAACCATGTTAACCTGATCTTAGGATTAGGAGAGCATGGAATCTTAGAATGGGTGCAAGAAACTAAAGTTTGGAGTGGCTGCAAGGTGTAATATGTTGTTTGGGATTGAGAAAAAAAATTTATGTGAAAAAAAAAGAAAAAAAAAGAAAGAAGAAAAACAATAAAAAAAAGCAAAAATGCCAAAAAGAAATAAAAAGGTTGTAGTCACCCAAGGCAAAATGAAAAATGAAAAAGGAACTTGAGTGAATTTCAAAGTGTAAATAATGTTCATGCTCTCTTAGTTCCTAGGGTCTTCAGCCTAGTTCCTTTGTATATCCTACCCTTAGCCAGGCCCCATTACAACCCATAAAAGACCTTCTGACGTTGCTTGCATGTTTTCTGTGGGAACCATTTTGAGATGAAAATCAAATTTATGGGAAGTGCTTCTGAAAAGTGAAATTGAGTGCAATGTTGCTAGCCTGACACAAACTGAGCGATGAGTGAACACAAATTTCCCTTGTGAGGAAGGCTGTTGTTTGAATTTGGTGATCTCTCTTTTGTGTGTGACTTGGATTCCCTGCTTAGATTGATGATTGTTTGAATGATGAAATTCTCAGATGTTTAGAATAAATGATTGTGGGGATTACTTTGTTTGAAAGGGGGGAACATTGAAAGAAAAATTGTTTTGTTAAATTGCTTGAAATCTGTGTAAAGTTGATTGAATCCTTAAGCTTGCCATGTTTTGTCAAGTCTGAGTCCTGTTTAAGTTTTAGTTTGCTTGGGGACAAGCAAAGTTTAAGTTTGGGGTATTTTGACGAGCCTCTGTTTGACTGGTTTTATAACTAGTAAAGACCTTGGCTTTGTGCTAATTTTATATCATTTTCACCCAAATTAGACTTGATTGTCCTTAAGTAGTATTTTGAGTCTGTAAAGTGTTTTTATGTTAATTTAGTTGATTTGGAGTTAAATAAAGTACTTATGTTATTTTCTGTTTTTCAGGTTAATAAAAAGGAATAATTCTGGTCTTTCGCCCCGCGAAGAAGCTCTCGCCCCGCGAGTCATCCAAGCCCAGAAAGTCAGAGACGATCACGGTTTACCCGTGTTGAAGGTCACGGCTGTGGCAGTTTTGAAGTTGAAGCGTTCGCCTCGCGAGAATCCATTCGCCTCGCGAGCCTGGAAGTCAGAAAGCATCACGGTTGGCCCCTGATGTCCATAACGGGCGTAATAAGAAGACTCTTCAGATTCTCGCCTCGCGAATAGGTGTTCGCCTCGCTAGAATACCAAAGGTTGCAGACTGTTCACAATTTCCGCGTCGCGAGAGAGGCTTCGCCTCGCGAGAAAGCTGATTCCAGAAATTGTATTTAAGCGTTTTAGACAGAACTGAAGGGAGTTGGTCAGAGAGTTAGCCAGTTTTGGCTAGTTCTTAGGCAGTAGTAGTAGTTCGTCTTCTTTTCTTAGATATGTTTTGTTTTTCTTTTGTAATGGAGAACTAGTCTCCTAGATTAATCTACTGTGATTGGTTTCAATTACGCTTGAGGTTCTGGATTTCCTATTTGAACTGCTATTCCTTTTCAGTACTGTTCTACATGTTTCTGTTTGCTTAATTCAGATGTGTGTAGGATTAGTATTGATTTATTTCGATGATTGTATGTTCCTATATATAATCGCGTTTGCTTAATTCGCGTGTGTTCAATAATGTCCTCTTAGTTCATGAGTGCTTCACCCCGTTTGCTTAATTCGGGAATAGGAATATATGTCTCGTAGTATTGATTTCGCTTGTAAATTGATGCTACAATCGGAAAGGGATTAGAATTTGCTTAGGGCTTGGATTTATTTGAACCAATGATAGTGGGAAACCAAGAACAGTAGGTTAATCGTCTTTAGTTTATTTGCTATTCTCTTTAACTGCTTTGTTTTCATTGTTTTGTTTTCTTTATTTTATTTCAAACCACCCCCCCCCCCCCCCCCCCCCAAAACTAACTTTTGATTTTCTGTTAACAATAACAACACTAAAGAGTCCTTGAGAGACGATACTCAAGTTGTCGCTCTATACTACATTATTTTAATAATCGCTCGTTCTTTTTGGCGCGTGGCGACATCGCGGTCACTTCCTCTGCTGTCTTTGTATTCATTGAACCTCCAGCCGAGGCATCCAACATGTACCTGGTTGATGGCCTCAATCCATTACAGAATGTTTGCATCTGAGTAAGATCACCAAAACCATGATTTGGGCATCTTCGAAGTAATTCCTTGAACCTTTCCCAGACGTCATGCAGAGTCTCACCTTCTTGTTGAGCAAAGCTCATGATGTCACCCCTTGCCTTTACAAATCTTGATGTGGGGAAGAACCTTGCCAGAAACTTTGCTTCTAAGTTGTCTCATGTAGTGAAGCTCCCCCTTGGTTGTGATTGGAGCCAAGACTTGGCTCTATCTCTTAGAGAAAAAGGGAACAATCTCAATCGAATTGCATCATCAGAGGCACCATTTATCTTCACTGTATCACACAACTCCAGGAAAGTGGAAATATGACTGTTAGGATCTTCCTTCTCCAACCCAAAGAAACCGATTTTGTGAAACCATGTTGATGAGATTTGGCTTGAGTTCAAAATTGTTGGAGTTCACCGGAGGTCTCACTATACTAGTGACATGCCGGTTGAAATTTGTTTTGGAATAGTCACCAAGTGTCCTCCGTGGTGGTGGAGTATCTTCACCATTCCCTGCCATCTTGAGTTCTTCTTGAGTAACCTGAGAGATGGAAGTCTCTTGTTCTTCTCCTTGTTGTCTTAACAAATTCTGCTGTCTTGCTTGCTTCTTATTCTTCCTAGCTGTTCTTTCAATTTCTGGATCGTATAGGAGTTGGTCAGCTGGAATAGTACCTCGCATACACAACAGTCTAGCAAACAAGATTGTTAGTAGTAAAGGTTAGCACACATCAGCAGACACACTAGAAAAATGACAGCAAAAACAAAATAAAAAAATTTTTGACAGCAAACAGTTAAAATAAAAAAAAGAGGAAAAATTTTAAACAGAAAAATTTTGTGCTTAAATTAATAACCAAAATGGATATGCTAATATTGAAATACAGTCCCCGGCAACGGCGCCAAAAACTTGTTGGACGAATCTGGGCAAGTATACCCAGTCGTGCAAGTAATACGGTGGTAAGACCGGTTATCGTATCCACGGGGACTGCAACAAGTACTAGCACGTACCAATTCAATTACTATCTAAGCGATTCTTGGATTGAAGAGAGTTCTATGCTAACAAAAGTTAAAGTTAACTAAATAAGAAAGACAAACTCTTTTTATAATTTTCTCAAATACTTGGAAAGCAATAAAAGAAGGTTTTCAAATATGATAAAAGTAGCTGGGGTTAGGTTCACTAAACTTCATCCTCATGCAATGAAACAACTCACAAACAGTTTCTACTTCAGTTATGACAATCAATCCACTATTTTACTCAAGCCTCGATTCCTCGGATGACAAGAGCCTAAATCCCCTAATAGACCCTAATTCCTTAGGAGGCCTAGATTAGTGAATTTGCATTAAGCTTAGGGATTACACAATTGCTAATAAACCCAGTTCCATTCCTAGATACAAGGATTACTAGGTGATTAATCTCAATTCCGGTTTCAACACGAATTTTCCAATTGCATATTAAAACACAAATCGAGTCATGGGGGTGCTAGCCACAACAAGCATTAAGTACAGAAATCAACCACTCAATAACAAAGCAGAAACTGTATTGCAAGATTAAATCAAATACATGAAAATTCAGACATAGTTACCCTAACCCCAACCATGGGAGTTTAGTTATACATCATCAAAGGAAAAGAGAAAAGGAAAGATACTAAGATGAAGGAAGGGAAACACTCCATGGAAGGATGCACCCAGCCACCACAGCAGCAGAGAATCGTCCCCTAGGGTTTCTTGGCTGCCTCCTTTTCTCTCTAGTCCCAAAAACTCCCCCTGTTCTGTCTGCCGCGCTTCTATATATAGATCTGCTGCGCGTCACGGCCGTGATGGCCATCACCGTCAGGCCGTGATGGGCTCTGTTTCTGGCAGTTCTGGGAATTTTTAATCTCTCGCGAGGCGAGTGTTGGTGTAAGCCCTAGAGGCCAATGTATTTCTTTAGACTTACATTTGTATCTTGCTATTTCATATATATATATGATATGAGGCATTCCAGTTTATTGTGTTACTTGTTTAAACATAATAAAGTCCTTAGAATAGAAATTTCAGTTTAATAGAATATCAAGTACATGACTTGATCGTGAGACACTATTGAACAATGAAATCCTATTCTTAAATATCCGTAGTCAAGTATTTTATCAACAAGGACAATAATAATACAATTGAGACTATTATGTGTGCAGACTGATGACCATATCTCACGGGTCATGGATATGAGATATCGAGTCGCCACATAAGTACACATTAAGGTAATGATGTACTGGATTGACCCACCATGAGAACACTACAAGGAGCGTTATGTGAGTGTCATAAGTAGTTCTCATAGTGACAATGGTGTATGTAATCCTTCGACCTGAAATCACTACGATCCCTACATGAGGAGTCGTGTGCTTTAATATCGTCAAACGTCATCTGTAATAGGATGATTATAAAGACGGTCATTGGGCATACCACGAGCCATGCAGAGGGATGTGAGTGACCTAGATGGAATTTGTCCCTCCTACATAACGAGAGTAATATCAGTGGGCCCCCGATAGAGTGAGACTCGTAAAATGCATGGTTCAGTCTTTGAAATGAGTCAATATGAGATATTGACCTCATTTGTTGTTAAGTCTACTCGGGTATCAGGGAACATGATATTGAACCATACAAGGGTGACACATTCTATGCCTTGTGTTCAATATAGATATATGGACAAAGGGATAATAATGCACATGAATATTTGTCACAGAAAGGTTTCGTCAAATCATCGACTTTCTCACTACTTAGGTAGCGGTGATGTATTGCTAGATACACTCATTGTTTGTAATATTAAATGGGATTTAATATTACTGCTAACGTATTGGGAACCTATAGGGTCACACACAAAAGAGCGGATTAAAAGAAGCATTAAAAGAAAGTTGGACTTTCCTATTGGGCCTAGCGCATAGTAGATGGGCTTAGGTCAAATGCTGCTCACTAACTCACTTAAGGAGATGCTACTATAAGTAGACCACTTAGATTGTTGTGCCTAGAAGGTTGATAACCTAGCCGCACAAAAGGAGTAAGAGTGAACAGTAAGTCTCGGTTTTGAAGCTAGCACTGTAAGACAGAGACGCTTCAGGTTCGTGACGTTGGACGTTCACGGAGTCCGCTCGTGTGGATACCTCTAGAGACACCGTTCGTGCGGTGTTCGTGATAGACGAATTTCAACCAACAGCCATCGCTTCAAGAGGTAAACTTTTTAATCATGAATCATGACCATTCGCAAGGATCCTTCGATGGGAATTTTTCCGCTGCGTTTTATTTTGTTTATATGCAAATTCCCAACAGTGGTATCAGAGCCGCTTGTGAAACCATGATTACATTACGTGGTTTATCTGTTATGTATGATAACATGTTTATAATGTGAATCGTTTTTCTGAAAATTGTTTTTGAAAATCGTTTGCATCTGGTTTGCGAAACCTTGTTTCTGTGATTTTCGTATGTATATGATATATATGTCTATTGCATGTTTGTGTATGTATGTGATATGTACGTTGGTTCTGAATCCTTATTATGTTCTGCGATGGCGTCAAATGTTGATGTTATACATGATTGTTTTCAGTTCTGTGTTGGCGGCGTTAAGGGGTTTCAGACATGAAAAGTTCATGTTGTTGCGGCTGAGGTTCCAAGTGTTGAAACCGTAGCCACCGTTCCTTGCAACGTGAAGTGTTCACGGGCCTTGCGGTTTTAGGGTTGAAAGGTTGACGCCCTAGCCACCAAGGAAGCCAGGCACGCTTCGGAGAGAAAATTTTTCTTCGGGGCGCTGCCCCGCACCCCGCAAGGGGCGGCCTCCCCTTGACCCCGCCCGCTGACCGGGCAGCGGGAACCCCGTGCTACCTCTGCGTACTGTGTAATTTCGAAATTCAAATTTTGAAATTTTATGTCACCATTTAATAATTATATCAATCACAATAAATGTGATTTATAGTAACATCGATTATAATAAATGTGATTTATTATATATATGTTACGTTTTCAAAATTCAGATTTTGAAATGTGATTTATATCAATCACAATAAATGTGATTTATAGTAACATCGATTATAATAAATGTGATTTATTATATATATGTTACGTTTTCAAAATTCAGATTTTGAAATGTGATTTATATCAATTACAATAAATATGATTTGTGGTAACAACAAATGCAATAAATGTGATTTATAGTAACGTCAATTATAATAAATGTGATTTATTATAATAAATGTGATTTATGAAATTAATAATAATAATAATAATTGTGTATTATTATTGGTTGTTACTATTTGTTTGGTGATGTATGGTGAATGGTTATGGCCTTAGTCCTTTAATCTTTTGGTTTATATTTTGAAATACGGCCTGCGTGCCGTGCCTTTCTCTTATATTCCAAATGTATCTTCTTTTCTCATCTCACTCCCCTCATATGTAAAATGAGGTTTCTGTTTATGTAATGTAATGATGGAGACAAGAAGACGCTATCACGTGGGAGATCTTGCTTGGAGAAGCTTGGACGCTCCTAGGTTTTAGTTTAGATTCTCTCATTGGCTTGGGAGAATCAATGCGTTAGGGGCCATAACCATATCACATTTATTTACCTTATATATGTATGAGATGCATGTATGTATATAGTATGTTAAAAGATGTTTAACTAATATATGTATGAGATGCATGTATGAAAATAGTAAGTTAAAGAGTTTAACAAATGATGAGATCAAATTTTAATCAAATCCCTCAAAAGGAAATATTAAGTCACATTTAAAGGCCTTCCGATGCATGGCACTCGTCAAGACTAATATCGATTAAGTGTGGGTCCGCCAAAGCGGGGTACCTTTATCTATACTAGTAAGACGCGATGGGACAAATGTAATGTTCAATTGCTATCCATTGGGTCTGACTTAACTAAGCCAACTTCAATAGGATTGAAAGGCTTAGAGGCTTATAAGTTGGGCTTTAGTCCATGTGATGAATTTGAATAAGAGTTATTCACCCAACTATCCAAGAGTTGCATGAGATGTAATCGGAAAGTGTTTCCTACCTAAATAACCGAATTTTGGGTGATCAGCCAAAGCTGACTTAAAGCTAGGTGAAATATGGATCTTGGCCCACTAGAAAATCTTCCAACGGGATTTTCCGAATCAATGATGAGGGTCATTGTTTTGAGTAAAATAGTGGGAGGCGTATTTAATTAAAGACCTTATTAAATAACTTCATGGCATGATACTCATACTTTGCATATTTATCTCTATAGATTACCATGGCATCAAACACATCAAGTAACCTGTCATTGCGATCCGTCCTTGAGAAGGACAAACTATCCAGAACGAATTTTCTGGACTGGTACAGAAACTTGAGGATTGTCCTCAAACATGAGAAAAAGCTGTATGTTCTTGAGGAGCCTATCCCTGAGAAGCCACCGGCTTCAAGTGCTCCTAGGGCTGACAGGGATGCTTATAAGAAGCATCAGGATGATGCCTTAGACGTGGGCTGTCTTATGCTTGCTGCCATGACCTCTGAGCTGCAAAAGCAACATGAGACCATGGAGGCGTACGATATGATCGTGCACCTCAAGCTGCTCTACCAAGAGCAAGCAAGCAAGAGGAACTGCCCAAAATACCTGGAAGAAAGCAAGAAGAAGGGAAGTGAGACTTCCACTTCAGGTATGTTTGTTATAGAAGTCAATTTATCTACTTCTGCATCATGGGTATTAGATACCGGATGTGGTTCTCACATTTGTACAAATGTGCAGGATCTAAACAGGAGTAGACCATTGGCAAAGGGCGAAGTCGACCTACGAGTTGATAATGGAGCAAAGGTTGCTGCTTTAGCCGTAGGGACTTATGTATTGACTTTGCCCACTGGGCTTACTATTCAGTTAGAGAACTGTTATTTTGTGCCTGCAATTAGCAGGAATATCATTTCCGTTTCTTGTTTGGACAAGAGTGGTTTTTCTTTTATAATAAAGAACAAAAGTTGTTCTATTTATTTGGATGATATTTTCTATGCTAGTGCACACATGAGTAATGGGCTTTATGTCCTTGATCTTGAAATGCCCATCTATAACATAAATATTAAGAGGTCCAAACCAAATGAGTTGAACCCGTCTTATCTTTGGCATTGTCGTTTAGGCCATATAAATGAGAAGCGCATTTCGAAGCTCCATAAAGATGGACTCTTGGACTCATTTGATTATGAATCATATGAGATATGTGAGTCTTGTTTATTGGGAAAGATGACCAAAGCTCCATTCACCGGCAAAGGTGAAAGAGCCAACGATCTTTTGGGTCTTATACATAGTGATGTATGCGGACCCCTAAACACATTAGCTAGAGGTTGTTTTCAGTACTTCATCACATTTACTGATGATTTCAGTAGATATGGATTTGTGTATCTTATGAAACATAAATCGGAATCCTTTGAAAAGTTCAAGGAATTCAAAAATGAGGTACAAAACCAACTTGGTAAAAATATTAAAGCTCTTCGATCAGATCGAGGTGGTGAATATTTGAGCCTAGAGTTTGATGATCATCTGAAAGAGTGTGGGATTTTATCTCAACTCACTCCACCTGGAACACCACAATGGAATGGTGTTTCTGAGAGGAGAAATCGAACCTTGTTGGACATGGTTCGATCTATGATGAGTCTTGCAAACCTTCCAAACTCTTTCTGGGGACATGCTCTATTAACAGCAGCTTTTACACTTAACCGTGTTCCATCCAAAACGGTAGAAAAGACACCATATGAGATATGGACTGGTAGACGACCCAGCATGTCTTTTATGAAGATTTGGGGTTGTGAAGCATATGTGAAACGTCAAGTTTCTAATAAGCTTGATCCCAAATCTGATAAATGCTTTTTTGTGGGGTATCCCAAAGAAACCAAGGGATACCAATTCTATAATCCTTCCGAAGGCAAAGTGTTTGTCGCACGGACTGGTGTATTCCTAGAAAAGGAGTTTATCTCCATAGGAACCAGTGGGAGGAAGATAGAACTTGAAGAAATTCAAGAATCACAGAGTAGTGACCTACCATTGGTGGAACAAGAGCAACCTTCACGAGAATCTTTGTGGAGGAACAACTGCTCTCGATAGCACAAGACCAGCGTAGGTCTAACGGGATACGTCACCCAGCTGAGAGATATGGATTTCTCATGACTCCACAAGGTGATGTATTGCTCATGGATCAAGATGAGCCTGTGACCTACCGGGAGGCCATTGCGGCCCGAGAATATGAGAAGTGGCTTGAGGCCATGAAATGCGAGATGGATTCCATGTACACCAACCAGGTATGGACCTTGGTAGAGCCACTGAAGGGGTAAAAACTATAGGGTGCAAGTGGGTTTTCAAAAGAAAACTGACATGGATGGTAAGGTACACACCTTTAAGGCGCGATTGGTCGCTAAGGGTTTCAAGCAAATTCATGGTGTCGACTATGATGAGACCTTTTCACTGTTGCGATGCTTAAATCCGTCAGGATCTTACTTGCTATCATTGCATACCATGATTATGAGATATGGCAGATGGATGTCAAAACTGCCTTCCTTAATGGAAAGCTTCTTGAGGATGTGTACATGACACAACCTGAAGGCTTTGACATTTCTGAGAGGATGCTCGAAAGGTATGTAAATTGCAGCGGTCAATCTATGGATTGAAGCAAGCTTCGGAAGTTGGAACCTTCGTTTTGATGATCTTTGTTAGGCAGATGCGGATTCATCAAAAATGAAGATGAACCTTGTGTCTACAAGAAGGTTAGTGGGAGCATTGTCGTTTTTCTGGTGTTATATGTAGATGACATATTACTCATTGGAAATGACATCCCTACACTACAAAATGTAAAGACATGGTTAGGGAATTGCTTCTCTATGAAAGATTTGGGTGAGGCTACCTATGTATTAGGAATCAGGATCTATAGGGATAGATCGCTGAAATTGCTTGGCCTAAGTCAGAGTACATACATAGACAAAGTGTTGAGACGCTTTAACATGCATGAATCCAAGAAAGGACTCTTGCCTATGTCACATGGTATATGCCTATCAAAGGCACAATCCCCTTCCACTCAAGAAGAAAGGGATCGCATGAGTAAGATTCCATATGCATCCGCAATTGGATCTATCATGTATGCCATGTTATGTACTCGACCAGATGTATCGTATGCTTTAAGCATAACGAGCAGGTACCAGTCTGATCCTGGTGAAAGTCACTGGTCTGCTGTCAAGAACATCCTTAAGTACTTGAGAAGAACTAAGGATTCGTTCTTGGTATATGGAGGCGAGGAAGAGCTTGCTGTAATAGGTTACACCGATGCTAGATTCCAGACCGATAAGGATGATTCCAGATCGCAATCTGGTTATGTGTTCTGCCTGAATGGCGGGGTTGTGAGCTGGAAAAGTTCGAAGCAGGAAACAGTTGCCGATACTACTACAGAGGCTGAGTATATTGCTGCCTCCAATGCAGCAAAGGAGGCTGTTTGGATCAGGAAGTTCATTACTGAGCTTGGTATGGTTCCTGGTATTGTGGACCCCATTGATCTCTATTGTGATAACAATGGGGCCATTGTACAAGCTAAGGAACCTAGATCTCATCAGTGATCCAAACATATACTTAGGCGCTTCCATCTCATTCGAGAGATTATCGATAGAGGAGATGTGAAGATATGCAGAGTACCAACGCTTGATAACGTTGCTGACCCACTTACGAAACCTCTTGCTCAACAGAAGCATGAAGGTCACACTAGATCGATGGGCATTAGATTTATGCCTGATTGGCTCTAGTGCTAGTGGGAGATTGTTGGTGTAAGCCCTAGAGGCCAATGTATTTCTTTAGACTTACATTTGTATCTTGCTATTTCATATATATATATGATATGAGGCATTCCAGTTTATTGTGTTACTTGTTTAAACATAATAAAGTCCTTAGAATAGAAATTTCAGTTTAATAGAATATCAAGTACATGACTTGATCGTGAGACACTATTGAACAATGAAATCCTATTCTTAAATATCCGTAGTCAAGTATTTTATCAACAAGGACAATAATAATACAATTGAGACTATTATGTGTGCAGACTGATGACCATATCTCACGGGTCATGGATATGAGATATCGAGTCGCCACATAAGTACACATTAAGGTAATGATGTACTGGATTGACCCACCATGAGAACACTACAAGGAGCGTTATGTGAGTGTCATAAGTAGTTCTCATAGTGACAATGGTGTATGTAATCCTTCGACCTGAAATCACTACGATCCCTACATGAGGAGTCGTGGTGCTTTAATATCGTCAAACGTCATCTGTAATAGGATGATTATAAAGACGGTCATTGGGCATACCACGAGCCATGCGGAGGAGGGATGTGAGTGACCTAGATGGAATTTGTCCCTCCTACATAACAGGAGTAATATCTGTGGGCCCCCGATAGAGTGAGGACTGTAAAATGCATGGCCGTCTTTGAAATGAGTCAATATGAGATATTGACCTCATTTGTTGTTAAGTCTACTCGGGTATCGGGGAACATGATATTGAACCATACAAGGGTGACACATTCTATGCCTTGTGTTCAATATAGATATATGGACAAAGGGATAATAATGCACATGAATATTTGTCACGAGAAAGGTTTCGTCAAATCATCGACTTTCTCACTACTTAGGTAGCAGTGATGTATTGCTAGATACCGCTCACTGTTTGTAATATTAAATGGGATTTAATATTACTGCTAACGTATTGGGAACCTATAGGGTCACACACAAAAGAGCGGATTAAAAGAAGCATTAAAAGAAAGTTGGACTTTCCTATTGGGCCTAGCGCATAGTAGATGGGCTTAGGTCAAAAATTTGCTCACTAACTCACTTAAGGAGATGCTACTATAAGTAGACCACTTAGATTGTTGTGCCTAGAAGGTTGATAACCTAGCCGCACAAAAGGAGTAAGAGTGAACAGTAAGTCTCGGTTTTGAAGCTAGCACTGTAAGACAGAGACGCTCGAGGTTCCGTGGCGTTGGACGTTCACGGAGTCCGCTCGTGTGGATACCTCTAGAGACACCGTTCGTGCGGTGTTCGTGATAGACGAATTTCAACCAACAGCCATCGCTTCAAGAGGTAAACTTTTTAATCATGAATCATGACCATTCGCAAGGATCCTTCGATGGGAATTTTTCCGCTGCGTTTTATTTTGTTTATACGCAAATTCCCAACAGCGAGCCCCTTCTCGCGTCGCGAGCCTCCATTTCATGCCCGTGATCTCCATCACGGCCAAGCAGTGATGGATTCTGACTTGTGGTGGTTTTGGGTCACGACCGTGATGTGTATCACGGCCAGGCCGTGACAGACTCTGACTTTTGCCTTCTGCTCTGATTCATCATGGCCGTGATGGTCATCACGGCCAGGCCGTGATGGTCATCACGGCCAGGCCGTGATGGGCTCTGTTTGGCTCATATTCTTCACTTTTCAAGGTCTATTTCATCCAAGCTCCATCAAGGCTAATTTTGAGCATTTTTCCTTGAATTCCTGCAAAACAACACCAAGAAACCGCTTCACCCGTTCCAAGGGAAAATCTAACTAAAATCAAATAAAGAATGCCTAATCTATATGCAAAATGCATGCAAAAGTATATAGAAAATATCATGTAAAATCACACTATCATTACCGCCGGCACCACCACAGAACTCTCCCCAAGTAACCACTTCTGCACCTTCCGGACCTTCACTAGAGGACCTGTTCAAGCAAATGACTTCACAAATGACTGCACAATTGACTACACCTTTTCAGCAGCAAGTTGGACAGTTTCAGGCCTCGCAGGCACAGTTTCAGCAGTGAACGGATGCTAGCAATAATACTTTGCAAACACAGGTTGAACAGATTGATCAGTTTCAACAGCGAACGGATGCTAGCATTCAAGCCTTGCAGACACAGATTGAACAGCTTGCCATTTCAATGAATTCCATGCAACAAGCTCCGGGATCAGAACCCTTGACTAAGGAGATTGAGAGGAAGAGGCATATAGAGGACATCCATTCCGCCATGCTAGAGGATGATGAAGAAATTCTGGAATTAGATGATTCATTTGGGTCCTATGCATATGTCAATTGTGATGGGAGAAATACCTGTGTGGTGCGTGCTGAGGTTACTGCATATACATAAGGTGATGAATCTGGTAATGCAGTGGATGGGAATTGTGCAGAAGATGAAGCAACACCGGAGACCCCAGCTACTTGTTTGTCACCTCCCCCTGTGGAACCACCAGCGATGGAGTTCAAGCCTCTGGATTTGGCACCATGGCCAGTCCAAGAGGTTGAACCCCGATTTTATTGGGTGGAACTTTGTTGAGAAAGAGGTCAAACTTGACCCAAGAGGGAGTGAGAAGTCCGCCGCACTTGGCGAGGTCACCATAATTATCAAGCGCTCACTCCCATATCAAGGCTGCAAGTTATGGAAGCATGGAATGAGCTTCCATCCTTTGGCTATCACTTGGGCCTTATGCTACAAGCAATGGGATCCAGGCGGAAGCCTCTGAATGAGTTTTCTTAACCCTTTCTCTTTAGTTTACTTTCATTTTCTTGTTAGTTTCTGCCTTGCTTTATTTTTGTTTTGTTTTCTTTTAGCTCTTGAGTAATTTGAGAAGATCAAGAGCTTGTGTGTTGAGTCTTGTGTCGGCAAGCTTGATTGTGTTTTATCAAATTTTGCATAGATGGATTGCATGATATGTGTTGACCATTGATGATTTTTCCCTAGGTTTTGAAATTTTTTTTGAAAAGTGATCCCCATGTGAAAAAATTTTGAAAACTGAACTTTGAGATATTTTGTTATGATTGCATGATTTATGATAAGTTTGGGGTGATAGGAAGCACACACTAGGGATAGAATCTCGGTCAAACGATTTGCAAAAATGTCCAGGTGAGGATTTGAGCCTCCAACATGTTTTTAATTGTGAAAATCACTTTCAAGTTGCACTTTCCCGAATTTGCTTGAATCTCTTCATGGTTTGCATGTTTATGTGTTTGCATCAGATGATTTAGACAGCTTTTCTTTGTAAATAACCACTTTGCCTAAATTGAACCATCCCTAATGCATGTTCCCTAGTTATCCCCATTGAGCCTAATTAGCCTATTGTTCTTGATGACCCTATGTTACAAGCCAAAATTCTGAAAAACCATGTTAACCCAATCTTAGGATTAGGAGAGCATGGAAGCTTAGCAAGAGAATGGTTGCAAGAAACTAAGTTTGGGGTGGCTACAAGGTGTGATGTGTTGTTTGGGATTGAGAAAAAAAATTAAATAATAAAGGTTGGAGCCAAGGGCAAAAAAAAAAAAAAAGGAAAAAAGAAAAAAAAAGAAAAAAAAAAGAAGGGAAATAAAAAAATAAAAAGTAAAAAAATGTCAAAAAAGGCTATTTGAAGGAAAAGGCTGTAGTCACCCAAAAGCATAAAGAAAAAATGAAAAAAGGAACTTGAGTGGAAATTCGCTGTATAAAAATGTTTCATGCTCTCTTAGTTCCTAGGGACCTAAGCCTAGTACCTTTGAATATCCTACCTTTAGCCAGGCCCCATTACAACCTTAAAAGACCTTTTGATGTTGCATGCATGTTTCCGTGGGAACCATTTTGAGATGAAGATCAAATTCATGGGAAGTTCTCTTAAAAGTGAAATTGAGTGAAATGTTGATAACCTAGACAAATTGAGTGGATTGAGTGAAACACTAAATGCCCTTGTGAGGAAGGCAATTGTTTGAATTTGGTGATCTCCCTTTTGTGTGTAACTTGGATCCCTTGCTTAGATTACTGATTGCTTGAATGATGAAGTTCTCAAATGTTTAGAGTAAATGAATGTGGGGATTGCTTTGTTGCAAAGGGGGGAAACATTGAAGAAAAATTATTTTGATGAATTACTTGAAGTTTGTGCGAATTTGATTGAACCTTTAAGCTTGCCATGTCTTGAGTCTTTTTGAGTTTTTGAGTTTTAGTTTACTTGGGGACAAGCAAAGTTTAAGTTTGGGGTATTTTGATCAGTCTCTGGCTCATCTAGTTTTATGACTAGTATGACCGTGGTTTTGTGCTAATTATATCTCATTTTCACCCAAATTAGACTTGATTGCCTTCAAGCAACATTTTGAGTTGTTTAAGCAGTTTTAGGTTAATTTAGCTGATTTAGAGTCAAATAAAGCACTTATGCTATTTCTTGTTTTCAGGTCAATAAAGAGAAGCAATTCTGGAGTTTTTCGCCCCGAGAGAGGCTACTCGCCTCTCGAACCTGAAGGCTGACTGTGCCAGAAAATGCAAACCTTTCTGTCTCGCCACGCGAACAGTGTCTCGCCTCGCGAGAAATCCAACCCAAAAGGACAGAGACCATCACGACTTACCCGTGTTGAAGGTCACAGACGTGACAGTTTGGAACTTGAAGAGTATCGCCTCGCGAATGGTAAGTTCGCCTCCCGAGAAAGCCAAACAATGAAGACTGTTCATAATATTCGCCTCGCGAAGGTATGATCGCCTCGCGAGCGCGCGGAATCCAGAATCTGTACTTAAGTCTGTTTTAGGGCAGAACTGATAATCTTTTCATCTTCTCATCTTCTCTTTAGTTTAGACGGCTACGAAATTAGGTGTAGGTTTACGTTTGTAATGGAGAGCTAGTCTCCTTTGATTAATCTACTGTAATCGGGTTCCGCCTTCACTTGAGGTTTTGTAATTTCTGAACTTTATGCTATTCTCTTTCAATACTTGTTTTATATGTTCTGTTTGCTTAATTCAGAATCGTATAGAATAGGTGTTGATTTATTTCGATGATTTTGTGTTCCTATACTTAATCGCGTTTGCTTAATTCGGGTGTGTTCGTTCATGTCCTCTTAGTTCATGAGTGCTTCACCCTGTTTGCTTAATTCGGGAATAGGAACATATGTCTCGTAGTATTGATTTCGCTTGTTAATTGATGCTACAATCGAAAAGGGTTTAGAATCTGCTTAGGGCCTGGAATTATATAAATCGATGATAGTGGGAAATCGAGAATAGTAGGTTGATCGTTTTTTAGCTATTTGATAGTTATTTTATTTGCATTATTTTCTGCTCTGTTTTCTTATTTGCATTTAAATCCAACCCCCCCAAAAAAAATGATTTTGTGTTAGTAACAACCCAAGAGTCCTTGTGAGACGATACTCGAGTTGTCGCACTTTCCCTATCTACATATTTTTGTAAACCGCTCGCTTTTTGATGCATGTTACAGGTCACAACCCTACCTATATCCAAACTCGGGTCAGCTTCGTGCCATATGGACCTCGAGAAGATAATTCAAGCCGTGTCGATATCGAGATCTGGTCTTGCCGGTCCTCAAGCATTACACCATGATGTAATGGACAACAAAGTAGGGAAACCAGACCACTTGACCCAGAGAAAGTGTTTGTAGTCGAGAGGGCATAATATCATAAACCTTAAATTCCACTTGTTCGAGAATTCATTTCACAGCCCAATCACTGCTTCTCGGGATGCCCTCCAAAGGCAACTTTCACGACAAAATTATTGCTTCTCGGGATGCCTTCCAAAGGTGACTTTCACGGTGAAATTATTACTTCTCGGGATGCCCACCAAAGGCGACTTTCACGATGAAATTATTGCTTCTCGGGATGCCCACCAAAGGCGACTCGACGGTTAAATCATTACTTCTCGGGATGCCCACCAAAGCCCACCTTTGATTTTCGGCCATCACCACCAGAAAGTAAACATGAATGTCATGAACATCTCGGGAGTACGCCAACTCAAGACGGTCCTGATCTAAACAAAGTGGAGACTCCAGTCCAACAACTTGGTTGAGCTCCAGCTCCCGGCTACTCGGTTGAGCTCCGGATCCCTACTCGGTCGAGCTCTGGCTCCCGGCTACTTAAGGTTGAAATTCCCGAACTGCTTCGTAGCTAAATACTTAGGGTTGAAATTCCAGAACTGCTTCGCAGCTAAATAAAACTCGGATGATATCCGGTTCTCGACTATCTAATGTTGAAATTCCCGAACTACTTCTTAGCGAAGTAAAACTCGGTTGAGCTCCGGCTCCCGGCTACTTGGTTGAGCTCCGGTTCCCTACTCGGTCGAGTTTCGGCTCCTGACACTTGGGTTGAGTTCCGGCTCCCCACTCGGTTGAGCTCCGGCTCTCGGCTACTTGGTTGAGCTCTGGCTCCCCTCTCGGTTGAGCTCCGGCTCTCGGCTACTTGGTTGAGCTCCGACTCCCTTCTCGGTTGAGCTCCAGCTCCTGGCCACTCGGTTGAGTTCTGGCTCCCGGCTACTCGGTCGAGCTCTGGCTCCTGGCTACTCGGTCAATCTCTGGCTCCCGGTTACTCAGTTGAGCTCCAGCTCCCTACTCGGTCGAGCGCCGGCTCCCTACTCGATCGAGCTTCGGCTCCTGGCAACTGGACTCCGGTCCAGCGACTCGGTAGAGCTCCGGTTCCCGGTTACTTGGTTGAGCTCCGACTCCCTTCTCGGTCGAAGCTCTGCACTTCCAATTCTCGGTTGAGCTCCGGCTCCCGACTTCTTGGTTGAAGCTCCGCGCTTCCCCTTCTAGGTTGAATCTTCGTGCCTCTCCTTCTCGGTCGAAGCTCAACGCTTTCCATTCCCGGTCGAGTTCCGGCTCCCGTCATCTTGTTTGAAGCTCCATGCTTCCCCAACTCGATCGAGCTCCGGCTCTCGGTATCTTGGTTGAAGCTCCGTGCTTCCCCTTCCCGGTCGAGTTCCCGCTCTCTGCATCTTGGTTGAAACTCCGTGCTTTTCCAACTCGATCGAGCTCCGGTTCCCTACTCGACAGAAGAAATTGAACCAGGTTCGATGACGGTCGAAAGAAATACAAGTCCTTTTCGGACACGACAGAAGAATGCACTTTGGTGCAACCGACAAAATCTCTTAGCTCCTTCTCAGGTTATCCAAAAAAAAGGGAGCATAGGGGCAATGCTGCCAATGCCGCCAATGAAGGAGTATTTGGTTTACAAGTCTTCTTCGGACACGATTAACGTTGCATTTTCTTCTAGCAATTAATTGAGAAGGGAAGCTACACTTCTCGGAATTCCATTTACTAAAATATAATAGACGAGATGATGATCCAAGCACCAACACGCAGATTCTAAATTAAAAAAACATATACATTGGTGGGCAACAGCTCCATTAAAGCACTTTGGTACAAGTTCGCGTAACTATGAGCTTCGGCTGCCAACAAGGTCAAAGGTTTCCCTGACCTACTCGGTCGAAGCTCTGCACTTCCCTGCCAACAAGTCCAGAGCTCTGTTCTTCCCAGACCTACTCGGTCGAAGCTCCACGCTTTCATGACCAACAAAGCCGAACCTCCACACTTCCCTACTTGGTCGAGCTCCGGCTCCCAGCAATTAAGTTCCGGCTCACTTACTCGATCATGCTCTCTCGAGCGCCTTTATTCAAATCAAGTCGATATAAGCCTCCAAGTCCCCCTTTATAAAAAAAGGTCAGGCTAAAACTCCAAGAAGTCGATCAAAGTCAGCGTCTTAATCCGGCTTCCGCAAAACATATGGGTCGAGCTTTGGCTCTCTCAAAACTCACAAGTCGAGCTCTGGCTCCTAACTCCAAGGTCGAGCTCCATCTCCCAACTCTAAGCTCGAACCCCGACTCCCCCCTCTAGGTTGAGCTCCGACTCCCTCTCTAGGTTGAGCTTCGGCCCCCTCTCTAGGTCGAGCTCCTGCTCCCTCTCTTGGTCAAGACACGGCTCCATAGTTTAAGATTAAACTCCGCCTCTCTAATGGTCGAGCTCCGCCTCCCTTACTCGGTCGATCACCGGCTCCCGAGATAAAGGTTAGGCCCCGACTCTTTATGGTCATGCTCCGGCTACCAAGTCCAAGATTGAGCTCCGACTCCAAGGTAACAATCCTTGCCTGGATCAAACAATAGCTCCGGCTAAGGATTTTCTAAACCATCAGTTATTACTCGGTCGATTAAAAGTTAACATTTTGGCCCCACAACGAAGACCTACTCGAGAATTATACTCGCGTGAAACTAATAGCAAGCAGAAATGACTAAGTTTCAGAGGAGCCGCAATGCCATTTCCCCGACAAGATACGTGTCAAAGACCTTGGTCAAACGGTAGATGCAAGTCCAAATCGAAGCACAGACAAGAAAGTTTCCCTCCAAAGACCGAGAATGAAAGCACCACGGGTTTGCACCTGACCCCCTTCACTATCGGGTTAATCAAGCGACCCGTACATGCCAGTCCGACGACGCAATCATTTGGCCCAAATACATGGCCCTCGGCTCAAAGGAATCAAAACCCGTCCGAATAGTACAATTACCCGACTTCGAGTCCTGGTCCACTCTACCCACTACCCGATTAAGAACACTACCTACTAAGGCTTCTCAAGTACTTACCCATTACTTGACCAAGATTCTCAAGTACTCACCCAGTACTCGGCCAAGTACCCAACCCGCAATCGGGATCTAAGGAACTTCCGAGAACACACCTGGATTCTTGACCAAGAGCCCTTAGCGGGAACCTAGAGCCTCGATCACCCTGAGGGGAGAGCACTCCCGGTCGAGTACCACGCACACTCAACTTACTCGGACCGAGACCTTGACAACTCCACCCGAATTCGTACTGAGTACTCCACCTACTCGACTTTGAAACTTTGTCGACTGATAGCAGCAAGACCAGGAATACTCGACCATCCGACTTGAAGAATAGGGAATACCTCGGTTAGGAACAAGACACTTATGACCGAGTATTGAACAACCTTCTCGGGTACATAGCAGGACAAAGGACTCGGTACTAGGTCAGACCTCTTGTAGAATATCGAGCATCTCAAGTGTTTCCCGGTCAACTCCTCAAAATGTACTAGCATACAACCTACTTGGTATTGTTGACCTTTTAGTACAGCATATA
This sequence comes from Sophora flavescens, assembly GCA_030762895.1. NCBI lineage: Eukaryota > Viridiplantae > Streptophyta > Magnoliopsida > Fabales > Fabaceae > Sophora > Sophora flavescens. The sequence goes on from CM061070.1 coordinate 100,883,748, forward strand.
CCCGAGAATGGCAGCTTATTCGGGCTAACCCGTACTCGTTACGTGGTCGAATGCTTCGAAGCTTGTAAGCCGACTCAAGTGACTCCCGAAGCACATCTTCAAAAGCACCGAAGGTTATCGAGATAACAAATCTCGAATATTAGAAGGACAAGCCCGACTAACCAAAGTTCCCGGGAAATTTAACCATGGGAGCTAATTTAACGAACTTTCGGAATATAGCCTATTCTCTGTACACAGCTCTAGGCTAAGGGGCTTATGTTCCTGTCACGGGTTAGAACCTGGTTTATACAGTTGACCGTAATATACCACAATCGTTTTAGATCCAACCCATCAAGGTTCGGCCCAAAACATTGAGCCCACTCGGTCAATCGCCCTGCACCAGCCCACTCTCAGGAATATCCTTATAGTGCCGAGAGACCCGACTAACCGACCACATGAGCGCCTCTGCTGCCAAGCTGGCCATCCTGATATCTCCCGGGGAGAGGAAGAGAGCACTCCTGGGCAAACTCCGTAGGAAGATCCGAGAGAAGACTCTCGGTCAACCAGCACATAAGGGGAGAGAGTCACTCCAGTTAAAACTCAACCCGACAGAGGACTAAGTAATTTACTCAGACCTGTAGGCAATTCCACCGGAGGTACTAGCCTCTCGGACGAAGGCAGTGTATCTCAAACGACCATCGTACCTTACCCGTTAGATGTACTCGAATACCCTCAGGACAATACACCTCGTTAGGGCTAGCTGGAAATAAGGACATACAGCTGCTAGAAGGACACACGTCGTGATGATATTGGAGACCCTTCGAAATATCTGCTAACGGATCGAGGAGGGACCACGTGACGTACGAACAAGAACCCTACATATGTATATAAAGGGCAAGTCACCCGCTAAGACACCAAGCCACTTTCCAGGAAAAAACCCTAATCCTAGGGAACGACCTGAAACCCCATTTCGCCTCCGGAACACCCATCTTCTCTACGAAACGCCACCATCACCACTAGAACTACATAAGCCTTGATTCCCTACCGGGATACGTAGGAGCATAATTCTCACTCCGTTAGGCTCAATCCACAAAAACCCCACAACTCCGCCGAGCCGGAACTCATTGTTCCTACCCGGACAAAATCGGACGGAACAACTACAAGAGGTATGGGGGAGAGTAACCACCATCTACCTTATTGTGGGTGTGTGTAGTTTAAAGTAGGAAAAATTGCACTTTTGGTCCCTTAAGTTAATTGTTTTGTTCAAATTGGTCCCTTAAGTTTTTTTTGTGACAAACTAGCCCTTAAGTTAGGTTCGAGTGACAAAATGTGACTTTTTTTACCATTCCTGCAAAATCTCTTATCTTCTGACCCATGTGGCGTACCCTAACCTAGTTGGCAATGATATGACAATTAAAATAATAAAATAACAATTTAATTATTTAAAAAAAGAATAATTAATAAATAAATAGAATATTTTTATTTTTTAATTTCTCTCCTTATTCTCTTCTTCAACAACCCAGTGACCCACTGTATGTCTTTGGTGGCGGCGGCGAGTGGGCGGCTGCGATTGGGCGACGACGAGTGGCGGAGGCAGCACTCAGAACTGTCAAATCATTGTTCAAGGTATGCATTGCGTTCTTAACTCCTAATTACATCTAGAGCTCCACACTCATTTTTGTCTTGTCCAATTCATGTTTTCGTTTTGTCCTTTTCATGTTGTAGTTGTATATTGATTGTCTTCACATAAAGAAGACTGAAGTGTCCAGAAGCTTATAGAGGATGCTATGGATGGTGATTGTTGAAAATGGCCTGGGCAGGAATTCACAAGTTCTCTTTGACGAAGAAAAGGTACAGTTTGTACCTATTTTCTTTGAAACCCACTACTTGAACCCCCACAAGTGAAATTACTTGTCTCAGCAACTGGAAAATAATGTTGATTGATTTTGAACAGGGGAGGAGGAACTGAGAGAGGGTCCTTGAACTTTGTGAAGGTCTTAGCAACTGGTGAATATGGAAGCGCCCACAAGGTGTTTGGTGAAAATCTTGATCCAAAGTGGAATTAGGAAAATTTGGTACAGTGGTGGCGCTCTGACGGTACAGTGACGGTGCTCTGACGACAAAGGCGGCTGCGGGGAGGGTGGGGTGAATGCTGGAGATGGTGATGGTGGGAGTGGAGGTGGGGTTGTTTGAATTCCAGTGAGGATTGAAGAGGTTGGTGGAGCTTACTCAAATTCATGTGCAGTTCCTCGTCGCACCGCCACCGGAGAAGACCATTGCAGCCATCGCTCCGCCACCGGAGAAGACCTCTGCCGCTATCGTGCCGCCGCCACTGGAGATTGTAACATCCTAAAAATTCAAATATAATTATTTTAATAAAAAAAGGGTAGTATAAGAGTTTATTATAATTGTTTTCTTTATAATAAAAATCCAGTGGGTTCCACAATAATGTAAAATTGATTTAAAAAAATAAAATAAAAATAAGGATAAGAACCTACCCTGGACTAAATTATTGCAACAATAATGATAGGAAACATAAGCATATCAAGGCCCATTCTGTGTTACCCATTATAAATAGATAGTTTGAGTGTTTTAAGCCCAATTTCGTATAATATGACTAGATACCTAACTTCAGATGGATATTTCGTAACCAAAGAGAACTTGTTTGAATTCGAAATCTGCATAAGAAATATATCCCTGTCTCTTAGCTTTCCATAGACACCAAATTCGTCCAAATTGGATTCTTGTAGCTCAAGTTATGACCAAATTCGTACACACTATTCATGTTCCAGCGCCAGAACCGTTTTTTTTAAATTCTATCCACGTTTTAACTATCTAAACGTTGGTTTCAGATTTTTTGGTCTTCATAATAGTTGTATACAATTCTTTTATCTTTCCAACGATATAAAATTTATAATTTTTGAATGTCTATAACTCAAGATATAGGCGAAATACAGCACCATATGCAGAGTAAGCGGGCTTAGCGCGTTTTTACATGTTTTGGGCTATTGGGGGCTCTATAAATAGAATATTAACACTCTTATGGTGTCTTTTTGAACCATAATTACACCTAGAAACTCAAACGGCTAAGAAGAGAAGAAATTCAAGGATTAAGAAGAGATAGTTGTGGAAGAGGGAGTCTAGGAAGAGGAAGATGATGATAACTCTTGGCAAACGTTAGGATTCGCAGTAGGAAACGCTTAGAGCTATTTGGAGGTCTTCAAGAGGTGAGTAACAATACTTTTTATGAACCCTTTCCATGGTATATATGATTGTTTTTGTTGATAAGGGATTACCATGTGGTTTTGGGAGTCTTTAATTGACTTGATGCATATTGTTAGTAACCTAAATTCTAAAATTGAGGTTTTGTTTAAAAGGGGAATTAATTGATTAATTGATGTTGTAACGTGTTTATTCATGTATGATATGTTGTGATATTCATGATTGTTTGTTATTGGTGGAAGTTTATATGTTTAAAATTGGGGGAAATAGTTTGTTACATGCATGAGACATGACATATTTGAGTTATAATATGTTGTATGATGTTTGCCGCAATACCAGCTATGATAGGGGTATCGGAAAGTAATACCACTGTAATGGAGTATCGAAATTAACATCGTCATATAATTGGGATATCGAAAAAGAGCAATACCGCCTAAAAAGGGGTATCGAAAGTAACACCGCCACACGTTGGGGTGTCGAAAAGGGAGAAATACCGCCATGTGCACATGGGAGGTATCGAAATAAAAATGTCCCTGACAGGAGGGTGACATCGAAACATTCCTCATGAGTAGGGGTGGGCAATGGGACGCCATTGTCATGTGATGTGTGAGATTTATGGCATGCCGGCAAGAGACCAGTTTAGTTATGAGACCTTTGAGCCACTTGGATTAATTTAGAATTTACTTGGTATGTGGAATGTGATGCATTGAGACGAGTTGATCTTATGCTATATGTATTTGACTTGATGAAATTTTTGTTGTTATTAAAAGTATTCTTTTTATATATTATTTTGGGAAATTAGCGGATACCATGGACAATTTTTCCGGTTACCGTACTGGCTAAGAACAACACTATTTTCGAAACATTTTATAGATGTATTGTTGTGCACTGGGATTTTATATCTCATTATAAGTGTTGTTTTGAGAGCCCGAGGACATCGTTGTTGAGGATCCAGAGATCTGAAGAGTTATCTTTGATTAGCTAGTTGGTTAGTAATGTAGTATGGTTTAGAGTATTATGCGGACGACGTTCTTTGGTTTACATACTATTTTTCTCAGATTGTAATTAGACGCCCGCTTTTGAGGCTTTTTTGAATTGGATTTAATAATATTTTTCAATACTTTGTAAATACTATTATTTTATTTAATACGAGGTATTTTCATTCTTAGTTATTTGAGAAAATTTTTATGACTTGTGTTTTTTAATTAAATGTTTTGAAGGATTTTTATTGAAATTAATTTGGGTTACTAATGTAACGAAGGGCGTTATATTTTTGGTATCAGAGCAGTTCGATTCTAAATCGGATTGTGGCATTGGGGTTTTTCTAAAACAAAACTTGGGAGCATAGGATGCTTGTTAGAGTTATAAATACTGCATGCTATTCTTTGGGATATTGGACCTGATCAACCCAGTATTTCATTGGTAGTGAGCAGATTTACGGCGACTAATAGGCGAGGGACGAACATTGCACTTTCACCAGTTTTGGATCGTATAGCCAGAGCTATGCAAGCGTAGGCGGAGACTCTCCGTCAACTGAATGGGAATGAAGGCATTCACTAATGGAGTGGTGGCAACCTAGGACCCTAAGCACGTGGGACTTTTCGAAATCAAGAAGAATAATCCGCCATCATTCCGAGGCAGTTTAGATCCAAAGGAGACTGAATTTCTTGAACTCGTACAGGTGAAAAGTTACTCTATTGTTTGATTCATGAGAAACACATTCTTTGATATGTCTTTCATCTGTGAAATTTGGAGTTACCTATCTTTCGTTTGTCCTTTGATTCATGTGTTTCTACTTCTATGGGGGGATAATCTTATTTCTTCAGCTCTTGTTTAAATTGTTTCTTGTGCATCGGGACGTGCCTTATGTCATTGATCTTATTTGTTATTGATCAGCCTCTGGCTCATCTAGTTTTATAGCTAGTATGACCGTGGTTTTGTGCTAATTTTATATCATTTTCACCCAAATTAGACTTGATTGTCCTTAAGTAGTATTTTGAGTCTGTAAAGTATTTTTAGGTTAATTTAGTTGATTTAGAGTTAAATAAAGCACTTATGCTATTTTCTATTTTCAGGTTAATAAAAAGAAATAAATCTGGATCTTTCGCCCCGCGAGAAGGATGTTCGCCTCGCGAACCAGAAGGTGACTGTTCCAGAAATTGCCAACCACTCTGTCTCGCCCCGTGAAACATGACTCGCCTCGCGAGTAATCCAACCCTGAAGACCAAAAGTCAGCACGGTTTATGCATGTTAAAGGTCACGGCTGTGACAGTTTGGAATTTGAAGAGTTTCACCTCGCGAATGATAAGCTCGCCTCGCGAGAATACCAAAAGTTGAAGATTCGCCTCGCGAGACAGCGTTCGCCTCGCGAGTCCGCTGATTCCAGATTCTGTATATAAGTCAGTTTTAGACAGAACTGAGGGAGAGCTAGTAAGCTGGCTAGTTTTAGTCAGAGTAGTAGTTAGTCAGAGTAGTAGTTTTCAGTAGTTTATTTCTTTTCTTTTGTGTTTATTTATGTAATGGAGAACTAGTCTCCTAGATTAATCTACTGTAATTGGTTTCCATTACCACACTTGAGGTTCTGTGATTCCTGTTTTCATTTGCTTTTCTCTTTTCAATGCCATGTTATACATTTCTGTTTGTTATTTCAGGAGTGTATAGTGTTGTGTTGATTCATTTCGGTGATGTTATGTTTCTATACTTAATCGCGTTTGTTATTTCGCGTGTGTTCGTTCATGTTCGTTTGTTCATGAGGGCTTAACCCCGTTTGTTATTTCGGGAATAAGAACATATATCTGTAGTAATGATTTTGTTTGTTATTTGTTGCTACAACCGGGAGGGGATTAGAATCTGCTTAGGGCTTGGATTTATATGAACCAATAATGGGAAACCGAGAACAGTAGGTTGATCGTTTCTTAGCATATTTGTTAATCTCTTAACTGCTCTGTTTTTATTGCTTTGTTTTCTTTATTTTATTTCAATTACTCAAAACCCCCCAAAACTGATTTTCTGTTAATAACAACACCTAAGAGTCCTTGAGAGACGATACTTGAGTTGTCGCTTCCCTATCTACATTATTTTGTAAATGCTCGTTCTTTTTGGCGCGTGGCGACAGCGCGACCAAAAATTGGCGCCGTTGCCGGGGACTCTTGTTGTGTTATTAGCAGAAAATAAATAAATAAAAAAAAAATCTTTGCTGAATTAGTTTTGTATGCTTGTCTGGTTGTGAATTTTAGTACGTCCCATGGATAATTATATGCAAAATTATGTGCCTAATGTTTATTATGAGCAACCATGCATGTATTATCCTGACTTTAGTGAACCACCACCATGCACAAATTATCCTAATTTTGTTGGAGGTTATGAGTTTAGTAATGATTTTGGTATGCTTGGAGTGAACAATTATCCTAGCCAAGTAACCACCTCTGCACCTTCCGGACCTTCACTAGAGGATCTGTTCAAGCAAATGACTGCACAAATGACTGCACAAATGGAAGCAAGCTTTCAACAAATGGCACAACAAACTCTTGAATTTCAACGGAGGATGGAAGCAAGTAATCTTGAATCCCAACAGAGGAGCGAAGCTGAATCTCAGAAGTTGTCCATTCTAATTGATCAAATAGTCGCCAACTCGACTGCACTGCTAACTCCACAGTCCCTTGAAGAACATACAGAGTCACAAGTTATTCTTGAAGATACTTCTGATGATAATTTTGATAATACTTCTGTTGATGAACTGTGTGTTGAATCCCTTGATTCTAATGCATGTGCTGATTGTACTGGCACTGCTTTGTGTATAGATTGTTATGCAGGTTTATTCTTTTCAGGAAACATAGAAAATGAGGATCAGGAGGATCAAGAGGACATCTGCTTCACCGTGCTTGAGGATGATGAAGAACCTTTGGAAGTAGATGATTCAATTAAATCAAATGCATGTGTTGAGAGTGATGGGGTGGATGAATTAATTGCTGAATTTCCAGACATTCAGAATTTTACTGATTCAGTTTATTGTGATATATGTACTGACTCTACTAACACTAACATTTGTGTGGTGTGTGCTGAAATTTCTGCATGTATAGCAGGTGATAACTTTGTTAGTGCAGTGAATGAAGAACTTGCAGAAGTTGAAACAGCACCAGTAACCCCAGCTACTTGTTTACCACCTCCCACTGTGGAACAACCGGTAATGGAATTCAAGCCACTGGATCTTGCACCATGGCCAGTCCAAGGGGTTGAATCCCAATTTTATTGGGAGGATTTTGTTGAGAAAGCGGTCATCTTTGACCTAAGAGGGAGTGAGAAGTCCGCCGCACTGGAAGGAGTCACCGTAACTGTCAAGCACTCACTCCCATATCAAGGCTGCAAGTTATGGAAGCATGGAATGAACTCCCACCCTTTGGCTATCACTTGGGCCTTATGTTACAAGCAATGGGATCCTAGTGGACCACTTCAATGAGTTTTTTCTAAACCTTTTCCTTTTAATTATGCCTTACTTTATTTCTGTTTTGTTTTTAATAAAGCTCCTGAATAATTTGAGAAGCTCAGGAGTTGTGTTGAGTCTTTTGTTGGCAAGTTTGATGGGATTTGATTAATTTTTGCATAGATGGATTGCATGAGTTGACTGTTTTCCCCCTAGGATTTGATTTTTTTTTTTTTGAAAAATGATCCCCATGTGATTGAAAACTGAACTTTGAGATTTTGTTATGATGGCATGATTTACGATAAGTTTAGGGTGATAGGAAGCACACACTAGGGATAGAATCTCTGTCAAACAATTTGCATGAATGTCCAGGTGAGGTTTTGAGCCTCCAACATGTTTTCTAACTGTGTGAACTCACTTTAAAGTTGCACTTTCTTGAATTTGCTTGAGTCTCTTTTTGGTTTGCATGATTATGTGTTTGCTTCAAATGATTTAGGCATTTTCTTTGTAAATAGCTACTTAGCCTAAAATAACCACCCTTAATGCATGTTCCTTAGTTAGCCCCATTGAGCCTGATTAGCCTGTTAATTCTTGATGACCTTATGTTATGAGCCTAAAATCCGAAAAACCATGTTAACCCAATCTTAGGATTAGGAGAGCATGGAATCTTAGAAAGAGAAGGGTTGGAAGAAACTAAGTTTGGGGTGGCTACAATGTGTAATGTGTTGTTTGGGATTGAGAAAAAGAAAAAATACAATAAAAAGGTTGGAGTCAAAGGCCAAAAGAAAAGGAAGCAAAAAAAAAAAATAAAAAATAAAAATAAAAGTATTTGAATAAAAAGGCTGTAGTCACCCAAGGCAAATGAAAAGATGAATGAGAAAAGGAACTTGAGTGGAAATTCATTGTGTTGAAGTGTTTCATGCTCTCTTAGTTCCTTCAGCCTAGTTCCTTTGTATATCCTACCCTTAGCCAGGCCCTATTACAACCCATAAAAGACCTTTTGATGTTGCATGCATGTTTTCTGTGGGAGCCATTTTGAGATGAAAATCAAATTTATGGGAAGTGCTCTTAAAAGTGAAACTGAGTGAAATGTTGTTAGCCTGACACCAACTGAGCGATTGAGTGAACACTAAATCCCCTTGTGAGGAAGGCAGTTGTTTGAAATTGGTGATCTCCCTCTTGTGTGTAACTTGGATCCCCTGCTTAGATTAATGATTGTTTGAATGATGAAATTCTCAATTGTTTAGAATGAATGATTGTGGGGATTACTTTGCTTGAAAGGGGGGAACATTGAAGAAAATTATTTTGATGAAGTGCTTGAAATTTGTGCGAAAGTTGATTGAATCCTTTGAGCTTGCCAGGTCTTGAGTCTTTTTAAGTTTTTGAGTTGTAGTTTGCTTGGGGACAAGCAAAGTTTAAGTTTGGGGTATTTTGATCAGCCTCTGGCTCATCTAGTTTTATAGCTAGTATGACCGTGGTTTTGTGCTAATTTTATATCATTTTCACCCAAATTAGACTTGATTGTTCTTAAGTAGTATTTTGAGTCTGTAAAGTATTTTTAGGTTAATTTAGTTGATTTAGAGTTAAATAAAGTACTTATGCTATTTTATGTTTTCAGGTTAATAAAAAGAAATAAATCTGGATCTTTCGCCCCGCGAGAAGGATGTTCGCCTCGCGAACCAGAAGGTGACTGTTCCAGAAATTGCCAACCACTCTGTCTCGCCCCACGAAACATGACTCGCCTCGCGAGTAATCCAACCCTGAAGACCAAAAGTCAGCACGGTTTATGCATGTTAAAGGTCACGGCTGTGACAGTTTGGAATTTGAAGAGTTTCACCTCGCGAATGATAAGCTCGCCTCGCGAGAATACCAAAAGTTGAAGATTCGCCTCACGAGACAGCGTTCGCCTCGCGAGTCCGCTGATTCCAGATTCTGTATATAAGTCAGTTTTAGACAGAACTGAGGGAGAGCTAGTAAGCTGGCTAGTTTTAATCAGAGTAGTAGTTAGTCAGAGTAGTAGTTTTCAGTAGTTTATTTCTTTTCTTTTGTGTTTATTTCTGTAATGGAGAACTAGTCTCCTAGATTAATCTACTGTAATTGGTTTCCATTACCACACTTGAGGTTCTGTGATTCTTGTTTTCATTTGCTTTTCTATTTTCAATGCCATGTTATACATTTCTGTTTGTTATTTCAGGAGTGTATAGTGTTGTGTTGATTCATTTCGGTGATGTTATGTTTTTATACTTAATCGCGTTTGTTATTTCGCGTGTGTTCGTTCATGTTCGTTTGTTCATGAGGGCTTAACCCCGTTTGTTATTTCGGGAATAGGAACATATATCTGTAGTAGTGATTTCGTTTGTTATTTGTTGCTACAACCGGGAGGGGATTAGAATCTGCTTAGGGCTTGGATTTATATGAACCAATGATAGTGGGAAACCGAGAACGGTAGGTTGATCGTTTCTTAGCATATTTGTTAATCTCTTAACTGCTCTGTTTTTATTGCTTTGTTTTCTTTATTTTATTTCAATTACTCAAAACCCCCCAAAACTGATTTTATGTTAATAACAACACCTAAGAGTCCTTGAGAGACGATACTCGAGTTGTCGCTTCCCTATCTACATTATTTTGTAAACGCTCGTTCTTTTTGGCGCGTGGCGACAGCGCGACCAGTTATCTACGTCTGGGTTAGATGCTATTCTTGGTAAAGAGTGATTGTCGTTTAGACTTGTTGTCATAAAGTACTCTAATAGAACTATTTTTATTTTTGTTGCCTCTTCACAACCAATGTCTATTGATCCATCGGTGTCAACCCTTATTGTATTTGTTGTTTCATCTAATGAGTGCATAGTTGAGGGAACTCAATGATCGATACATACTGTAACGCCCTTCGTTACATTAGTATCCCAAATTAATTTCAATAAAAATCCTTCAAAATATTTAATTAAAAAAACACTAGTCATAAAATTTTTCTCAAATAACTAAGTATGAAAATACCTCGTATTAAATAAAATAATATTATTTACAAAATATTGAAAATTATCATTAAATCCAATCATTTGAATAAAAATTAAAAGCCTCAAAACCGGGCATCTAATTACAATCTGAGAAAAATAGTATGTAAACCAAAGAACGCCGTCCGCATAATACTCTAAACCATACTACATTACTAACCAACTAGCTAATCTAAGATAACTCTTCAGATCTCTGGATCCTCAACAGCGATGTCCTCGGGCTCTGAAAACAACACTTATAATGAGATATAAAATCCCAGTGCACAACAATACATTTATAAAATGTTTCAAAAATAGTGTTGTTCTCAGTCGGTGCGGTAACCGGAAAAACTGTCCATGGTATCCGCTAATTTCCCAAAATAATATATAAATAGAATACTTTTAATAACAACAAAAATTTCATCAAGTCAAATGCATATAGCATAAGATCAACTCGTATCAATGCATCACATTCCACATACCAAGTAAATTCTAAATTAATCCAAGTGGCTCGAAGGCCTCATAACTAAACTGGTCTCTTGACGGCATGCCATAAATCTCACAAACCACATGACAATGGCATCCCATTGCCCACCCCTACTCATGAGGAATGTTTTGATGTCACCCTCCTGTCGGGGACATTTCTATTTCGATACCTCCCATGTGGACATGGCGGTATTTCATCCTTTTCGACACCCCAACGTGTGACGGTGTTACTTTCGATACCCCTTTTTAGGCGGTATTGCTCTTTTTCGACATCCCAATTATATTGGGATGTTACATTTTTTCCACGAATTAAACATATAAACTTCTCCCAACAACAAGCAAACACGAATATCACAATATATCATACATGAATAAGCATGTTACAACATCAATTAATCAATTAATTCCCTTTTTTAACAGAACCCCAATTTTAGAATTTAGGTTACTAACAATATGCATCAAGTCAATTAAAGACTCCCAAAACCACATAGTAATCCCTTATCAACAAAAAACAATCATATATACCATGGAAAGGGTTCATAAAAGTATTAATTGTTACTCACCTCTCGAAGACCTCCAATGTGCTCTAAAAATTATTTATGATAAGAATTAGCGCTTCCCTAAAAATTCTTCTCCCGTTTGGTGGCGTTCTTGGATCTGTGTTGTTACGATTGCACTGGCGAGGAATGAAATTCTCTCCCTCGCTCTACTCGTGCGGCGCTCCCTGCCCAGGCACAGTGACCGAATTCTTATATGTATAGTACATTAAGCACAATAACTAGCGCATAGAATTCTCTTAGGTTTTATGATTCCTTTTTTTTTTGTGTTTAACCCATATAAATGGCTTTTGGTAAGGCCAAAACCTAAAAAGGTTACCTGGCCCGTACGCCACTTATATATATATATATATATATATATATATATATATATATATATACATTTTGCATTATTTATTTATTTATAATAGTTAAGTAATTTCCATAAATTCTTATACTATTAAATTTTTACACTAAACTTAATTATATTTTATTTGTAATATACTTTTTAATAACCTAATACTTTTTTTTTTCAAATTAATTATATTAATTATATTAGAATTTTAGGATGTTACATTTTCTCCCCTCCTTAAAGAATTTCGTCCCCGAAATTCATCTCATACACACACCTATTGTAACATATGTTATATTCAAAACTAAAAGGGTACCATACCTTAGATAATAAAATCTGGGTATTGACGAACGATGTCCTCCTCCATCTCCCAAGTGGCTTCCTCAGGAGTCAATCCTTCCCATAACACTTTCACCAATGGAATCGTCTTGTTCCTCAGAGTCTTAGTGCTCTTGTCCATGATTTGACTAGGCATTGTCTTATAGATCAAATTATACTTCGATTGTACAGACTCAGGAGCTACCACATGAGACTCATCAGGCACATATTTTCAGAGTTGCGACAAATGGAAAACATCGTGAAGGTTTGCCAGATGTGATGGAAGAGCCAATTGATAAGCATTAGGCCCGACTCTTTTAAGAATTTGGAAAGGGACCCATGAAACAAAGAATTTGCTTTCTGAATGACATTGACCACCCCATCCCAAACTTAGGAGCCACTCTCAAGAATACATGTTCCTGTTCCTAAAATCCTAAAGGCTTTCTTTTCTTGTTGACATAATACTTTTTACCTATTCTGCACGGTACGACCTTTCTCTCAATTATTCATTCTAATTGTATCTTGGTTTGAATCCGGTCCTAACAAGATCTCCTCACCTACTTCACACTAACATAAAGAGAACCTACATTTCCTAACCACATCATCAATATATATATAGTCATTAACTATTTCACCAAATAATAAGTGTACAATTCATGACACCTTAACCATAAATATATATATATATATATATATATTAAAAAGAAAAAAAAGACAATAATAACATTTATACAATTAAATCATTCACTTAAGCGTTTGTTTCTAACCATCCACCTATAACTAGAACACCTTCACTTGCATTTGATAATTATGAGAACTCTCACTAATTAAATTTATAGCAAACAATAAACAAAATAAATTGAAGTAAATGTTTATACCATCTATACATAGGTATAATAGTCTCTTACAAACGGTACACCAAATTTCTTATATTACTTACAGAACGGAGGAATTTTATAAATAAGAAAAATTAAGAAAGGAGAAGTAGTAGCGTCATCCACATATTAATTCTTATATAGTCCAAGATAATAATTTCACACACACACACATATATATATATATATATATATATGTATATGTATATGTATATGTATATGTATATATATATATAATTTCACTTTTTGTTGATAAGAAGATCTTACTTAAAAGAAAGGTGATTACAAAATAGGGAATAAGATTTAGTAAACTTGCAATTAAATTGTGCAAACATTGTGCAAAAACAACTGTAAAAATAAATACAACAGTAGTACTAAGAAATCAGTTCCATCTTGATCCTTGAGTAGGCACGTACAAATAAGAAACAACATCTTTTTCAATTTTTGATAAGAAATATAAGTTTTTTTTTTGGATTAGGCATGCCTTTAATCTATATGGAAAACAAATCCTAGGGGTATGTTAATCGCGATTAATATTTGATCACTTGAGAAGCAATATGAAATTCTAAGGAAATATATTTTTAAAAAATATATATTATATAACAAAATTACAACATAATAACAAAATTTGAGTACATATATACAACATCCATTTTTATTCTCCTCCACCAATTCATCTTTAAAACTTGAAACATTTTGGTTATTCATACATGTATGGTTAACATTCTTTTATGTGTCTCTTCCAATATTTTTTTTTCTAAGGCTCCCCTCCTCAGGAACAATGATCCTATTCTTAAACAACACTAGACCATTATTAGATGACACATACTTCTCTTGATCCATAAGAGATTACAATTCCCGGTCTAGAAACTACACGTGTTTAATCTATTTTCTAAGGTCACTACAAATTTTCAATCTATTCAATCTCAAGCTTAAAGCCTTAAATGGACATCCAAATTCATGTCTCTAGACTCTTCTATTAGGTTCATCTCTTGCAACCCAAAACTAGACATGTGCGAAAATTTCCTACTCAAAGCATCGACCATTACTTTAGCTTTTCTTAGATTGTTCCTCAACTCAAAATCATAGTTCCTAAGAAATTTCATCCACCTTCGTTGCCTTGTATTTAACTCTCTAATCCCATCTCTGCATTTATTTTACTAGAATCAACTGTCACTCTACTCAACTGATCCAAGGTCATCTATCCTAGGCAAAAGATACATATCCCAATGGGTACTTTGTCCAATTACATATTGTACACACACAACCTCGTACTCCAATCATTTTTTTAATCACTACAAGCACTCAAAAATTATTACAAAATCAAACATATTTCTTAAAAATAATTAAAGTGGAATTTGACCCATATTATAATTAAGCAAATATTTATTTAGGACCCGATAAAAAAAAATCACTGCATTGTGAAACAGTGTTTCAAGAAACATGAGCAAATTGTGATTCCAAATAAGTATCATTTGAATTTGGCAAGTGAAACCAATTCAAACATAAGTGACTTGATAAGGTGAGACAACGCTTCACAGGAAAACAATTAAATATAGAATAGAACAAATCAATTCAAGTGAGATTTACAATTATGCCATCAAACGAAGAGGAAAATTAACTAAAGTGAGAATAGCGCAAACGAAAATGAGATAGGGTTACAAATTTTGGATGAAAATAAAAGTAAGGATCTACATTTACACCTTAACAGAAGAAACAAAACGATAAGTTAAAACATTCTTTATAATTTTTTTTAAAAAAATATACATCTATCAAATTAATTCATCAAATAACATGGAAACATTTTAAGAATTCCAAACCAAATAATCAAGAACCCCAAAATGTTGATTCTTCATAATAGATAAATCTACATGTGAAAACTTCAATTTCCACATCATTTTTAAATTAAAAGAATCAAAACAAATCAAGAAATCACATCCTAAAAAAAAATTCATCCCATGGAGGTCTTGAGAAAATGTTTTGCTCACACGCTATAGGTGTTACTGTCTTGTCACTATAATTCTATACCTTACCAGGAAACAAGAGTATGCATCGGTCTTTGAGTTCCTTCAACTAAGCACTTATTACAAGAAACAAGAAATACAATTTGGGTCGACACCGAAGGATCACTCAACATTGGTTGTGAAGAAGCAACAAAAGAAAACAATAGTCCTATCAGAGTACTTTATGACAATAAGTCTAGATGACAAACAGTCCTTACCAATAATTGCATCCAACCCACACATTGATAACAAGTAAGAATGATGACATAAGGCACGTCTCGATGCACCAGAAAATGATTTAAGTAAGCAATGGAAGTAATAAGATTATCTCCCAAAGAAGTAGCAACACATGAATCAAAGGACAAATGAAAGATAGGTAACTTCAAATTTCACACATGAAAGATATATCAAAAAAATGTGTTGCTCCTGAATCAAACAATATAGTAACCTTTTATCCTATACGAGAAGGAGAAATTTAGTCTTCCTCAGGTCTAAGCTGCCTCGGAATGATGGCGGTTCATTCTTCTTGAATTCAAAAAGCCCCATGTGCTAAGGGTCCTAAGTTGTCACAAATCCATCAGTGACTAGCCTCCATTCCCTTTTAGTTGATGGAGAGTCTCCGTCTGCCCTTGCATAGCTCTGACCATACGATCCAAAGTCGATGCAAGTGCAACATTCGTCCCTCGCCTATTAAAAGCGATAAATTTTCTCACTACCAATGAAATACTGGGTTGATCAGGTCCAATATCCCAACGAATAGCATGCAGCATTTATAACTCTAACAAGCATCCTATGCGCCCAAGTCTTATTTTAGAAAAAGCCCCACTACCACAGTCCAATTTAGAATCGAAATGCTATGATACCAAAAAATGTAACGCCCTTCGTTACATTAGTGACCCAAATTAATTTCAATAAAAATCCTTCAAAACATTTAATTAAAAAAAAAACACAAGTCATAAATTTTTTCTCAAATAACTAAGTATGAAAATACCTCGTATTAAATAAAATAATAGTATTTACAAAATATTGAAAATTATCATTAAATCCAATCATTTGAATAAAAACAAAAAGCCTCAAAATCGGGCGTCTAATTACAATCTGAGAAAAATAGTATGTAAACCAAAGAACGTCGTCCGCATAATACTCTAAACCATACTACATTACTAACCAACTAGCTAATCAAAGATAACTCTTCAGATCTCTGGATCCTCAACAGCGATGTCCTCAGGCTCTGAAAACAACACTTATAATGAGATATAAAATCCCAGTGCACAACAATACATTTATAAAATGTTTCGAAAATAGTGTTGTTCTCAGCCGGTGCGGTAACCGAAAAAACTGTCCATGGTATCCTCTAATTTCCCAAAATAATATATAAAAAGAATACTTTTAATAACAAAAAAAATTTCATCAAGTCAAATGCATATAGCATAAGATCAACTCGTCTCAATGCATCACATTCCACATACCAAGTAAATTCTAAATTAATCCAAGTGGCTCGAAGGCCTCATAACTAAACCGGTATCTTGTCGGCATGCCATAAATCTCACACATCACATGACAATGGGGTCCCATTGCCCACCCCTACTCATGAGGAATGTTTCGATGTCACCCTCCTGTCGGGGACATTTCTATTTCGATACCTCCCATGTGCACATGGCGGTATTTCTCCCTTTTCGACACCCCAATGTGTGGCGGTGTTACTTTAGATACCCCTTTTTAGGCGGTATTGCTCTTTTTCGACATCCCAATTATATGGGGATGTTACATTTTTTCCACGAATTAAACATATAAACTTCTCCCAACAACAAGCAATCACGAATATCACAATATATCATACATGAATAAGCACGTTACAACATCAATTAATCAATTAATTCCCCTTTTAAACAAAACCCCAATTTTAGAATTTAGGTTACTAACAATATGCATCAAGTCAATTAAAGACTCCCAAAACCACATGGTAATCCCTTATCAACAAAACAATCATATATACCATGGAAAGGGTTCATAAAAGTATTGTTACTCACCTCTCGAAGACCTCCAATGTGCTCTAAAAATTATTTATGATGAGAATTAGCCCTTCCCTAAAAATTCTTCTCCCGTTTGGTGGCGATCTTGGATCTGTGTTGTTACGGTTGCACTGGCGAGGAATGAAATTCTCTCCCTCGCTCTACTCGTGCGGCGCTCCCAGCCCAGGCACAGTGACCGAATTCTTATATGTATAGTACATTAAGCACAATAACTAGCGCATAGAATTCTCCTAGGTTTTATGATTCCTTTTTTTTTTTTTGTGTTTAACCCATATAAATGGCTTTTGGTAAGGCCAAAGCCTAAAAAGGTTACCTGGCCCGTACGCCACTTATATATATATATATATATATATATATATATATATATATATATATATATACACATTTTGCATTATTTATTTATTTATAATAGTTAAGCAATTTCCATAAATTCTTATACTATTAATTTTTTACACTAAACTTGTTAATTATATTTTATTTGTAATATACTTTTTAATAACCTAATACTTTTTTTTCAAATTAATTATATTAATTATATTAGAATTTTAGGATGTTACACATACTCTAGATTTCTGGTAAGGTGGATATTCATAGTGACGTGACAGTAATACTTATAGCACGTGAGTAAAACACTTCCTTAAAACCTCAATGGAATGAACTATTGAAGTATGTGATTTCTTGATTTGTTTTGATTTTTTTTTTAAATGTGGAAATTGATGTTTTCACTTGTAAATTTGTCTATTATGAAGAATCGGGGTTTTGAGATTCTTGATTATTGATTTGGGATTATTAAAATGTTTTAATGTTATTGGATGAATTTTTTAATTTTATAAATAATATTTTAATTTGTAGTTTTGTTTCTTTTGTTACGGTGTATATGTGGCTCCTTAGTTTTACTTTCGTACAAAATGTGTAGTCCTATCTCATTTGCATTTACGCTATCATCACTTGAATTGATTTGTTATATTCCATATTTAATTGTTTCCCTGTGAAGTGTTGCTTCATTTTGTCATGTCATTTATGTTTTCCACTTTACCAAATTCAAATCATACTTAATTGGAATCACAATTTGCTCATGTTTCCTGGCACACTGTTTCCTGGTGCAATGATTTTTTTTATCGGATCCTAATTAATTGTTTGTTTAATTATAGTATGAGTCAAATTCCACTTTAATTATTATTAAGAAATATGTTTGATTTTGTAATATGTTTTGAGTCCTTTTAGTGGAAAAAAAATTGACGGGAATATGAGGCTATGTGTGGACAATATGCAATTTAACAAAGTAACCATTATGGATATGTATCTTTTCCTAGGAGAGATGACCTTAGAAAATAGATTAAGCGAGTGTAGTTTTTTAGACCAGAAATTGCAATCTCTTTTGGATCAAGAGAATTATGTGTTATTTGTTAATAGTCTCGTGTTGTTTAATAATGTGATCATTGTTCCTAAGGAGGGGAGACTTGAAAAAAAAAATTGTTAGAAAAGACACATAAAGGAACGTTAACCAAACATCTCGGAATAATAAAAGTGGATGTTGTATATATATGCTCAAAATTTATTATTATGTTGTAATTTGGTTATACAATTGTTTTTTTTTTTGAAATCACTTTCCTTGGAATTTCATATTTCTTCTCAAGTGATCAGATATTAATTGTGATTAATATACCCCTAGGATTTGTTTTCCATATATACCAATGGCATGCCTAATCCTAACAAACATATATTTTTTCAAAAAGTGAAAAATGTTATTTCTTATTTGCATGTGCCTACTCAAAGATAAAGATGGAACTGATTTCTTAGTACTACTGCGTTATATATTTTAATAGTTGTTTCTGCACAATGTCTGCACAATTTAATTGCAAGTTTATTAAATCTTATTCTCCATTTTGTTATCACATTTCTTTTAAGTTAGATCTTCTTATCAACAGTAGGTGAAACTATTTCCTTTTCTTGTGAAATTATCATCTAGGGCTAAGATAAGAATTAGTATGTGGATAATGCTACTGACGGGTTGTACCAATCCTTAGGCACCAAAGATGGTGAGAAATCTTTTTATAGGCTTGCTAAAAATAGGGAAAGAAAGAGAAGAGACTTGGACCAAGTGAAGTGTATTAAGGATGAAGAAGGTAGAGTTTTGGTTAAGGAACAAGATATTAAAGATAGATGGAAGAATTATTTCCACAAGTTATTTAATGAAGGATTTGAAGTTTTATCATGCTCATAGGTGCTTGACATCAGAGAGGAGGACCAAAATTAAACTTTTTATCGTAGAATCCTAGAGCATGCGATAAAAGAAGCTTTGAGAAGGATGGATAATGGCAAGGCAGTTGGACCGGACAATATACCTGTGGAGGCATGGAAGAGTCTAGGAAATAGAGCCATTAGTTGGCTCACGAAGTTTTTTAACAAGATTATGAGATCAAAGAAAATGCCGGACGAATGGAGGAGAAGCACTTTAGTTCCGATTTACAAGAACAAGGGAGATATACAAAATTGCGCAAATTATATGGGGATTAAGCTTATGAGTCATACTATAAAGCTATGGGAAAGGGTGCTTGAACGGAGACTAAAAAAAGAAACCAAAATCACCGACAACCAATTTGGTTTTATGCCCGGGAGGTCGACCATGGAAGCAATTTACTTGCTACGACGAGTGATGGAACAATATCGAAGGGATCAAAAAGATTTACACATGGCCTTCATTGATTTGGAGAAAGCGTATGATAGGGTGCCAAGAGAGGTTTTGTGGAAAGCCCTAGAAAAGAAAGGTGTTCGGATTGCCTATATTCGAGCTATCAAGGATATGTATGAGGGGGCCACGACTAGTGTGAGATAGCAGGGTGGAGCCACATAAGATTTCCCAATAACCATAGGTTTGCACCAAGGGTCATCTTTAAGCCCTATCTTTTTACCTTGGTCTTGGATGTACTTACGGAGCACATTCAAGAGCCAGCACCGCGATGCATGCTTTTCGTAGACGATATAGTTCTAGTTGGAGAGTCGAGAGATGATATAAATGGAAGGTTGGAGACTTGGAGACAAGCTTTAGAAGCATATGGCTTCCACTTGAGTAGAATCAAGACGGAGTATATGGAATGTAAGTTTAGCAAAAGGCGAAACACCTCTAGCTTAAAGGTGAAAGTTGGAGACCATAACATACCACAAATCACACGGTTTAAATATCTTGGGTCTATTATACAAAATGATGGAGAAATTGAGGGAGATGTAAACCATCGGATTCAATCAGGGTGGTCGAAATGGAGGGACTTCGGGTTTTTTGTGTGATAAAAAGGCACCTCTTAAGCTAAAGGGAAAATTTTACCGTACAACTATTAGATCGGCTATGTTGTATGGGACGGAGTGTTGGGCGGTAAAAAATCAACTCGAGAGTAAAATCAATGTAGCAGAGATGAGAATGTTGCGCTGGATGAGCGGAAAAACTAGACGTGATAGGATTAGGAATGATAGCATTAGAGAGAGAGTTGGGGTAGCACCTATTGTAGAAAAGATGGTTGAATCTCGACTTAGGTGGTTTGGGCATGTATGGAGGAGATCTTTAGATTCTGTAGTAAGGAGAGTGGACCAAGTGGAGGTCAATCCAATAGCTAGAGGCAGAGGTAGGCCAAGAAAAACTATAGGAGAAACTATTAAGAAAGATTTGGAGGCCAATGATTTAACTATTAACATGATTCATGACAGAACATTATGGCGCCGTATGATCCATGTAGCCGACCCCACCTAGTGGGATAAGGCTTGGTTGTTGTTGTTGTTGTACAAAATTCATACATTATATAAATAATATAAGAAATTTGGTGTGGAGTTTGTAAGATATCTATTATATCTACGTATGGATGGTATAAAACATTACTTCTTTTTCTTTTGTGGATTGTTTGCCATAAATTTAATTTGTGAGAATGCTTATAATGATGAAATGCAAGTAAAGGTATTCTAATTATAATCGGATGGACGAAAACAAATTCTTAAGTGCATGGTTTTATTATATAGATGTTCTAGCTGACTTCATTTAATTTTTTTTGGGGTTAATAGAGGTTATTCTTTGTGGGACTTACCACCCAACTTCATTTTAGGAGACTTTAATCGGAATAGGTTGAGTTTTTCTAATTATAGATTCATATGAATTTTTGTGACATGGGTTTGGTTTTGCCCATTCATGTGAATTTTTATGACATGGGTTTGGTTTTTGGACAGTTAGAGACTATTTTAAGACCTAACTAAGTGTCCTAAGTGTAACACCCCCCTTGGGCATTACCTTCTAAACACGTGCGAAAATAAAATTAAAAGATAATTTGCTGGTGCTTTCGGAAAATAACTTATATAAGTTCATAAGTGTCTGAAATTGGGTGTAAAATTTTTGTCACAACTCCATACCTAAGCCTTAATTGATTGACACACAAACTTACTATCATAGCTTGACAAGCCTATTTAATTTAAAGGATATACTTAAATACAAGATAGTAGTTTTACAAAAATTTCGACAGAGTCTCCTCTGTAATTCGGACATCCCAGATAAAATAACACCTGTTAAAATAATTACATTTTCACTCCAGAATTCCAGTTACACTAAATCCAACCAGGTATCAATTCATAAAAATAATAGTTATAGCCATAAGCTTTACAAGACCAAAAGAAATAGCTTAGATTTTCATTCAAAAGATATGCTCTCCGAGCTATAGACATTCCATTTTAAAATAAAGGCTCTCTGAGCCATACTTATAAAAAATAATCTAAATCTCAAACCCTAAGCTGGTCATTCTAAAAGTTATTCCGCAATTAATACCTCATCAAGCAACTAGATCTAAGCCTGAGTGACTTAGAAAGATTCCCCTGCACCATCTGTGTTAAGGTACCCAGGGTACAATATCGAACTAGAAGAATCCTGAAATGTGTGTAAGGGTGAGACGCCAATATATGGTTTTAACACAATAACTAAATGCGTGACACCACATAACACATATACATTTACCACACGAGCATTGATAAGCTAATAGTCTATCAATGGGTTCCACACCCCAAACATCATCCATAAAATTATGCATGACACTTCTATTCATCATCTAAATTTTCGTCCTAATCTCATGAGATATCACAACATCATATGAGTTGATCGGACTCCATAGCCACACTGGCTAACTTGGCCAACTGCCAATAGGTGCGCAACCTCTTCCCATCTTAAAAAGGCATACACAGCCAGGCACACACAAGGCCAAACACATTGTTAATGTCCACAACCAGTGGCTCTACCATTAGCAAGTAAGATGGGGTCCCAATCTCAATGTCCTCACTAGGCACATGAGATAATGCACATCGGAATTACCTTTCGCCGCTGGTAATTAATGCATTATGTCACAAACCGCAGGCACGTATGCCAAATGCATGTAAAACACTTTTGTTTTGTTCTTTTCTTTGTGATAATCTTTCTTTTGCCGAAGCTCAAAATGGCTTACGACTCACATAGTTTTAAAAACACTTTTAAAACTTTCATCACAACACAGGACCTCACAGTCCATAAAACTTTTATCAAAACATAGGACCTCACAGTCCGAGTGCTCAATCACGACACCTCTCGACCGGTGCACCAGTCTTAGGTTTGTGGCACTAGAAACATCTTCAATGTTTCAACACAGTATACCTCATGTATACAATATAGGCCCTCAAAGTCCAAATGACTGAGTCCATCACAACACAGAACCTTAGTACCCCGACGTCTCGGTTACTAAGTTCCACACCACTTTTAACACTAAATCAGTTTTGCTTTCATAAATTCTTTTCCAAAATTGGAAATTCATCAATAAAATCCTTAAATAATAAAACTTGGTTTTCACAAATGTGAGTCACTTGAGGTTTTAACTTCCTTAAAATATGTACTGCCGTGTCAAAATACTTGCCTTCTACTTTTTCCAAATATGTTATCACACTTTTCCAAATCATTCATCAATTATCACTTTTAAAGCTTCTCAAGCCAAAACTTAACTTTTTCCACTGAAACAACTTTCTAAAATCATCATTAACTTCTTTTCAACAATTAATTTCATAAAATAACTTTGTATAATATTGCAAACTTTCTTACATAAAAATTAGCAGTACAGAAACATTTTCACAATTTCGCTCTCATTGTGACTCGAGTTACTTTTACACTAATAAATCATCATCATCAAAACTCCTTATTTTTCCAAAATAATACTTTCCACCACTATTATATTCCAACGTTTCCCATAAAACCTAGAATATAATTTACACAGCTTATTAAAGCTTTTATCTGATTAATCGGTTGTGCACTGACCACAGTCAGGCTTCTCAAACAACACTCACAAGCAACATTCAACAACAAACCACTAGACAGATCATGCACCATAGCAATATCATATACAAATAATCAAATAATTTAAAACAGATCAGACACTGATACTCAGATATACAACACAACATAAACCACATAATCAGATAACCACAACCACATCAATTATACAGACTACACAACAAGCAAATGGTTATTGAGAAAAAATCCATCAGGCAAGCCCCCCTTACCTTTGAAGACAAGTAAAGGATCCTCGTCCTAATGCCCACGTTAGCTCATATCTACTCCATCAAGCAAGCATAGCCATGTCCAAACGTATCAGAGAGTAAATCCAACAACGCGCAACAACCAGAAAGCAAGAAATCAATTTCACATAATCAAACACACATCCTAACTTTATCTAAACACTTAATCTAATTACTAAACAAGGTTATTTTTAAAGAAAATCATGTTTGAAGCTCACGCTTCCTAATACCCTTTAAGAAAACTTTGTTTTGATCAAAAGATCATGAAAAAGAACTTTGGAAATCATCCATTAAGAGTCCTAATTGCACTAAATCATAATTAATTTCACAAAAACATACCCAAATTCAAATAAAATTAAATTGGGGATTTAGGGCTCCTTATTTAAATTTAGGGGAAACTCAGAATAATGAAATTGGTTTAGGGAAACACAAACTCACAGTCCCAATCTCATAAAACAACCTTAAATTTCAAGATTAAAGTCTGAAATCAAAGGGTTAGGGTTTCAAAAATCAGATTTGGGGTTTTAATTCTGAGACACAGGAGAGGGTTTTGACTCACCCAAGCTTGAAGACAACTTGAAGGCGGTGCTGTGGTGCTCCTCGCGGCGGCGGATGCGATTCCGGCGAGGTGGCAGTGGCGGTTGCAGTGTTCCTGTAACACCCAAGTACTCAAAACTTGAAGATAAGGCTAAGAGATGAAGGAAGGAACTTAAACTAACAAAGAGAGGTGAGAAACCACCATGGAGGCGACGGCACGCGGTGCTTATCGAGGTGGAGACGATCGCGCGACGGCAGCAACTAGTGCAGGCGGTGGCACCATCACATCTCCTCCTCCCTACGTTGAGCGGCGGCCGGCGAGCTTCCTAGTGGGGTGGCGGCGCTGCTATGGTAAGAGGAAGAAGGAAGATGAAGTTGAGGTGGAAGGAAGAAGAAGAAAAGAGAAGGAAGGAAGAAAGAAGAAAGAAAAAGTTGCAGAGAAGAAAGAAGAAAAGAGAAAAAAAGAGAGAGATAGCGTCGAGTGAGTGAGAGAGAAAAGAGAGAAAAGTTAGTTTTTAAACTAATTATTTAGTAATAGGTACAAAATGAGTGATAAATATTAGGCCTAAAATAAACATGCTTTTACTTTTTAGAATCTAAAAATAAAGATTGATAAGGATATGTTTTCGAAATTCAAGTTAGAGTAAAGATTAATAGTTGAATTGATCCACTAAGAAAATACTCAGTCCAAAATTTAATCTCTGATAATTGTCAAACCTGAATATTTTTAACTCTAAAATTAAATAGAATAGGAATATGAAAATGCTTTTCTCTTAATCATATTATTTAAAATAATTTTCTGTACTGGTATAATAGTGACAATAACGTAAATTATTGTCTAGTAAACATGCATTCACTGAAATAAGTCAGTGCTAACGCACCTAATAAAATAATTTGAAGAGAGTAATTTAATTACTCAGACTAAACCACATAACATAATAAACATAAACATCCAAATAAAATAATTAATCCTAGGTATAAAAACTAGGGTGTTACATTACTACCCCTCTTAAAAAAAATTTCGTCCTCGAAATTTTGTAGCTCAAAACTAAACAGGATGTTGTAATCTTACCTTAACTATAAAATCTTGCTTTGTATTCTCATCGCTTCATTCCTTTCATCTATAATACTATAACAAGATCGATTCTTATGCCATTATATTTATCCTCGAGACTTTTCACTACCGCATTATTTCCACTACCTTCGATATTTCACCTTAGTCTATTACACTTTAAAGAATAAATTCAACACTTAATCTCTTCACCTCTCAATATAGATCCATTTGAAAAACTTTCTCCAATATCTAACTTTCACAGCTAACATCAAACCCCACACTAACTTTACCATAACATCAATTAACCTTCTATTCAAGAGATGCAATCATAGTCTTAGTCCATTTGAGCTTAGTCTACTCTTCTGGTCATATCAATTTCACACTTTTCAAATCTCCAATCAAAACGTCGTAACATTCCTGAGTTGCACATGATAAACTTTACTCCAAGAACCTAAGAAATTCAATCTTATCAAAATTGAATCTTACCACATCCTTCATTTGCCTCTCATTTTCAATTTTGTTCTCAAGCCCCATTAATATCCCTGGTTTAAGAAATTTCTCATGCACATCTACCCTATTACCCAAAGAAAATACACAACTCCTAACAATTCCTTCATCTAAAGGCAGGGCTCCATTACTTATGCAAGGAAATGCTTGTATCGTATATGCCCTTATCTTATTTGTTTGCAGCCGAGAAAAGAGATTATAAAACAGAGTTTCTCTACGACCATAACCCCTAGGAGTTGCACCAAAACAAAGCCAAGAAATCCAAGTGGACACTCCCTAATGGCAATCTTGGATTTAAAATATCTAGTTTCCACTATGGATCATCAATCACATATTTACCAGAATAAGACCTCAAAGATTATAAACATTTCACCATAGCTTATTACACTCGAAAGACATAATCAAAACTTAATCACTTCTTGCCTCAAAATTTGTCTGCTAGTAAAACTTCTTCAACACCTTATCCTCACAACGAACATCAAGTTCAACACTAACTTTTTACCCCATCATACATCAACCTTTAACTCAAAATTATATCATAATCATTCCTTTGAACATATTCCACCACTCCAAATTATATCATAATCATTCATTTCAATCTTAAAGAATACGATTACATTTCTCCATGAAATTACAACCAAAAGGAATCACTTCGACTTGAATTATCCAAAATCATAATTCTTAAACTTTTCTAACAACTTAGTTTCACTCAAGAACTCCATTTTACTATTTCCGTTCAACTTAAGGAAAACTACCATATATATTTTTCCGTTAATCCTCGGACTCACGAAGTCAACATTAACCATAAACTTTGATCACTACTCTAATTTCCTTTAATAATATATCTACCTCGATCATGATAAAATCCATCGTAATCATCTCACTCAATAATGTTGAACTTAAGGGTTCTCATAATACCATTCACATCTTATACATTAACAAAACTCCTATCAACTCTGGTTCGTACTACCATAGAGATGACAAAAATTAGATACCACATTATCTCCCAACTAACCTGTTAAAGATAAGTCACCTCATTCCTTATCCATCCCACGGAGGATGATCAGCTGGATTTAGTCTCAACTTAGCCTTCAACACTTAAAGTAAACATAACCGACACACGTTGATAAACTTCCGTTTTTCATCTGAAACAATACTTGAAGATACTTCACGAAGTCTGAACAATCTTCTGATACATTATTCGGTTCACTAACTCCGCTTGTGGATCTTAACTCGTAAGAAGATGTAAACTTCACCAGTCGATCAACGATCACTTGAATTCAAACAAGACTCATACAGGTCTTCAGAAAACTCATAACAAAGATTGAAGGAATGCCAACATCTCAACAAGGAAGGTCTCAATTGTACATCTTGATGTGGAGATATCCATCTCACGACTGATGAGATAGGTCACACATCGACAAAATTTGAAAAATACGTAGAATTAAGATGATCAATGACAACAAGCACTTTCGAACGACAATAAGACATGACCTTAGTGATTATAAAAGAATTTCTCAAGAAAAGAAATTTTTTCTGAATTTCACTTTCACAAAAGCATAGAAAAAAATTTCATTAATTTGAATGATATCGGAACATCCAGTATGGAAAAAGATCATTCCATCAGGTTCGTGGATGTAAAATTGCATGATCAATACACATTTACAAACATGAATCTAATAAAGTTCATTCTTCCACAAGAATCTTCCAACGGATTCAAAGAATCAAGAAGTGAATAATGTTTAATCCCAAAAGGATTAATTCTTATTCTTAATACAAAGAATTTACAAAATGACGACTTTCACCTCTACAAAAAAAATAGAAGTGACGAAATTAAGTTTCACCAAGAAACTTCTGCTATCACAAAATTATCTGGGTTATAACTCAAGAAATAGTCATAACCACTTCTCTCAACAAAGTGTGAAAGTATCCAGACCAATCGATTCCTTTAAACCAATTCACTCAAATGTCTAATACATCGAGGATCATTTGGAAGTGTGAGTACAACTTCTCACAAACAAAGAAATGAATAACTGGAAATTTATGAATCAGCATAACTAATTCATGAGTCTTGACAGACTGCAAATTAAAATCAGAAAATATGTCTGACACATACCAACTTCACCGTTGTGATTATCTAATACAATCACAGGATTTGAGAAATAAATGTCAACTGACGAATACAAGAGAATCAAAGGGTACAATGAAGAGTTCCTCAATCACGAGACACTCACCCAAGATCGAAAATCCACTCGATTCATCTTGGTTCCAACCAACATACACATCTTTCTAGCCAAGCTTAGTATGACTACCTTGAATTGGGTACAATCCCGAACAATTTATCAATCGATCAAACATGCAAAGAGTTGATCTTTCTTCATAAACTAAATTGATGACACAAAAACTTAGATAAGTCATCACTCCAATCTGGTAATACCTCGTCTTCAAGTCGAATTTTTTTGAGTAGATGACAACTCCTCGCAATTGATTTACCAAATCAACTACGCAAGTCAGAGAATACTTGTCCATCATTCGTCCTTTTACCTAGCTGTCAGAAATCTACACAGTGACACAACCTCCATACTACAATTGGTGCTTCACAATGAAAACACTCGATCTAACAAATGATTCAGACCGCCGATCTTTCAGTTGAATCGAGTCGTCGAACTCGTTTCAATCTTTATAGGCAACATCCTACACAAAGGGACAGAGATCTGACCGCATCCAGAAACTAGATCAATCAAAAATCAATGTCCTTTGCTAACCATAAACCTAGAATATTTCCAGGGAACATTCTCGGTAAAACCTTATACACAAACACCTTGTTTCGAATGTCTGACACGATTCGCAAGGATAATCGAATGTCATATTCGAACCCAAGTAACATTCAAGATCTACGGTCTCCCAGGACATAAAACCCTTGGAAAAACCATCAACAAAACATATACTTGTGCGTCAACACACATTGCTTCAGCAAGAAACAATTAAAAAAAAAAATCAACCAGAGATCACACAACAAAAACTTAACAGACCTATTCCCCAAAGATCCCGAAAGACTCGACCAGCTCTGATACCACTCTCTAACACCCCCTTTGGGCATTACCTTCTAAACACGTGCGAAAATAAAATTAAAAGATAATTTGCTGGTGCTTTCGGAAAATAACTTATATAAGTTCATAAGTGTCTGAAATTGGGTGTAAAATTTTTGTCACAACTCCATACCTAAGCCTTAATTGATTGACACACAAACTTACTATTATAGCTTGACAAGCCTATTTAATTTAAAGGATATACTTAAATACAAGATAGTAGTTTTACAAAAATTTCGACAGAGTCTCCTCTGTAATTCGGACATCCCAGATAAAATAACACCTGTTAAAATAATTACATTTTCACTCCAGAATTCCAGTTACACTAAATCCAACCAGGTATCAATTCATAAAAATAATAGTTATAGCCATAAGCTTTACAAGACCAAAAGAAATAGCTTAGATTTTCATTCAAAAGATATGCTCTCCGAGCTATAGACATTCCATTTCAAAATAAAGGCTCTCTGAGTCATACTTATAAAAAATAATCTAAATCTCAAACCCTAAGATGGTCGTTCTAAAAGTTATTCCGCAATTAATACCTCATCAAGCAACTAGATCTAAGTCTCTGAGTGACTTAGAAAGATTCCCCTGCACCATCTGTGTTAAGATACCCAGGGTACAATATCGAACTAGAAGAATCCTGAAATGTGTGTAAGGGTGAGACACCAAAATATGGTTTTAACACAATAACTAAATGCGCGACACCACATAACACATATACATTTACCACACGAGCATTGATAAGCTAATAGTCTATCAATGGGTTCCACACCCCAAACATCATCCATAAAATTATGCATGACACTTCTATTCATCATCTAAATTTTCGTCCTAATCTCATGAGATATCCCAACATCATATGAGTTGATCAGACTCCATAGCCACACTGGCTAACTTGGCCAACTGCCAATAGGTGCGCAACCTCTTCCCATCTTAAAAAGGCATACACAGCCAGGCACACACAAGGCCAAACCCATTGCTAATGTCCACAACCAGTGGCTCTACCATTAGCAAGTAAGATGGGGTCCCAATCTCAATGTCCTCACTAGGCACATGAGATAATGCACATCGGAATTACCTTTCGCCGCTGGTAATTAATGCATTATGTCACAAACCGCAGGCACGTCTGCCAAATGCATGTAAAACACTTTTGTTTTGTTCTTTTCTTTGTGATAATCTTTCTTTTGCCGAAGCTCAAAATGGCTTACGACTCACATAGTTTTAAAAACCCTTTTAAAACTTTCATCACAACACAGGACCTCACAGTCCATAAAACTTTTATCAAAACATAGGACCTCACAGTCCGAGTGCTCAATCATGACACCTCTCGACCGGTGCACCAGTCTTAGGTTCGTGGCACTAGAAAAATCTTCAATGTTTCAACACAGTATACCTCATGTATACAATATAGGCCCTCAAAGTCCAAATGACTGAGTCCATCATAACACAGAACCTTAGTACCCCGACGTCTCGGTTACTAAGTTCCACACCACTTTTAACACTAAATCAGTTTTGCTTTCATAAATTCTTTTCCAAAATTGGAAATTCATCAATAAAATCCTTAAATAATAAAACTTGGTTTTCACAAATGTGAGTCACTTAAGGTTTTAACTTCCTTAAAATATGTACTGCCGTGTCAAAATACTTGCCTTCTACTTTTTCCAAATATGTTATCACACTTTTCCAAATCATTCATCAATTATCACTTTTAAAGCTTCTCAAGCCAAAACTTAACTTTTTCCACTGAAACAACTTTCTAAAATCATCATTAACTTCTTTTCAACAATTAATTTCATAAAATAACTTTGTATAATATTGCAAACTTTCTTACATAAAAATTAGCAGTACAGAAACATTTTCACAATTTCGCTCTCATTGTGACTCGAGTTACTTTTACACTAACAAATCATCATCATCAAAACTCCTTATTTTTCCAAAATAATACTTTCCACCACTATTATATTGCAACGTTTCCCATAAAACCTAGAATATAATTTACACAGCTTATTAAAGCTTTTATCCGATTAATCGGTTGTGCGCTGACCACAGTCAGGCTTCTCAAACAACACTCACAAGCAACATTCAACAACAAACCACTAGACAGATCATGCACCATAGCAATATCATATACAAATAATCAAATAATTTAAAACAGATCAGACACTGATACTCAGATATACAACACAACATAAACCACATAATCAGATAACCACAACCACATCAATTATACAGACTACACAACAAGCAAATGGTTATTGAGAAAAAAATCCATCAGGCAAGCCCCCCTTACCTTTGAAGACAAGTAAAGGATCCTCGTCCTAATGCCCACGTTAGCTCATATCTACTCCATCAAGCAAGCATAGCCATGTCCAAACGTCTCAGAGAGTAAATCCAACAACGCGCAACAACCAGAAATCAAGAAATCAATTTCACATAATCAAACACACATCCTAACTTTATCTAAACACTTAATCTAATTACTAAACAAGGTTATTTTTAAAGAAAATCATGTTTGAAGCTCACGCTACCTAATACCCTTTAAGAAAACTTTGTTTTGATCAAAAGATCATGAAAAAGAACTTTGGAAATCATCCATTAAGAGTTCTAATTGCACTAAATCATAATTAATTTCACAAAAACATACCCAAATTCAAATAAAATTAAATTGGGGATTTAGGGCTCCTTATTAAAATTTAGGGGAAACTCAGAATAATGAAATTGGTTTAGGGAAACACAAACTCACAGTCCCAATCTCATAAAACAACCTTAAATTTCAAGATTAAAGTCTGAAATCAAAGGGTTAGGGTTAGGGTTTCAAAAATCAGATTTGGGGTTTTAATTCCGAGACACAAGAGAGGGTTTTGACTCACCCAAGCTTGAAGACAACTTGAAGGTGGTGCTGTGGTGCTCCTCGCGGTGGCGGACGCGATTCCGGTGAGGTGGTAGTGGCGGTTGCAGTGTTCCTGTAACACCTAAGTACTCAAAACTTGAAGATAAGGCTAAGAGATGAAGGAAGGAACTTAAACTAACAAAGAGAGGTGAGAAACCACCATGGAGGCGGCGGCGCGCGGTGCTTACCGAGATGGAGACGATCGCGCGACGGCAGCAACCAGTGCAGGCGGTGGCGCCATCACATCTCCTCCTCCCTACGTTGAGCGGTGGCCGGCGAGCTTCATAGTGGGGTGGCGGCACTGCTATGGTAAGAGGAAGAAGGAAGATGAAGTTGAGGTGGAAGGAAGAAGAAGAAAAGAGAAGGAAGGAAGAAAGAAGAAAGAAAAAGTTGCAGAGAAGAAAGAAGAAAAGAGAAAAAAAGAGAGAGATAACGTCGAGTGAGTGAGAGAGAAAAGAGAGAAAAGTTAGTTTTTAAACTAATTATTTAGTAATAGGTACAAAATGAGTGATAAATATTAGGCCTAAAATAAACATGTTTTTACTTTTTAGAATCTAAAAATAAAGATTGATAAGGATATGTTTTGGAAATTCAATCTCCGAAATATGAATAGGAATATGAAAATGCTTTTCTCTTAATCATATTATTTAAAATAATTTTCTGTACTGGTATAATAGTGACAATAACGTAAATTATTGTCTAGTAAACATGCATTCACTGAAATAAGTCAGTGCTAAAGCACCTAATAAAATAATTTGAAGAGAGTAATTTAATTACTCAGACTAAACCACATAACATAATAAACATAAACATCCAAATAAAATAATTAATCCTAGGTATAAAAACTAGGGTGTTACACTAAGACTCCAAAATGAGTTTTGAACCATTAGGGTTAAGAATTGTGGAAAATGGAATTACGCGATTTGCGAACTTAGCGACGTCCGGTCAAGTTTTAGGGAATGGCGAAGAGGCGAGGTCTAGCTGAGTTCTACCGTAGAAATCCATCTCAGTTTAATGGTGGACATGGCCCGGAAAAGGCTGAGCTCTGGATTAAGGAAGTAGAGAAGATCTTTAGGATTATGGAATACCCTGATAATTGGAAAGTGACTTGTACGACATTCTTGTTGGTAGGAATGCTGGAGTTTGGTGGAGAGAAACTTGCTAGCTGGTAGTGACTGGACAGGAAGCGATCACCTGGATTGCATTTCGGAGCAGATTTCTGGAGAAATATGTTCCCACTAAAATGGGTCATCCCAAGGAGACTGGGTTAGTGTAAATTATTTTTACAAATATACCCTTAATGATGTTTGACCAAGTCTTTGAAGAGGTGGACCATTTTAAATGAGCTGGACCTGGTTGGCAGCACTTCATTGGTCCACATGAGCTGGGTAAATCTGACCCCAATTTTAGGGGGGTATGGAAGAATTCACCAAAAAAATAATTATTTCAAAAAATTAATAATAAAGTGGAAGAAAATAATATGACAATTGTATCTGAAAAATATCTTTTTGATTTAATATATTTTTAAATTTATTACACTCTTAATTTATTTCCTATTTAGACTTTTCCTTTTCCCTAATTCCCTCCTTATCTTTCTCTTACGCTGTCTCAGTCTCTCTAACTTCCATATTTCTCAATCTTTAAGAATATCAAGAAACAAAAGAGAAAGACAGGCTGCACTTTCAGTCTTTCTTTTGAACTTGGTGTTTCTTCTAAACTTTGTGCCCTTTCAACTTTCTATCTCTTTATTTCCTTCTGAATCAAGAAAATATCACAGTGGTGCGCTTTGATTTAATTTCGAACTGGGTGTGCTTTCCTTCAATTTAATTCTGAACTTGGTGCACTTTCTATCTCTTCATAAACAAATTTCAATTTATCATATTATATTCTTGTTCTTATATTTTAAATAATTCTAATTTTTATGGTTATTTTCATAATTAAATTGAAGTTTGATGCTCTGAAACTTTGGAACAAAGTGAGGATTTTAGTTGAAGGTTTAAAATCAGGGAATAAACAATCATGTTCTATTGTTTCATCTTATTGTTATTTACTCATTAGAGTCACCTTGATTTGATTTATAGATTATAATTTTGTGCTTTTGTCTATAGTTGTTGTCTAATTGTTTGAACATGTTGCCTAGAAAACAACTTTCAGGTCATCTAAAACGGAAAAGAAAGAAACAAAATGAAATTGATAATGAATCTCAAAGGGGTGATCTTGATAAAAATTTGGTCAAGCATACTACAATTCCTATTCAGAATGATGCAAATCCAGATAATTCAGAGAATGAACAACTGAATAGGAATAATGTAGAGCAACATATTTTGGTTGAAAACAATGAAAATGAAGGTGAACATCATGATGAAAATGAATATTTTGATGATGTAGGTAATAAAGAAAATGATTCTATCCACACTTTTGTTGATGAACAACCTAGTCATTCTATTCGATTAGACATTTGTGATCCAAGAACATGGAATAACCTTAGAAGTGACTTACGAGATGAAATACTAAAAGATAGTCCTAAAAGAGATATATATGTCAATTGTGAATGGTCCTAAGGATACTTTTGGTAGGCACTTCGCATCATCACATTACATTCGTTACTGTTCTAATGGAGAAAAACAAAATAGGAGTTGTCTTGTTTATTCAAAAGAATTAGATAGAGTTTTTTGTTTTTGCTGTAAGTTATTTGGTACAAGTCACAAATCAAATCACTTAGAAAATGAAGGTTTTATTGATTGGAAACATCTTTCTAAAAGGCTCAAAGAACATGAATCAAGTGGTGCACACATGGCTTTCATGAGTAAATGGATTGACTTACAAATCAGATTTCAAAAAAGCATAACAATTGATAAAGATCTTCAAGCGCTTATAAGAAAAGAAAAAAAAATGGAGGGATGTTTTATTTAGGATAATTTATGTTGTTAGATATCTTACTGAACAAAATTTAGCTTTTCGTGGAAAAAAGAGATGATTAATGTAGAAAACAATGGAAACTTTTTTTGTATTGTTGAGATGATTGCTGAATGGGATCCTGTCATGCAAAAGCATTTTGATCGCATCAAGCATAATGAAATTCATTATCATTATCTTAGTCATAAGATCCAAAATGAATTGATTAATGTGTTAGGTAATGAATTTAAACGTGCAATAGTCCAAAGAGTTAAAGAAGCAAAATACTTTTCTGTGATTCTCGATTGTACTCCTTATTATGTAAGTCACCAAGAACAAATGACTCTCATACTACGTTGTGTGGATGTTTCTACAATTCCAATAAAAATAGAAGATTTTTTTGTAGAATTTTTGAAAGTTTTTTATACAACAGGTCAAGGATTGTTTGAAGAATTACAAAATATTTTAGAAACTCTTGGTCTTGATATTAATAATGTGAGAGGACAAGGATATGATAATGGATCAAATGTGAAAGGTAAACATCAAGGTATGCAAAGAAAATTATTAGATATAAATCCTAGGGCATTATCACACCATGTGGTTGTCATAGTCTTAACTTGATGCTTTGTGACATTGCAAATTCTTGTACTAAAGCAAAAGACTTTTTTGGAGTGCTACAACATATTTACACTGTATTTTCTCATTCCACAAAGCGTCGGAAATTTTAAGAGATAATGTGAAAGGTTTAACTATTAAACCATTGTCACAAACACGTTGGGAAAGTCATGTGAATAGTGTATATGCAATTAAAACTCAAGCTTTAGACATAAGAAAAGCTTTACTTCAACTAGCTGAACAAGATAATGATCCAAAAATTAAGAGTGAAGCTGAATCTTTAGCAAGTCATGGAATTGGAAACTTTGAGTTTTTATTAGCTATAGTTATTTATTTATTAAAAAAAAAATATTTGGTTTGAGTTGTTAACTGCTGTTAATGAAATTAGTAAAAGTTTGCAAAAAAAAAAAAAAATACATGTGTATTGATGTAGCTATAGAATCAGTAAAATGTTTGATTAAGAACTTGGAAAAATATAGAGAATCTGGATTTGCAAATGCTATAGTTAGTGCTAGAAAAATTGCAAATGAAATGGAGTTTGAATGTGTGTTTGTTCAAAAACGTCAGATTCGTAGGAAAAAACACTATGATGAAAAGCCATCTGAATGCACATAACCAATCTTGAGTTTGCTGAGGTGTCTTTTAGGATCCATTATTATTTATACATTGTAGATCAAGCAATTAGCTCACTTAATAGAAGATTTGAGCAGTATAGCACATATGAGGAGACTATTGGTTTTTTTGTTTAGAATTAAAAGGTTTAGGTCATTCGTTGATAAGGACTTGAAATTATGTTGCAAACATCTTGAATCTTATGTAAAACATGATAATTCTTATGATCTTGATGGGGAAATTTTATTTGAAGAATTAAAAGTCATTAGAAAGGTTTTAACAATTGAATCAAAATCAAGCTTTTTGATATTGAGTTCTTTGAAGACATTTAATTATTTTCCTAATGCATGCACAACTTATAGAATAATATTAACTATCCATGTTACTATTTTATCAGCTGAGAGAAGTTTTTATAAATTGAAACTTTTAAAATCTTATTTACGATCTACTATGTCACAATGTAGATTAAATTGTCTTGCTTTGATTTCTATCGAAAATGATTTTTTTAAAAACCTTGATTATGATTGGATTATTAATGATTTTGCAGCAAAAAAAACAAGGAGGACAATCTTCTAATGATTGTAAGGGCATCATTTTCCTGATTTCGCCCAAGGCACCCAAAATCCCAGGACCAGCCCTGGACTAGAATAACAATTATGGTCAAAGCACATGTCAATCAACAATGTAGGAAACATAAACTTTAACACTGCATACATAGTGTCCGATAGGGATATAGATCATTTATGTTAAAGTACTGATATTTCACATAAAGAATAATGAATATAGAGAAGCATAAATAATTAAGAGAGATATTGTAACCCCCGGGTGCTGACGAGGGCGGGGAGTGGTCGCCGGTGCAAAGAGAGCATGGACAAGGAGCGACTCCTGGCAGGCTTCTAGGCGGAGGGGCATGTGAACGAACCGATAAAACACCGGAATAAAAGGGATCCTGAGACTGTGTAGGTATGGGACTATACAGTTGATGAAGGCTTATATGAATATGAATTTATTGGTTCTACCTATACTAACAAGATGCATCTTCTTTTCGGTAGCCCATCACTTAAGAACTCCATAGTTAAGCGTGCTTGACTTGGAGCAATTCTGGGATGGGCGACCTTCTGGGACGTTTTCCCAGGAAGCGTGTGAGTGAGGACAAAAGCACGCTGAAAAGACTCGTGTTGGTTTGTAGGGACAGTCGTCAACCCATAGAGTAGCCAGGGATGTTCCAAATGGTATCAGAGCGGCACCTCTCCCAGTACGGTGTGACTCATGGCAGGCTTCTAGGCGGAGGGTCACGTGAACGAACCGATAAAACACCGGAATGATAGGGATCCTGAGACTGTGTAGGTATGTGACTATACAGTTGAGGAAGGCTTATATGAATTGATTGGTACTACCTATACTAACAAGATGCATCTTCTTTTCGAAAGCCCATCACTTAAGAACTCCATAGTTAAGCGTGCTTGACTTGGAGCAATTCTGGGATAGGCGACCTCCTGGGAAGTTTTCCCAGGAAGCGTGTGAGTGATGATAAAAGCACGCTGAAAAAACTCGTGTTGGTACTGGAATTTACTCAGTCATACAAAATATTCAAAGCATGCCTCATTCACTTAATAGAGGACTTATTTATAGGGGTTACTCTTATCCTATTATCAGAATTAAAACATAACTAACTAACTCTCCTGCTTACCTACTAGTTTGTTACAACTTTGACCCATTCCCATTAAAATTTTGACCCTTTCCTTTTCCTATAATAAACTTGTAGACCTTTTCCCCATATGGTTTCTCCTACGGTTTGTTGCTCTGAATTGGCCCTAAAAATACCTCCTCCCTTAGAAACAACCTTGTCCTCAAGGTTGAAATCTGGAAACTGATTTCTAATGAGAGGTGCCT
This sequence comes from Sophora flavescens, assembly GCA_030762895.1. Classification (NCBI taxonomy): domain Eukaryota; kingdom Viridiplantae; phylum Streptophyta; class Magnoliopsida; order Fabales; family Fabaceae; genus Sophora; species Sophora flavescens. Next base: position 100,921,618 of record CM061070.1, read on the forward strand.
TCCCAAGTAGCTTCTTCTGATAGTTTTCATTGCCACTGCACCAAAACTTGAGGAATTTCTGTGCCATATTGAGTAATTATGCGACTGCCCAGAATTATGAAAGGTTGGTAAGTCTCGGTGGTGCCTTGCAATTCTGCTAGAAGATCAGGTTCTACTTGATGATTACCTACAGCTTTTTGGAGCTGAGAAACATGGAAAACTGGATGTATGTGTGCTTATTCAGGGAGCTGCAATTTGAAAGCCACAACTCCAACTTGTTGTAGAACTAAATATGGACCATAGTATCTTGGTGAGAGCTTAGGATGCATCTTTGTAGGCATAGAAGTTTGTCTGTGAGGTCTGATCTTTAGGTATACCCAATCTCCTGGCTGAATCTGAGAATCTTTCCTATGCATGTTAGCATAATGAGCTATCTGGTTTTGTGCTTTTTGCAGATGGAACTTTAACTGCTTCAAGGCTTCATCTCTGTCCATCAAATCTTGTGCAACTGCTTCCACAAGTGTCTCCCCGAGGATAAATTTAGCCAAAGAAGGTGGAGGTTTTTCGTATACCACCTCAAAGGGTGTGCAATGTGAAACACTCTGGAGGTTGATATTATACAAGTATTCTGTACAAGTTATAAAATCTGCCCACGTCTTTGGTTGTTATGAACTGAAGCACCTGAGGTAGGTTTCCAGGGTTCTATTAAGGACTTATGTCTGTCCATCCGATTCAGGATGGTAGGTTGTGCTCATCTTTAATGTAGTACCATGCAATTTTAAGAATTCCTGCCAGAAATGACTAATAAAAGTAGGGTCTCTATCATCGACAATAGAGATAGGAACCCCATGCAATCGAATGATCTGAGCTTATTCCCAATGAATTTAAAACTGAACAACGTAGATTGTTTCTCTCTACACGTTATGAAGAAGCATATTTAATTTGCAATATGCAGTAAAGTTAAAGACAAAGCTTAGGATAGAAAACAAAAATAAAAAATAAAGGGCAAAGATTCAATCTGAGATAAACAAGAGGGCATTGAATCTTAGGGTGGAAGGTTCATAAACAGGTAAAAGACCAACCATCGGCTTCTCCCTTAACAACGTGCCTTAACAACAAAATACCTGAATATACATGGACTTGTCTGTAAGGTGGCGTATGGTTCCTGAAATATTTTATTTCCAGACAAATTACATTTTGGGGAATCACATTCCCGGGAATGTTTCTTTCCCATCTTCGCATATGAGAATAGAGTTTTCACAAGTTTAAAAATATCATTCACTAATTTTATTCTTGGACTATTTTATGCCTGAGAATAAATTTTTAAAACTTGTATCAAACATAAGAAACTTTTATTCCCTTGCCAACATTCCTGGGAATACTTTTATAAAACTTGTACCGAACGCTACTTAAGGGTAATAGTACCTTATATAATTAAGGAAATTCAATTGACAAAATTTTGGGTGGGAACATGAACTCAAGCATAAAAGTCTCATTTAGTTTGAGTCTTTGAGGTAGAGAGAGAAGAATTCATATTTACGCAACAAATAGAGTACTTCCAACATTAGTGAGGACCATTCTATCAATGTCATCATTTCACTGAAGGAAATTTACATAAACATAGATACAAATTACAGCATATTACATGTTTGCATGTTGCATAAAAGAGAAGGTTTAAGATTAGGATGTGTTCCTGGTGCTGAAGGATCCATTGCAATAGTGTTCAACTTTCCTATCCAAAGAATATCTTCTTGAAAGTCTTCCAGAAGTGAGTGAGAAGTGAGAGTGAACTCCCAACCTAATGAGTCTATTTTGATTATTCACCATAAATAAAACTGTTAATGGGGACAGTTTTATAACTCATCAGATGGGATTAGAGCGACCTCTCATAATACTTGTATAAATGGCCCAATCCATCATGATCCAATTATAAGACAAAGCCCAAATTACAATATTCATAAAATTGACCCATGCATTATTAGAAATAAAATAAATTCCATAATTAATATATCAATGATTAATGATTTTAATTGTTGATAAATAATAATCCATACAAGAGATAAAGAAAGTTCAACAATTAATCTTCACTCTCACTTCACACTCACTTCAGGAAGACGTACTGGAAGATATTCGATGGATAGGAAAGCTGAACACTATTGCAATGGACTTTTCAGCACCAGGTACAAATCCTAATCTTAAACCTTCTCTTTTATGCAATATGGTGTAATTTGTATCTATGTTTATGTAAATTACCTTCAATTAATTAGATACATGTTATAACTATTGTGTAAATCATATGAACCCTAATTTAGGGATTTTACTAAGATCATGTTATATCATTGTTGCATGTTGTTGTTGTGACTTGATTTTCGTGTACCAAAAATGGTTTTCCTGGAACCGTTCTTTTTTTTTATACCAGAAATTCGAAACCTTTTCTTCACCCAACATTTTCGAAAATTGATCGAGGGCTTCTGTTCCTGCATGCATTTCGAACATCATAGTAAAAAATCATGCGTTTTAGTTTGACGAACTGAGAGAATTTCTCCTCTCATTTTCGCGGGTTTTTCTTCGCACGAAGCCTAAGTTTTCGTATCAGATTTCTTCCTTAAAATGACGCGAATCATGAAATTGTTATGGGGCTTTTGTATTTTGGCAACTTGTGATTAAAACCCCTCAAACCCCATCAAAAATTAGTGAGGAAAATTGAAGAACCAATCGAATCTCGTTCGTGGGTCGTCGCGACCCGAATTCTACAATCCGGGTGAGGAAGATGACTTCCTCCACGACGCCCACTCGAGGGTCCATCGCGTGGGCCCACTTTCAAAGCCCAATTTTTTTTTTATTTTTTCACCAAAATTATTTATTTAATATTCTGTGTTTTTTGGCATTTTTTTTGGAAATTTTTGGATATCCCTATATATTTGATATCATTAAATCCGAAAATAATGTGCAATTTTAAATATTGTACTCTCAGTTTTTGGGTCTAAAATTTATTGTGGTCATTCCATAGTCTTTCAGTGACATTTTGATATGGTTTTCCCATTTCAGCAGTTTTTTAGCTTAAAAGTTGTTTCATAGATAATCTATCATGTTTAGCATTTTACTTAAATTTATAAAAAAAGCTTTTTTTTAGGAAAAAAAAACTGTTTTATGCCATCTAGTTTTTTCTAGTTAAGATTTTTGTGATTTGATTATTTTTCATTATCAAAACTCTCTTCCCTATTTACCCCTGAAAAACTAACTTCTAAACAAATATTATTAAATTATACAAATAACATCATACCCTTTTTGGTAATTTATTATATAAAGTGATTTTTTTACACCTCCCAAACAAAATAGATTATCTTAAAATCGCTTTTCAGCAAACAGACCCAAACAAAAACAGATTCTGATTATAATCGATTATCTCAATAATCGATTATACAAAAATTGATTATCAGCATAATTTTTTTTTCAGCTTTCCCAAACACACACTCTCTCTATTTTTGATGTCACTGCAATAGAATAATTTTGTTTAGGCCTTAACATAAATTGTTTATTTCATTATTATGCATGATATAATTTTATCATATTATTTTGAGCATAATTATTCTTAATTTGTGCTCACCTATCGTGGGTACACTTATAGAAATTTTGTGAATTTAAATGATTAAAATTTTTATTTAATCGTAGTTGATATTGCATTAATAATGATTATGCCCTATCGATATGTTGTTATTAATGTAATTAGTTCTTAAGTATAATGAGCCATTGATTTTATGCTTATGTCTATCACTTTTCAAATACCCTATCGGTATTAGAATTTTGGTGATATAAGAAATCTGTATTAGGGGCATGTTTGGCTTGACAAATGTGGAATAGTTTATTCTTAAATACATAATAATTTATGTATAATGTTTCTCTATTGTTTTGATGTCAGCTTTCTTCCCTAACTCTGTAAAGACTCTAAATGGGACCAATTATGAGGACTGGAAAGAGTCTATAGATCTCTACCTGGCTATCGCTAACCTTGACTTGGCCTTGAGGGTCGAAAAGCCTACATCCCTCATAAATGAGTCTTCCTATGCTCAAAGGATTTTCCTTGAAAAATGGGAACACTCTAATAAGGTGTGCCTAAAGGTGATAACGTATACTATGGAGAAGTCTATTAGACAAAGCATTCCTGAAAGCCATAGTGCCAAGGAATATTTCAAATCCGTTGGTGAGAAATTTACACTAATGCATGAAGCACTTTTAACGTCTGTTAAAAGTGACTTTTAATGTCAAAAAAATACTAGACATTAATACAACCGATGTTAAAAGTCACACTTTTAACACCTGTTAAGAACGTTAAAGTTTACTTTTAACGTCGGTTTTTTAATTAACAGACGTTAAAAGATTACTTTTAATATATGTTTCTCTATCTAACTGATTAGTCAACAAACGTTAAAAGTAATCTTTTAATTTTATGCTTCACAGACGTGAAAGATTACTTTTAACGTCTATTGTATAAACAACAGACGTTAAAAGTATTCTTTTTTAAATATTGGTTATGCAATATATCCCTTTCCCAGCTCCCTGCATACACTAACAAGTCTAGAATACAGAATTGCACAGAATTTGCACAGATTACAGAATTTGCATTCCAATTCAGAACTAGTCACAATTATACAGAATTTTCCTTTACACAATTTAGAATATATTCTATACTAGCTAACACAAGACCAACACACACACACACACACACACACACACATATATATATATATATATATATATATATATATATATATATATATATATACATGTTAATTCATACAAACTACTCAATATCTTCCAAGTATGCAGGATCTATATTTTCTAATCTTTTCTCTACAACGTATTTAAAAAAGAACGTTGCAAAGCGCAACCTCAAGTCTTTAAAATCCTCTTTAGAAAGAGGAGATTAATCGCTAAAAGCTTGCACAAGTTCAAATAAAATCAACATTAAATTAAGTCATCAAAAAAAAAAATATAATTAAATAACTTGTTTAATTAATTACCTTCTTCCATCCCTCAGTAATAGATGCGGAGAAAATATTCAACATATGAAATATCACATAATATGCACACAACTAACCATCTTTTTATCTACGAGACTACAAATGAATATGAAATTTAATGTTAACTAAATGTATATATTGTAATTATAATATTAATTACTATTTAATAAACTACATACCTTGAGGATAATCCATTCAGGATTTGTTTTTGACTTTAAAGTCCTACTTTTCCCATTAGCACAAGAAATGCTACATGCCTTCGTAGCGCTATAATAAACAAAATATTCATGTCAATTATTTGTTCATGTGTAATAAAATAACAAAAATGTTATTCCAACACCCATATCAACAACCATACGGTGACAACCGTATATATGAACAATGATTTGTCTTTTTTTTTTGTTAAATATTTAGATTTTTTGAGTACTAACATTTTTGGTTAATTACTTGGAAATATTTGGTTAATCACCTACAAATATTTGGTTAATTCAGTTCATTATATGGTTAATGGGTCATCATGAAGCTTACAATCATTTTCCACAACCATGTAAATATTTGGTTAATCACGTGCAAATATTTTGTTAATTAAGTTCATTATATGGTTAATGGGTCATCCCAAAGCTTACAATCATTTTCCACAAACATGTAAATATATGGTTAATCACCCATTAACCATATAAAGAACCGAATTAACCAAATATTTGCACGTAATTAACCCTATATTTACATGTTTGTGGAAAATGATTGTAAGCTTCAGGATGACCCATTAACCATATAATGAACTGAATTAACCAAATATTTGCACGTGATTAACCAAATATTTACATGGTTGTGGAAAATGATTGTAAGCTTCAAGATGACCCATTAACCATATAATGAACTGAGTTAATCAAATATTTGCACGTGATAAACCAAATATTTGCATGTAATTAACAAAAAATGTTAGTACTCAAAAAAGCTAAATATTTTTTTTAAAAAAAAGGTCAAAATTACAAAAATGCCACTGCACAGTGGAGTTGTAGCTGGAGTTGTCGTACGTGGGTTGTTAGAATAACATAGCTGTAAAAAACAAATGTTACAAATTAAATTAAATAGAAGTTTACGTACGTATTGAATGAGGCTGCCACCTCCTTCTGCGGCTCTTGGTGCAGCGAGCATAAGAAGACTACGATATGCTTGGTAGGATGAAGTAGGACCAACTGCCAATGCTCTCGCCATATGTAAGGTGCCATATATATATATATATATATATATATATATATATATATATATATATATATATATATATATATTGCTGATCACTTCCTCCCATTAAGTTCTGCATGTCTGCACTGAGTTTACTGTGATCGGTCAAGAAATCAACTAGAATGATTGTGGGGTCTAAGAATCTGTAAACATTGTAGCCCCTGTCAAGTTGAAGGCGATGTAGATACCTAAGATATGAAATAAGTAGATTTTAATTACGTAATATATTGAAATAAATTATAAAATTGAAATAAATTATAAAATTAAAATGTACTTCCAGATACTTGGAATCGTGTTGGCTATCCATTGACCATATGTGCAAAATTGACCAATATCCTCACCGGTGAAGTGTAATCCACACCAAATGCACACAAACGAGTTAAGGGAGACTGACGATGCGTTATCGGCTTCGGCTTTGCCTTCAATTGTAAATAAAGAAAGCATAAGTTTAATTGAGAATAAAGAAAATATAAGTAATTGAGAAATATGATTACGAATATACCTGGGACAAATCCAACTCCCGCTGTTTCAACTCCAACTCACACTGTTTCAACTCCATCTCCCTCTTCGACAACTCCTCCACCTCCACACGTGTCTTTGGACAACTCCCTTTTGTGCTCACGTGTGAAGGTTGGGCAACTCCCGCTGTTTATTGGGATTGCATGGATGAAAACTACTTCATAAGAAATTGCATGAAGGCTGGGTTCGTTAGAAACCTACTCATCAGCTTATATGTAAAACTTGGGTCGGCAATGAGCTCATGTTTAACCTCTTCTCTAAGCTCCTCCTTATCGATCACCTGCTCGACCCGCCTATGTGACGTGCATGATCCATGGAATTTCTTAATGCCCACCGTCCCTAGAACACCACTGACACGACCAGGGTGGTCGTCTTTGCCTAGGGCAACGACCAAGATATCCCGACGTCCTTGTTAAACGAATGAACCTTGCGAGCTTTTTTCCTTCAGCTCCTCCTACAAAGACGAAATTAAAAAAACGTGTAAGACAATGTATTACAAATATCAAGTAGAGTGGCAGTTAGTTTGTTACTTACAATATTTTCCGCTATTGACAAGACAGGCAAGATTAGAGGTGAGCTCTTCTACCTTCTATTGAAGTTTGACAACTTCTTCAGATTGTGGCGTCTCAACTATGATCTCAGCTTTAAGCTTACTGTTTTCCTGAGACAGTTTGTCGCACTCTTGAGTCTTATGTTCATGCTCTTTTAGGAGTTTCACATATTGACTCTTAAGTGTTCTGAACGCCTTAGTTAAGTAGTTAGATTACTCAATCAATTCATCATAGGCATCTTGTAAATCCTTAAAATCAGAAATTACCTCTGAGTCTGAGTCTGAGTCAGCATCTGCCATGAGGCATAGATTTGCCTCTTCGCCTTCTGCATCTTCATCGGATGAGCTGCCATCAAGATCTTCCCAAGTTGCCATCATCCCTTTCTTTTTCTTTTTATAGAAATTTTTGAAGGGTTGCTTTTGCAACTGAGGACATTAAGATTTGATATGTCCTGCCTTCTTACATTCATAGCATACAATAGAACTTTTGTCAGAACTATTGTTCTCTTTGAAGTATTTTTATTTATTGAACTTCTTGAAAGGTTTCTGAAACTATTCTTTTTCCATAACTTCCTCATTTTTCTAGTTAGTAATGACATTTCATAATCACTGTATGAGTCTTCTTCAGAAGCGTCTGACTCTGGATTTGATTCTTCAACCTTTAGAGCTTTTGAAGAACCTTTCTCTGCCTTGAGAGGAATGGACTTTCCTTTTTTATTTGAGCTGTCTTCATTCAGCTCCTGCATGTTCATATACTTGTAGAGTTCCAAGAAGATCACTCATCTGAAGGGTTGTCAGATCTTTGGCTTGAGTTATTGCTGTAACAGGTCTCCACTGTTAGGGCAGACTCCTTTGAATGCTAGCTTTTGGAGCAAATCGTCAAGATTATGCATTTAGTGTATTTGGCTGGAACTTCAACACTTTTCAATATTTATGTTTTGAGTATCGGTGAGATGAATCTATCTTTTTTTCCTTGGTTAAACGGATGGAAAGGGAAAATCATGAGAAGTCACGTTGTGGGTACAGGGTGATGGCTAAACGTGAGTGATTTCAATGGATTTATGACTTGTCATCTTTGTGCATTTCCCATATTAGTGTCAAAAGGGCAATGTTCAAAGTGTAAACTCCCTGCAAATATAACGTTTTTTGATGCTGCTAGGTTCATTGATATTCTTGGAATTATTATTGGTTATGATGTTGCCTTTACTGTGGAAAGTGAAGGATTTTTCCACAAGCTAATTTCTAAGAACACCTCAAATATAACAGTATCCTCATCCTTGCCTATGAAGTTTACGTACTAACTTACAAGAGGATTTTGAAATTGGTGTGGTAATAAAAGAGTACAGAGGTGAATAGATTTGATAATAATATTAAGTTAATATATATATATATATATATATATATATATATATATATATATATATATATATATATATATTTGAATATTGATTAGCTTATGAGTTATGGCTTTGAACAATTATATTATTATTATTGAATGGTCATGTGAAGGTTCATTATGTGTTGATATTGAATATGATAATATATGATTTTTTTTATAGGCGAGAATATATTATTATGATGACTATATTTTTGCATGTATTGATTATGAGTGAATTAATAATGATGACGTACTTAGTGGAATGGATTGACCAAGTATGGTTATGAATCTTTAGGTAGGCAAATCGGGGAGCGGGAGACTCCGGTATATAAATAACATCGTCGGGGACGAGGGGACCCCGTTAGATACCCCGGACGTTGAGGAGGGATGTTGATGTTTGCCGGAGGATACGGTATCTCCGGGGTATGAAATTAAAACCGTCAGGGTGGGGGACCTTGAGTGGACAATCCCAAGTAGACCCAAAGATTCAATATATATGATATGAAATATACCCGCTTATGAGTGAGATGCGATTTATGAGAAATGAGACTAACGCAAGCCATTCCACAAGTACTCGTATGAAGAAAAAGATGTTTACTTGACATACTGTTTTCTCATGAAATTATTTGTGTATAAATGGTTCTGATATGTTGCCTGGAAATGATTATTTGTTTATTTAATCGAGTGCTTGCTTGATCGTGTGACCTTATTTTTGTACTTGATTATGTATGACTGCATGTGTTTGGGGGAAACTCCCTCACTGAGTCAGTGGACTCACCCCACATTTAAGTTTTCAGCTGCAGGTATCTACGAAGATGCCAGAAGCCTTTTGGATAGATTGATGGGTTATACTCTTAGTTTTGTGTTGTTTTAGTTAAACAGGACTTTGTAATTTACTTTTTTTTTTCTCTGTGTAGTTTGTTACTCTAATGTATTTATATTCATTGTTTTGTCATAAATAATGAATCTAATTACCTGTTTTGGATGAATCAAATTTACGTATGCCGGTGAGGCTGCGAAGGAGAAAGAGAAGGCTTTCCCTTTCGATCGGTCATGACTACAAAAAAATCGGGTCATGACAAGATGACTATGTAGTGTATCTTCAGGAGCATGAGGTTGATCTCCACGATGATGATGATCCTATCAATTTTAAGGAGGCAATCTCTAGCTCTCATGCTTCTGATTGGTTAAATGCTATGCATGATGAGTTGACTTCTATGTCTCATAATATTGTTTGGGATCCCGTAGAATTACCAATTGGTTGCAAACCTGTTGGATGTAAATGAGTTTTCAAAACCAAGCACAGTCCAGATGGTAGAATTGAAAGATACAAAGCCAGACTAGTAACAAAAGGTTATAGTCAAAGAGAAGGCGTCGATTATAAGGAGACTTTCTCACCGGTCTCTATCAATGATGCTTTGCGAGTTGTAATGACTTTGGTTGCTCATTTCAATTTAGAACTTCACCAAATGGATGTGAAGATGACTTTTATGAATGAAGACCTTGCTGAAGATGTTTATATGGTTCAGCATGAAGGTTTTGTTGAAACAGGCAAAGAGAGGTTGGTTTGCAGGCTGAAAAAGTAGGCAATGGTGTCTAAAATTTGACCAAGTTGTCACTTATTTTGGCTTCAAGGAAAATGCCTCAGACCAGTGCATTTACTTAAAGAATAGTGGGAGCGGATTTATAATTCTTGTTCTTTATGTTGACGATATTCTTCTTGCTAGCAGTTGCACTAATCTTTTGACTGAGACAAATTTAATATTGTGTAGCCACTTTGATATGAAAGACCTCGGTGATGGTTCAGTTGTTTTAGGCATCCTGCACTAAATCTTTTGACTGAGACAAAATTAATGTTGTGTAGCCACTTTAATATGAAAGACCATGGTGATGCTTCAGTTGTTTTAGGCATCCAGATTCATCGTGATAGGTCATGTGGTGTTATAGGATTGTCTCAAAAAGGTATGATCTTGTGATCAAACTAGCGATTGATAAACTGATTTTTCATGAAATGGTTGCTCATATTTGTTTATGGAGGAATTGATTGGTATGATCCTGTGCACATCTCAAATACTTGAAAATACTAAAAGTTGCATAAAAAATTATGAGGAAGCAAGATTAATTCAGGAATTACTAAATTGATCAAACAATGATAAATAGATTATTCAATTGAAAACATATTCCTCCAGAAATCAGGAACAAATAAACCAGTTTAAAAACGAAAAAAATCACACACATATACAACTTACTCTTTCCCACCTTGCCATTTCATTGCTAGGCTAGAGAGTTCCTTCTTAGAGGAACCATTTTCATGTACCGCATAAGAAGCAGCAACGCTGAAGTCTTCAATTCTTCGGCGTATTTGCAAGCTTTCATCGTCTTCCATTATTCTCTTTATAACTTTGGCAATTTCATCTCGTTTTACAATTCCAGTTTCATCAGCATCCTTTGTCCTCACTGCCACTTTAAGCACCTCTGTAAGCGTTACTGCATTCATTTTTGTTATGGTTCAATGCCTGAAAAATTGCAGCAAACAGAATATGTAAAGAAAATGCAGCAAAGTTCGAAGAACAGAAAAACTTACATGCAAGAAAGTTAAAGACTTAAAAAATAGAAAGATTAAGGAAGAGATAACACCAAGAATTGTTAACAAGGTTCGGACCAATTTCTCCTACATCCCCGGGACTGAATCCGACTTGAGAAGATCACTATGAATCAGAGTTTTCAGCTCCTTGTTACAATCACAGAACTTGTTCATCAACCACCAAGTTCCCTAGATTTTCCCACAGTTCTCCCCTCTCTTAATTCTCCAGATTTTTGCTCACAAGTCTCTAATCTATATCTCAGAATGAAAGTTTTTAATCTACATCACTCTACCCCTGAAATCATGGCTTTATATATACATAGCCTACAACAGAAAAGGAGAGAAAAAAGGACCCCAAGAACATAATGAAGATGATTTTGTTTTAACCCTAACTGATTTTGTTGCATGAAGGCAAGACAGACTTGCGAGTGACAGCAGTAGAAGATGGGCCAGAGAGACAAGCATCAGAGTGGCAGCAGAAGAAGATGGGCCAGAGAGAGTTGAACTTGGGCCAAGCCCAATGTACCATATCACAACAATTCTCCGCCTTGGTACATTGAGATTGGACACTTGGAGCTTCTCAAATGCAGATTCATCTAGTCCAGTTTATTCATCAATCAACTCTGATCCTCAGCAAATCCAGGCAGTGTTTGAATTTACTGAGTGTTACAGGCTTTGTTATCATGTCTGCAGGGTTGTCACTAGTATGAACTTTAGCAACTTCAACTTCAGATCTTTCAACAATGTCTCTGATGAAGTGTAGCCTGACATCAATGTGTTTGGTTCTCTCGTGACACATTTGATTTTTACACAAGTGTATCGCACTTTGGCTGTCACATAGAACACAGACAGATTTCTGATTCAAACCCAGTTCTGAGACCAAACCCTTGATCCATAGAGCTTCTTTTATAGCTTCTGTTAAGGCTGCATATTCTGCCTCTGTGGTTGAGAGTGCCATAATATGTTGAAGTGATGCCTTCCAGCTGATTGTGTTGCCAAAGAGAGCGAATGCATACCCAGTAAGAGACCTCATCTTGTCTAGGTCTCCTGCATAATCTGAGTCCACAAAACCCTGAACCTATTGAGATGTGTCACTGCCTTTGCAGTATACTAAACCTGTTTCCTGAGTACCTCTGAGATATCTTAGCACCCATTTGACATCTTGCCAATGTTCCTTGCCCGGATTTCCCATAAACCTGCTGGTTACATTGACAGCATGAAAAATTTCAGTCCTAGTGCATACCATAGCATACATTATGCTTCCAATGGCATTGGCATATGGAACTTTCATCATCTGTTCCTTGTCTTCAATAGTGTCTGGTGACTGAGTGGATGAGAGCCTAAAGTGTGTGATAAGCCTCTGGCTTATCTAGTTTTATAACTAGTTAGACTGTGGTTTTTGTGCAAATTATTCGAGTTCAATCTCGTTTTCGCCCAAATTTGGCTTTGTTTTGTTCCTAAGTAGGCTTTGACTCGTTCTAGGCATTTTTAGTAGTTTTTAGTCTATTTTGAATAGAATTATGCTTTGTGTTTCTTTTTTATTGTTTCAGGTTAGAAGTGAAGCTCCGAGAGTCAAGGAAAGTCAAGAAACAGTGGAAATTTCCATTCTGGAGATACTCGCCTCGCGAAAGGATGCTCGCCTCGCGAGCCTGAAGACCAGCCTAAGAAGCAACAGTCACCTTTTCTGTCTCGCCTTGCAAGTCACAAGCTCGCCTCGCGATCCCGAAGGCCTGACTGTGCCAGAGAGGTCATCTTTTCGGTCTCGCCTCGCTAGTCACAGTTCGCCTCGCTAGAATTCAAACTCAGGATGGAGCCAAAACTGAAATTCGCCCCGCGAGAGGATGATCGCCTCGCGAGAGTCCAATTTGAAAGCACGCCAAAACTAATTTTCACGTCGCGAGAGTATGCTAGCCCCGCGAAAGGGCGAGAAAAAGAATCCCTATATATTGCTGTTTCAGATCAGATTTGAGGGAGCTCTCTGGGGAGAATCCGAATCCTAGTAGTTTTTCCACTGTTTAGAGTAGCGTTTAGGCCAGTTTCTTGTCTCTTTGGAGCTGCTTCTCCCTTTTTCTTTTCTTATTTTACTATGGAGGTTATGTCCGATTATTTGTCTATGAGCATGAGGAACTAATCCCCTCGTCTGAGGGAACAATGAAGCCACCCATGGCGGTGTAGATTCGATGTGATGTATGTCTTTCTCCCTTTTTTCAATTAATGTTTTCCAATTCTGATTTGATTGGGTTGATCATATGCTTGCGTGATTGACTTGTTAACGTTGATGAGGCTTAGTCAGCGATTCGCGTTTAGAACTTGAATTGGGATCATCGATCGAATATTGCACGAGAGTGAGTAGGAGATCGGTGCAACCTTATAGGGAACAAGAATTAACAGAGTTTGATGATTAGGATTATGAGACCTAGTAAGTAATTAATCCAATCTTCGAATACGTCCTAATGAGCACGACAGTGGATTTAGGAGAATTTGGGGGTCCCGGTTGACATTGTAATTGAACTTAGGGAGGAATTCATCATCACTTGGGTATGCATATTGGGTAGGTGGATTTGTGACCTTGGACATTTTAATTTCAGATTTTTAGTTAATTATTTTATTAGATTTGTTAATTTGAATTCGATCCTATTTTCTCTCTCTCAACCACCTTCTGTTACTTGACCAAACGTATCGGATTTCCCGCGGATTAGTTGAATTGGTAGCCCAATCCTTGTGTTCGACCTCGGTAAATTCTTACCGTGTTATTTTATTACTTGCGACGACCCGGTACACTTGCCGGTGACTCATCAAGTTTTTGGCGCCGTTGCCGGGGATTGGCACAACCAATTTTCCTAATTTGTAGGGAAGTTTGATTATTTGGATAAGTTATTTTTATTTTTATTTTTATTTACTATTATCTCTCTCTACTTCTTTGATTCCACTTGGTCTTGCCTTGTTTTGTATGCGAGGTACACGAGGGAATGCTTCCGGGTTGCGAATATTGTAATGGAGACCATGACACTTGGAGTTGTCCGTTCTACTTCTCTCAAGAATATGTGGACTCATGCCATAATTTCTATGACAGCGTGCCCCAGGACAACTATCAGGGTCAGAATCAGTATTGGGGTTATATGAGAAGAGACCATCCGGGTTTTGCTTGGAGTAATGCTGGCGATGGTCTAGCTTGGCAACCACAACCTCAACAGAATTGGCAACAACAACCTCAACAGGATGGTGGAAGACAACCTTGGGAGTTGGCTCTTGAGAGAACAAATGCGGCAATTTATAAGTTGGCAATCTATACAGACACAGCATTTGAGAAGGCGAATGCGGCAATAGAGAAGTTGGGTCAGCTCGCAAAGCAACTAGATGAGCATCTCCCAGGCACTTTCCCAGGTGATACCGAGAACAACCCTAAGAACCAATGCGAAGCCATAACAACTAGAAGCAGTAGGGTGTTGGGATCTAACTGGGATGCAACTAGTTCTCAGGGAGTTGAGGAAGACAAGGCCCCAGAACAACCACATGTTGAGGAAGAGCAACCTGAGAAAGAGGAATTGACAAGTGACAAGGCCCCGGAACAACCACATGTTGAGGAAGAGCAACCTAAGGAAGAGGAGTTGGCAAGGGACAAGGCACCGGAGCAAGGGGGTAGAGTTCAAAATGAAGATAAAGTGGTAGTGGATTTCACCATGCTTGCCAAGCAACCTGAAATTACTGCATTGGATAACTATGTTGGCTTACATGCATGTGTGGACATTGGTAAGTTAGACCCTCCCACTTGTCTGGCACACTTCCTCGAGAAAACACCATTTGACCCGAGAGGAAGTGAGTTCATATTTGCAGAGGTCAATGGAGTTTTCACACTCAGGCCAGGTGAAATTATGAATAGAGTCGTATTCTTGCCGAAAGGGCCACTTCACAAACCGTGGGATCCGGGTGGAGGATCTCACATGATGAGCGTCTCTTGGCCCTTGTGCCACAGGCTATGGGATCCAGGTGGATGCTTCTTAATAAGTCAAGCTAGTGACGTTAAAGAAGCGCTTATTGGGAGGCACCCCAAGCTAGGTATCCTTTATTTTTAGTTTTGTCATTTTCATTTATATATAAAAAAACTTGATTCGCCACGTGAATCCCACAGGTGGCACATGAGGCAGAAGCCCTGAATCTCAGAGGCTTGCTCACGCTTCTGTCTCGCGTCGCGAGGTATACTTTCGCCTCGCGATTCTGGGCATCATCATCTTTTGGAATTCCAGATTCACCTCGCGAGATACTACTCGCCTCGCTATTCTGGAAAGTGTGAAAACAATTTTCCAGATTCGCCTCGCGAGTGATCTCTCGCCTCGCGAATCTGCACTTAAGGTTTTAATTTGCAGGAGTTCTTCCAGGATGCTATGCAACAAAAGGGAGCCCATGAGACCAATTGGATGAGGGGGCAACCATGGAAACTTGATCAGGGAGCACCCTCTCCTCTACTCACTTTTGTTTTGTTTTTGTTTTTGTTTTTGTTTTTGTTTGTCGCTCTTGAATAATTTGAGAAGATCAAGAGTATGTGTATGAATGTGTGTCGGCAAGCTTGTTGGATTTTAATTAAATTAAGCATAGATTGATTGCATGAATTATTTTGACCATCGATGATTCCCCCTAGGTTCCGAAAATAGAAAAGTTGATCCCCATGTGAAAAATTGAAAACTGAACTTTGAGAATTTTATTGTGATTACTTGATTTATGATAAGTTTGGGGTGAGGGGGTGCACACACTAGGAATTGTATCTCTGTCAAACAATTTGCAAAAATGTCCAGGTGAGGATTTGAGCCTCCAACCTTGTTTTTGATTGTGTGAATCACTGCTAAGTTGCACTTTCCCGGATTTGCTTGAATCTCTTCATGGATTGCATGTTTATGTGTTGCATCAAATGATTTAGGCAATTTTCTTTGAAATAACTACTTGGCCTAAAATGAACCATCCCTAATGCATGTTCCCTAGTTAGCCACATTGAGCCTAATTAGCCTATTGTTTCTGGATGACCCTATATTATAAGCCAAAATCTGGAAAAACCATGTTAACCCAATCTTAGGATTAGGAGAGCATGGAAGCTTAGCAAGAGAAGGGTTGTGAGAAACTAAGTTTGGGGTGGCTACAAGGTGGTGTGTCATATTGGGGTGAGAAAAATAAAAATAAAGGTTGAAACCCAAGGCAAAAAAAACAAAAACAAAAAAAAAATTGCCAAAAGAAAAGGGGCAAAACAGAAAAAAATAGCAAGGAAAAGGCTGTAGTCACCCGAGGCAAAAAGAAAAATGGAAAAAGGAATTTGAGTGGAATATGTGTCAAATGCTCATGCTCTCTTAGTTCCTAGGGACTTAAGCCTAGTATCCTTGAATATCCTACCCTTAGCCAGGCCCCATTTCAACCTTTATAAGACCTTCTGATGTTGCATGCATGTTTTCGTGGGAACCATTTTTGAGATGAAAATCAAATCCGTGGGAAGTGCCCTTGATATGTGAAATTGAGTGAAAAGTTGATAGCCTAGACGAATTTGAGCGAATGAGTGAAATGTTACATACCCTTGTGAGGAAGGCAATTGTTTGAAATTGGTGATCTTCCTTTTGTGTGTGACTCTGATCCTCAACTTAGATTAATGCTTGCATGGATGATGAAGTTCTCAACTGTTTAAAGTAAATGAATGTGGGGATTACATTGATGTAAGGGGGGAAATCACTGGACAAAAACTGTTTTGTTAAGATTGTATGAAATTTGTGCGAAATCGATTGAGTCCCTTAAGCTTGCCAAGTCTTGAGTCCTTTTTGAGTTTTAGCTTGCTTGGGGACAAGCAAGGTTTAAGTTTGGGGTGTTTTTATAAGCCTCTGTCTTATCTAGTTTTATAACTAGATAGACTGTGGTTTTTGTGCAAATTATTCGAGTTCAATCTCGTTTTCACCCAAATTTGGCTTTGTTTTGTTCCTAAGTAGGCTTTGACTCGTTCTAGGCATTTTTAGTAGTTTTTAGTCTATTTTGAATAGAATTACGCTTTGTGTTTCTTTTTTATTGTTTCAGGTTAGAAGTGAAGCTCCGAGAGTCAAGGAAAGTCAAGAAATAGTGGAAATTTCCATTCTGGAGATACTCGCCTCACGAAAGGATGCTCGCCTCGCGAGCTTGAAGACCAGCCTAAGAAGCAACAGTCACCTTTTCTGTCTAGCCTCGCGAGTCACAAGCTCGCCTCGCGATCCTGAAGACCTGACTGTGCCAGAGAAGTCATCTTTTCGGTCTCGCCTCGCTAGTCACAGTTCGCCTCGCGAGAATTCAAACTCGGGATGGAGCCAAAACTGAAATTCGCCCCGCAAGAGGATGATCGCCTCGCGAGAGTCCAATTTGAAAGCGCGCCAAAACTAATTTTCGCGTCGCGAGAGTATGCTCACCCCGAGAAAGGGCGAGAAAAAGAATCCCTATATATTGCTGTTTTAGATCAGATTTGAGGGAGCTCTCTGGGGAGAATCCGAATCCTAGTAGTTTTTCCACTGTTTAGAGTAGCGTTTAGGCCAGTTTCTTGTCTCTTTGGAGCTGCTTCTCCCTTTTTCTTTTCTTATTTTACTATGGAGGTTATGTCCGATTATTTGTCTATGAGCATGAGGAACTAATCCCCTCGTCTGAGGGAACAATGAAGCCACCCATGGCGGTGTAGATTCGATGTGATGTATGTCTTTCTCCCTTTTTTCAATTAATGTTTTCCAATTCTGATTTGATTGTGTTGATCATATGCTTGCGTGATTGACTTGTTAACGTTGATGAGGCTTAGTCAGCGATTCGCGTTTAGAACTTGAATTGGGATCATCGATCGAATATTGCACGAGAGTGAGTAGGAGATCGGTGCAACCTTATAGGGAACAAGAATTAACATAGTTTGATGATTAGGATTGTGAGACCTAGTAAGTAATTAATCCAATCTTCGAATATGTCCTAATGAGCACGACAGTGGATTTAGGAGAATTTGGGGGTCCCGGTTGACATTGTAATTGAACTTAGGGAGGAATTCGTCATCACTTGGGTATGCATATTGGGTAGGTGGATTTGTGACCTTGGACATTTTAATTTCAGATTTTTAGTTAATTATTTTATTAGATTTGTTAATTTGAATTCGATCCTATTTTCTCTCTCTCAACCACCTTCTGTTACTTGACCAAACGTATCGGATTTCCCGCGGATTAGTTGAATTGGTAGCCCAATCCTTGTGTTCGACCTCGGTAAATTCTTACCGTGTTATTTTATTACTTACGACGACCCGGTACACTTGCCGGTGACTCATCAAGTTTTTGGCGCCGTTGCCGGGGATTGGCACAACCAATTTTCCTAATTTGTAGGGAAGTTTGATTATTTGGATAAGTTATTTTTATTTTTATTTTTATTTACTATTATCTCTCTCTACTTCTTTGATTCCACTTGGTCTTGCCTTGTTTTGTATGCGAGGTACACGAGGGAATGCTTCCGGGTTGCGAATATTGTAATGGAGACCATGACACCTGGAGCTGTCCGTTCTACTTCTCTCAAGAATATGTGGACTCATGCCCTAATTTCTATGACAGCGTGCCCCAGGACAACTATCAGAGTCAGAATCAGTATTGGGGTTATATGAGGGGAGACCATCCGGGTTTCGCTTGGAGTAATGATGGCGATGGTCTAGCTTGGCAACCACAACCTCAACAGAATTGGCAACAACAACCTCAACAGGATGGTGGAAGACAACCTTGGGAGTTGGCTCTTGAGAGGACAAATGCGGCAATTGATAAGTTGGCAATCTATACAGACACAACATTTGAGAAGGCGAATGCGGCAATAGAGAAGTTGGGTCAGCTCGCAAAGCAACTAGATGAGCGTCTCCCAGGCACTTTCCCAGGTGATACCGAGAACAACCCTAAGAACCAATGCGAAGCCATAACAACTAGAAGCGGTAGGGTGTTGGGATCTAACTGGGATGCAACTAGTTCTCAAGGAGTTGAGGAAGACAAGGCCCCAGAACAACCACATGTTGAGGAAGAGCAACCTGAGAAAGAGGAATTGACAAGTGACAAGGCCCCAGAACAACCACATGTTGAGGAAGAGCAACCTAAGGAAGAGGAGTTGGCAAGGGACAAGGCACCGGAGCAAGGGGGTAGAGTTCAAAATGAAGATAAAGTGGTAGTGGATTTCACCATGCTTGCCAAGCAACCTGAAATTACTGCATTGGATAACTATGTTGGCTTACATGCATGTGTGGACATTGGTAAGTTAGACCCTCCCACTTGTCTGGCACACTTCCTCGAGAAAACACCATTTGACCCGAGAGGAAGTGAGTTCATATTTGCAGAGGTCAATGGAGTTTTCACACTCAGGCCAGGTGAAATTATGAATAGAGTCGTATTGCTTCTGAAAGGGCCACTTCACAAACCGTGGGATCCGGGTGGAGGATCTCACATGATGAGCGTCTCTTGGCCCTTGTGCCACAGGCTATGGGATCCAGGTGGATGCTTCTTAATAAGTCAAGCTAGTGACGTTAAAGAAGCGCTTATTGGGAGGCACCCCAAGCTAGGTATCCTTTATTTTTAGTTTCTGTCATTTTCATTTATATATAAAAAAAAACTTGATTCGCCACGTGAATCCACAGTGGCCGCGCGAGGCAGAAGCCCTGAATCTCAGAGGCTTGCTCACGCTTCTGTCTCGCGTCGCGAGGTATACTTTCGCCTCGCGATTCTGGGCATCATCATCTTTTGGAATTCCAGATTCGCCTCGCGAGATACTACTCGCCTCGCTATTCTGGAAAGTGTGAAAACAATTTTCCAGATTCGCCTCGCGAGTGATCTCTCGCCTCGCGAATCTGCACTTAAGGTTTTAATTTGCAGGAGTTCTTCCAGGATGCTATGCAACAAAAGGGAGCCCATGAGACCAATTGGATGAGGGGGCAACCATGGAAACTTGATCAGGGAGCACCCTCTCCTCTACTCACTTTTGTTTTGTTTTTGTTTTTGTTTTTGTTTTTGTTTGTCGCTCTTGAATAATTTGAGAAGATCAAGAGTATGTGTATGAATGTGTGTCGGCAAGCTTGTTGGATTTTAATTAAATTAAGCATAGATTGATTGCATGAATTATTTTGACCATCGATGATTCCCCCCTAGGTTCTGAAAATAGAAAAGTTGATCCCCATGTGAAAAATTGAAAACTGAACTTTGAGAATTTTATTGTGATTACTTGATTTATGATAAGTTTGGGGTGAGGGGGTGCACACACTAGGAATTGTATCTCTGTCAAACAATTTGCAAAAATGTCCAGGTGAGGATTTGAGCCTCCAACCTTGTTTTTGATTGTGTGAATCACTGCTAAGTTGCACTTTCCCGGATTTGCTTGAATCTCTTCATGGATTGCATGTTTATGTGTTGCATCAAATGATTTAGGCAATTTTCTTTGAAATAACTACTTGGCCTAAAATGAACCATCCCTAATGCATGTTCCCTAGTTAGCCACATTGAGCCTAATTAGCCTATTGTTTCTGGATGACCCTATATTATAAGCCAAAATCTGGAAAAACCATGTTAACCCAATCTTAGGATTAGGAGAGCATGGAAGCTTAGCAAGAGAAGGGTTGTGAGAAACTAAGTTTGGGGTGGCTACAAGGTGGTGTGTCATATTGGGGTGAGAAAAATAAAAATAAAGGTTGAAACCCAAGGCAAAAAAAACAAAAACAAAAAAAAAATTGCCAAAAGAAAAGGGGCAAAACAGAAAAAAATAGCAAGGAAAAGGCTGTAGTCACCCGAGGCAAAAAGAAAAATGGAAAAAGGAATTTGAGTGGAATATGTGTCAAATGCTCATGCTCTCTTAGTTCCTAGGGACTTAAGCCTAGTATCCTTGAATATCCTACCCTTAGCCAGACCCCATTTCAACCTTTATAAGACCTTCTGATGTTGCATGCATGTTTTCGTGGGAACCATTTTTGAGATGAAAATCAAATCCGTGGGAAGTGCCCTTGATATGTGAAATTGAGTGAAAAGTTGATAGCCTAGACGAATTTGAGCGAATGAGTGAAATGTTACATACCCTTGTGAGGAAGGCAATTGTTTGAAATTGGTGATCTTCCTTTTGTGTGTGACTCTGATCCTCAACTTAGATTAATGCTTGCATGGATGATGAAGTTCTCAACTGTTTAAAGTAAATGAATGTGGGGATTACATTGATGTAAGGGGGGAAATCACTGGAGAAAAACTGTTTTGTTAAGATTGTATGAAA
The DNA here is from genome assembly GCA_030762895.1 of Sophora flavescens. Classification (NCBI taxonomy): domain Eukaryota; kingdom Viridiplantae; phylum Streptophyta; class Magnoliopsida; order Fabales; family Fabaceae; genus Sophora; species Sophora flavescens. The sequence continues at coordinate 100,943,130 of CM061070.1, forward strand.
TTTGTGCGAAATCGATTGAGTCCCTTAAGCTTGCCAAGTCTTGAGTCCTTTTTGAGTTTTAGCTTGCTTGGGGACAAGCAAGGTTTAAGTTTGGGGTGTTTTGATAAGCCTCTGGCTTATCTAGTTTTATAACTAGATAGACTGTGGTTTTTGTGCAAATTATTCGAGTTCAATCTCGTTTTGACCCAAATTTGGCTTTGTTTTGTTCCTAAGTAGGCTTTGACTCGTTCTAGGCATTTTTAGTAGTTTTTAGTCTATTTTGAATAGAATTACGCTTTGTGTTTCTTTTTTATTGTTTCAGGTTAGAAGTGAAGCTCCGAGAGTCAAGGAAAGTCAAGAAATAGTGGAAATTTCCATTCTGGAGATACTCACCTCACGAAAGGATGCTCGCCTCGCGAGCCTGAAGACCAGCCTAAGAAGCAACAGTCACCTTTTCTGTCTAGCCTCGCGAGTCACAAGCTCGCCTCGCGATCCTGAAGACCTGACTGTGCCAGAGAAGTCATCTTTTCGGTCTCGCCTCGCTAGTCACAGTTCGCCTCGCGAGAATTCAAACTCAGGATGGAGCCAAAACTGAAATTCGCCCCGTGAGAGGATGATCGCCTCGCGAGAGTCCAATTTGAAAGCGCGCCAAAACTAATTTTCGCGTCGCGAGAGTATGCTCGCCCCGTGAAAGGGCGAGAAAAAGAATCCCTATATATTGCTGTTTTAGATCAGATTTGAGGGAGCTCTCTGGGGAGAATCCGAATCCTAGTAGTTTTTCCACTGTTTAGAGTAGCGTTTAGGCCAGTTTCTTGTCTCTTTGGAGCTGCTTCTCCCTTTTTCTTTTCTTATTTTACTATGGAGGTTATGTCCGATTATTTGTCTATGAGCATGAGGAACTAATCCCCTCGTCTGAGGGAACAATGAAGCCACCCATGGCGGTGTAGATTCGATGTGATGTATGTCTTTCTCCCTTTTTTTCAATTAATGTTTTCCAATTCTGATTTGATTGTGTTGATCATATGCTTGCGTGATTGACTTGTTAACGTTGATGAGGCTTAGTCAGCGATTCGCGTTTAGAACTTGATTTGGGATCATCGATCGAATATTGCACAAGAGTGAGTAGGAGATCGGTGCAACCTTATAGGGAACAAGAATTAACAGAGTTTGATGATTAGGATTATGAGACCTAGTAAGTAATTAATCCAATCTCCGAATACGTCCTAATGAGCACGACAGTGGATTTAGGAGAATTTGGGGGAGCCGGTTGACATTGTAATTGAACTTAGGGAGGAATTCATCATCACTTGGGTATGCATATTGGGTAGGTGGATTTGTGACCTTGGACATTTTAATTTCAGATTTTTAGTTAATTATTTTATTAGATTTGTTAATTTGAATTCGATCCTATTTTCTCTCTCTCAACCACCTTCTGTTACTTGACCAAACGTATCGGATTTCCCGCGGATTAGTTGAATTGGTAGCCTAATCCTTGTGTTTGACCTCGGTAAATTCTTACCGTGTTATTTTATTACTTGCGACGACCCGGTACACTTGCCGGTGACTCATCAGTGTGTAGCCAAGGGAACACTTGTAGGTTTTGCATCATCCATGTTGAACCTTTTAACTAATTTACTTAGGTAACCTTTTTGAGAAATAACTAGCTTCCCTTGATCTCTGAATCTAGTTATTTCCATTCCCAGAATTTTCTTTGCTTCCCCCAAATCTTTCATCTCAAATTCCTTCTTCAGCTGCTCATTTAATATGTTGATCTGTGTGATGTCCTTACATGCTAGTAACATATCATCAACATACAATAGGAGATATATGTAGGTGTCTTTTGATAATTGCTTGAAATATACACAACAATCAAAATCACTCCTAACATATTTATGTTTCAGCATAAAGGAATCAAACCTCAAATACCACTGCCTTGGTGATTGTTTGAGTCCATAAAGGGATTTCTTTAGCTGGCAGACCCAGTCCTTTTTGCCTTCAACTTCAAAACCACTTGGTTGCTGCATTAGAATGGTTTCATTCAGATTTCCATGCAAAAAGGCTGTCTTGACATCCATTTGTTCCAATTCCATGTCATAGTGAGCTACCATGGAAAGAATTATGCGAATGGAAGAGTGTCCACTCCTTCCTTTTGAGTGAACCCATTTGCAAAGGGTTTATGAACCCCTTTCATTATATTGTGGGTGTGTGTGTGGTTTATTTGATTATTGACTTGTTTTGAAACCCTAAGTCAAAAGGTTATATATATGTGTGTTTATGTGATCTTCTTGGAGAAATGAATGTCATGATTGTGGTTGTCTTGTGATTATACTTAGTGAAGTATATGCTTGGTTGACACATGCTTGTTTTGCTAAAATTTCATGTTTTGCTTTCTTGAATCATGAATTGGAAAGTATGCTTTAAATGTTAAAGTATATGCCTTGAACTTATATATTGATACATGGTTATGCATATGTGATTGTGAACTTGATTATTGAAGTGAGAACCTTCACTTTGTTGATGCTTGGATTTGGCCATGGCTAAAAGAAATGGCACGACAACTTTAATTTCATCAAACTATGCAATTCTAAGCTTGTTTAAAGGTTTCAAAAGTAATAAAACTAAGAAGAAAATGAAAGTTTGCAAAAGTGTTTTCAAGGTTCAGAAATCTGAGATTTGAGGCTTCAATGACTCCAAAATGGTTTCAAATTGAGTTTAGGTCTTAAGAGAACAAAAATCGTGTCTTAACAGACCTAAAAGTGGAATTTGAAAGAATCGGACATATAAAATGAACAAAGACATGATTTTCAGCCAAAACTTATTTAGACAATTAGAAACTATTTTAATACCTAACTAAGTGGTTTAAGACTCCACAATGAGTTTTGGACCATTAGGGTTAAAAATCGATAAAAAAGGAATTACCCGATTTTCGAATTTAGCAACATTGGATCGGGTTTTAGGGTTTTTGAGCAAACCGCAACGTAAATTTTAAAATCAGTATTTTACTACAAAAAAAAGGTTGTTTAGCGACCGAAAATAGTGACCGAATTTTTCGGTTGCTTTTTGCGACCGAAATGGCGACCAATTGTAGGATCTACATGAAGGACTGATCAGAGATAATACTGCGACCGAAATAGCGACCGAAATAGAGCGTAGCAGGGTTATCGGTCGCTATTTCCGTCGCTAAATAAAGGAACTTAAAAGTCAGTAATTTTATGCCTTTTTAGCGACCGAAATAGCGACCGAATTAAATGAAACGGTTGAAAGCCAGAAATTTTATGTATTCTTAGCGACCGAAATAGCGACCGAATTAAATGCAACGGTTAAATTTTATTTACATTTGCGACCGATATTAATTCGGTCGCTAAACGGCGCGTAAAAAATTAAAATCACGCGTGTTAGCGACCGATTTAAAACTCCGTCGCTAAATTTATGAATTCAAATTTCAAATTAACTCATCCCGCGACCGAATTTAGCGACCATTTTTTATTTAAGTGATTGGCGACCGATTTAGCGACCGATTATTTCGGTCGCCAAATTATAAATCCCTAAAATCGTGAAATCTTTCCCTTCTTCCTCATTTCTTCCATCTCTTCCTTCCTCACCCATCTTCTTCTCCCTCGCGTTCAGGCCGCCAGTACTGGTCACCGTCACCACCACCGTGCAGTGCGCACCGCCACCACCGCCGTCTCCGGTAAGCCTCTGTCCTCCTCCTCCTCTTCTTCCATCTCTTCCCTCTTCCTCTCCTCTCTTCCTTTCCCCTCTTCCTGCTCTGTTTTTAATTCCCCCCCCTCCGTTTCAGGCCGCCAACCAATACTCCGGCTACCAACACGCAGCTCTCCGGTCACCACGTACGCGTAGAGCTCCTCCTACCCTCTTCTCTCCTCATTTTGTGCATTCCCTGCTCTGCCTTGAGGTAACCATGCATGGACTCTCTATGTATCATTTTTTATTTTGCTTCATTGTGTCATTTCAAAATTTTTGTGGATTGTATGTATTTCATTGCTTGCTTTATTGCTTACTACTGAGAAGAGCTACTTGTGTATTTCATGTGAGTTGTGAGTTGTGATGATCATTTGTTTTCATGTGTCATTATTTAATCACTCCTATTAGGATTAGGAAGCTCTCATTGAGAAAGCACGAGAATTCTGTTTTTGTAACTTTTTTTGAATGCATCGAAATATCAAAAGTCAAGACTGTGAGATTAGAATTGATTTTTACTTGAGCCACAGAATGCCATTGCTGCCTGTGAGACTGCGAAACATAAACAGGTTTTGGTTTTTTGTTGATTATTGACGTACCAATTTAACGGGAAAATTTAATCTGAGAACCCTTCTGGTTTGCTTCTTGTTGAATTAGCTGTGAAATTACCTTCCATTTCAGCATCTTAGTCTTTGATTTAGATTCAGTTCTGCTTTGTGAAATGCATCTAAATTGGTTAGTGAGGATGTGTGCTATGGATTTTCAATTTGTTTTGTGCTAGGTGTCTACAATTTTAAACATGGATAGTTCATGGCTATAGTTCAAACAAATGACCAATACTGAGGCAGTTGTTTGAAGACCAATCTAGTTTAACATGTCCAGTAACAAGATTGTCCCTGTGTTAATGCCGTCATCATTAAAACATTATTCACATTAGAAAACAGCTTTGTACACAATATTATGAAAACAACTCTGGATTTTTACTCATTTGTTTAACTAGGAAATGGAGCTTTCCAGAAATAGTTGTTGATGACCATCCTTACTAGGTTATCTAGGCACTTCCGGTAGGAAAAGTCCTCTCTATGACCATCCTTCAAAACGACGTAAAAGCATCTACTTTCCTGAAAACTACTATGTTTGCTAATCTGTAAAGTTGCATGTGAAGTTCCATTTCTTTGTTCTATTTTAACATGCTAGTATGCTACATGGATCTTTCCATCTTTTCTTATTATCACTTGATGAAGTTTAGACATATGAATTGTTTTCCTTATCGTTTTATCAGAAAATGGACCCGACTAAATGTTTTGAGACAGCCATCCATATAGACCAGGTACAGTATCTCATCAACTTAAGAATAACGATCGGATTCACGTAATGATGGTTAATGCATAAACTAATCATTTACTAAATTGTTCTTGTGTATTTGCAGGATTTGATTTCAATCCCGCGATCATTCTACCGTCGTTGGGGACAACAAATACCGCGTGTTGTGACTATTGAAGACAAAAACGGAAATCTGTTCAATGGGAATATAGTAATCCATGAGGATCGCCCATATTTTGCAACAGATACAAATGGTATCAGGGAGTTGTATTTGTTGTCCACTGGTGCATTGGCAAAGTTTAAGTACCTTGGGGGTTCTTGTTTCTACATGTTCATCCCTTTGGAAGATTGATGAGTTTTGATATTTTGATTAGTACTTATTGACTGTGGTGTATTTTTATGTTTTGATCGTTAATTAGTACTTATTAAACTTTTTTTTTATAAACCATTATTAAACTTGCGTTAATTAATGTATATGTTTTCTTGATCATATTGACTGTGGTGTTTTGGATCGTTAGTACATCATATTTACGTTTTCTATTTATTTAAAAAAAAATATTGGTGTATTTTGTTTATATCAGAAATTAAAAATCAATGGGGTAATAGTTGAAAAACTATATTTGGTCGGCAGGATTGTTACAGGAAAAAAAAATCAAAATTTGCGACCGAAATAGCGACCGAATATCGGTCTCCAAATTAGGCGAGCTGGGTATGCGACCAACTATACGGCGACCGAAATATATACTTTTGAGACCGACATATCGGTCGCAGATTTGCGACCGAAATATAAGTTCGGTCGCTAAACATTTAGTGACCAGGGTTTTTGTTACCCCCTTAATTCGGTCGCTAATTCGGTCGCTATACAGTATAACAACCGAATTATCATGTTTAGCGACCGAAATATTCGGTCGCTAAATAGGTTTTTTTTTTGTAGTGTTTAATACCTTAACATGGGTATTGGAACTTAGGAAAGTGAAAGATTCGAGAAAAAAGGATCATATTTTTGAAAATACGGAGTTTAGGCCCCAAATACAATAAAAAGGGGCAGAGCAGTCTTTTAAGCATTTCAAGTATTTTCGGGAAACTATTTTGAGAAGTTTGGTAATAAGGTACCTAAGTTCAAATCTTACTTCAACATGGTTTAGTTTCAGCCAAAGAGTTTTGATTTTATGCCAAAGAGACTTTTGTCTTCAAAGACTAGTATTTCAAGTTAACTGGAAAACCTAAGTCAAGGATGACTTAGTGAAAGTAAGAACTTAATAATTATGACTTATGGTGAAGCAAGACTATATGTCATAACACAAGGATGATTTATGCATCCTTACCTCCATAATACTTAATAATCAAGAGTATTTGAAGGTTGCTTGCTCGACAAGTTGTTGGTTGTGGCTTCTTAATACTCAAGAAGGGGGGTTGAATTGAGTATGGATACTTTTAAAAACTTTTCCCCTTTTTGAAAAAACTGAATCCTTTATTTAACTTTGAAAAGGTTTTTGTCAACCAACAAACCAAAAAGTGTTTTCGTAAAAGTAATTAATACAAGACTTGAAATTTAACAAGAAAGATAAACAAAGAGATTGATTTCAGATATGAACAAACAGATTGTATCATGCAGGTTTCCTTAACCAATTGCTTAAACATACATTCACCAATAAAGCAAATAAAGAGTTAAGGGATAGCGAGGAAATGCAAACCAATATTTTATCCTATTTCAGCTACCTCCTCTGATAACCTACATCCAGTCCCCACATCACTCTGAGTTTCGTCCACTAAATCAAAAATCAATTACAAGATTATTTACAAGCTTCAACTCTAGGTTCCTTCTACCCAAATGGCAGGTTTTCTAGAAAAAGCAATCTTGCAATTCCCAAAAGTCCCTTATACTCTTGTCAACCACCAAGAGTCTCTTCTACTCTTGATCTAAACAGCAGGAGAACCTTATCTCTTATCTCTATTTTACAGTAAGAAAAGATTTGATTCAGATTCTAAGAAATCAGATATCATAATTTGAAGTTCTATAGAAAAACTCTAAGTTTCTCAATGAAAAGCTCTCTAAAAAAAATTCGTGTTTAATCTCAATATTGAATGAATTGTTATTGAGAAAGTGTTAGCCCATGCCTTTATATAGTTATATTTCAAAATAGATCCGTTGGGCACACTTTACAAATCAGTTAAGATCAAAACAAACTTTATCTGAAAAATTCAGTTTTTCAGGCAATCGATAGTGTAATCGATGTATTAAACAAAGATTTAACTTTTTAGCCTGTGTACATCGATTTCTCAATCGATTGTGTTCTTGGATATTCTTGATCATGAATGATACACAGATGTGTACATCGATTGTGTTCTTGAAGAACTCATGCATTTTCAGCCCATAAGTCTTTACATCGATTGATCAATCGATTGCATGATGATTACCAAGAGTCCTTGCCTCTATTTGGGCTTATGCATCAATGTACCAATCGATTGTTTCTTCATTTAAAAAGACCTTGCTTCTGTCCTCGCTTATGCATCGATGTTCCAATCGATTGTATGTAATTTCAGAAAGACTTGGCTTCTGTTTTCCATTATGCATCGATGTATCAATCGATTTACAGAATCTAATTTGCATACTGATCAAGTAAGTCCAGAATAAATCGATGTATACATTGATGTATAGCATTTATACATAGATGTACACATAGGTTTTCATTAAAAGTTAGTTAATTAACTGAAAGTACATCGATGTACACATAGATGTACATAACTTTCAGTTAATCCTTTTTCATTCTAAGTTAATTTTAACTTGTGAAAACCATTTTAATTAGTTTTGAGAGCTTAATCAAAGAGAAAAACTTAAGTGCTTTTCTTTACATAAAAGTCCTAACGATCTTGCTTGAGGCCCATCTTCATGGTGTTTCATCTTCAAGCCTTCCTTCATGATCCTTGCTTTTCTCCATGATCCTTTGCATCCACTTTCCTTGCTCCTTTGAAATCTTATTGAAAACTTAAGCATGGCAAGTAGTTAGTGAATCAAAGTAATAATAAGTTAAGTTTAGTCATTAATCAAAACATACTAGGGTCATTTATCCACAAATTCCCCATTTTGATTGATGACAAATTTACCATACACAACATGTTTAATATTCAATATATCACAGGAAGTATTTGAAATATCAGAGTTCATAAATGCAGTAGTGGTTTTATCATTACTCCCCTTGTCTAATTGACAGTTCTAAAACATTTTAAACATTGTAGGATCATAGTTATAACATCATTTTCAAAATTCATTGTACTCCCCCTGTCTAATTGACAGTTCTAAATCATTTTAAACATGTATAGGATCATAGTTATAGCATCATTATCAAAATTCAATGTGTTAAGATCATTAGTTCATTTTATTAGTATGGTACCCTTTCTCCCCCATTGTCATTATCAAAAAGAATTCATGGGAGATGCAAATTATATAAGCATGTTAAAACAAGGTACATATTAGAAATATATCCATCCATTGAAATCAAAGGTGCATTCATTCATATCATCAATTAATCAACACATGGAATACATTCAATGATTTCCATAATTGTTCAAGATGAAATAACAAAAATTGAAATACAACAAGCAAACAACATCCAAACACCATTTACAAACACACTAAGACACCATAAGTTCTAAATATCTTCATTGGTCCTTGGTTCTTCAGTGTTCTGTGAAGCTCCAACTGCTTGGTCTTCACGATTTTCTTCCTCTTCAGGTGAAGTAGCAACAGCTTCTCTTGCCATTTGCACAACATCTTCAGAAGTTGGTGTCACTTCTGGAGGTGGAGGTGCAGTGATGGGAATTGCCGTGTGTAGATGCACAATGGCCATTTGCCCTTCAAGAGTGTTGAGTTTTAAACTCATATAGTCCAATGTCCTCTTGATCATCAAGTGTTACTTGTTTTGCTTATTCTCAAAAGCTTCAATCATTTTTATCAGCTTGTCCATCTTTTTATTAAGCTCATTGTTGTCCATTGCAACTCTTGGTTCATCACTAGTTATCCTCACCCACTCTCCATTGACCTTAGCTAGCTTCATCTTGCTAATGGTCCCCTCACCAAATTAACTTGAGTGACCTTACTAGACTGGAATCTCTCCTCATTTTTCATTGAGACCCCAAAATGCTCAAGCAGTTTCACCACCAACCCAGGGTAGGGTAAGGTAGCTCCACTTATTTTGAAATCTAGCATATGTCTAGTAATGATGTAGCTCCAGCTTAGCTGCTTATTCTCAATCATTGCCTAAAGCATCAAAATGTCATTATTTTGCAGAACATCATGATTCCCAGACCTTGCCAGAAGCATCCTGCTTAGTACATATTGCAGGAGCCTGTGCTGGATATGCATGGAACTGATGTTAATTAGTCTCCCTTTTGGTGCATTCTCAACCAGCAGCACCTTCCTAGCTTCTTCTTTGTCAAATGCTTTAATCCAAGCACTTTCAGGTCCAACTCCTGCCATATTACTTCCATGATAATCCAAACCAGTGAATTGTGGGAATTCATCAATGGTCATCTCAATTCTCTTGTTCTTTACCTCAGCAGAAAATCCCTCACTATCCATGTCAAAAGTGCAGTAAAATTATTTGATCAAAGTAGGATAGATATTACTCTTGATTTGAAGGAAATCACTCAATTTTTACTCCTCTAAAATCTTATGGAAAGTAAATCCATTTGCCTCAAAGTAATTGAAATCCACAGTCCTAGCTTCATGATTATCTCTATGCTTGAAATCATTCTTGTACAACATCTTTTTCTTCCTCTGTCCTCTTTCTATTCTTCTGATCAGTTTTCTTTTTAGGTGTTTCCTTCACCACATTTTTCTTCTTTTCTTGCTTCTTAGGTGCTGGTTTTGTAGACTCAGCCACCTTCTTTCCTTTATCTTGCTTCTTCTTAGCAAGTTGCTTGATAGGAAGCTTATCTAGCCTTTGAGAGTTTTGGGTTTTCTCAGGTTCTTTCCTTTTAGGGCGTGAAGGTGTAGATATTGGGGAAACTTGTTGAGGTGTAGAAGATTGAGTTGAGAGGAAGATGTTGAGTTAGAGGGAACAGGTGTAGAGGGTACAGTTTGCTTCACACGAACCATTGGAGTGATTTTCGAGCTCTGCTAGGGTTTGGGTATTTAATATTTTGATTTGAAATGTGAAAAATTTGGAGGGAGAGGTTGGAAATATATAGACATAATTCAGTCAATCGATGTCTCGATCGATGTATTACAGGTTTCAGTCTAGTTAACATATGAGCCAATTGATGTACATAGCATTATGATTGAGATTTTAAGTCTGTCAATCGATGTCTCAATCAATGCATGAGCTAAGTCAGAGAGTACCAAGTTTTGAAAACTTGAATTTAATCGATGTGTCAATCGATGTATAGGCTATGTCAGAGAGTCCAATAATAGCAATATACACCAAATTGATGCACAAATCGATGTATAGGGTAAGTCAGTGAGTCCCAAGTTTTAGAAACTTCACCCAATCGATGCATACACAGGGCCAGTGTCTTTAACCCAATGTAAATCGATGTATCAATCGATACATAGGCACATATAGTGAGTAATGCTTATAGGATTAGTGACTCAATCGATGTACTAATCGATTTATAGTAGATAAGTTTGAAGTTTTCAAGATTTTATAGCAGGGTAATCGATGTATCAATCGATGTATAATGACTTCCAGAAAGTCATGATTTCTGATTTTGACAAACAATCGATGTACAACATCAATGTTCTTGTCTTTCTAAGCCTAAATAGCTTATATCAATCAAGTGCATAATCGATGTAAGGGCACTAAAATCAGATTTCTAGGTTTGTACATAGATTGCACAATCTGTGTACCAGCTTTGAGATATAGGATTTTTCCTAGTCAAATCGATTATCAAATCGATGTACATACATCAAACTATCATGCATTCATCATCCAAAACATCAAGCATAGGTTGGATCAATTATTCCTAACTCTCTTCGTATGAAGAAAAAGCTTTCTTTAGCCAATGGTTTAGTGAAAATATCAGCTAATTGCTTAGTTGTATCAACATATTCAATGATTATATCTCCACTCTTAATGTGATCCCTTATGAAATGATATATTATTTCTATATGTTTAGTTCTTGAATGCATTATGAGGTTCTTAGTTATATTTATAGCACTAGTATTGTGACATTTGATTGGCACTTTCTCTAGGAGAACTCCATAGTCAATAAGTTGTTGTTTCATCCAAAGAATCTGTGCATGCACAACAACTTCTTGCGGCAACATATTCTACTTCAGCAGTTGACAAAGGCACACTAGTTTGTTTCTTACTAAACCAAGAAACTAGTGAGTTTCCTAGTAAGTGGCAAGTTCCACTAGTACTCTTTCTATCCAACTTGCATCCAGCAAAGTCAGAGTCAAAATATCCTATTAAATCACATGTTGATCCTTTAGCATACTATAATCCCATTTCTTTAGTTCCTAGTAAGTATTTCATGATTATCTTTACAACAGTTAAGTGAGATTCCTTAGGATTAGATTGATATCTTGCACACATGCAAACACTAAACATTATATCAGGTCTACTCGCAGTTAGATAAAGTAAGGAACCAATCATACCTCTGTACTTGGGAAACATCTACTGGTTTACCTTTCTCATCTTTGTCCAAGTAACATGCATGATGGACTCATTGGAGTAGCCATTTCCTTTGCATTCTCCATGCCAAACTTCTTCAATAGTTCTTTGCAGTACTTTGTTTGGCTTATGAAACTCCCATCATCACATTGTTTGATTTGTAGCCCCAGGAAGAATGTAATTTCTCCCATCATAGACATCTCAAACTCATTTTGCATCAGTTTAGCAAATTCCTTACACAATGAATCATTAATAGCACCAAATATAATATCACCAACATAAATTTGAACAAGTAGTATGTTTTGTGCTTTTCTTTTAGTGAAAAGAGTTGTGTCAACCTTGCCTCTTGTAAAACCTTTTTGCAGTAAAAAGTTACTTAATCTTTCATACCAAGCTCTTGGAGCTTGTTTAAGTCCATAAAAGGCTTTAGTGAGTTTATACACATGATTAGGAAAATCATTTATTCCAAAACCAGGTGGTTGACCAACATACACTTCTTCTTGTATATAACCATTTAGGAATGCACTCTTAACATCCATTTGATATAACTTGAAATCCACAATACATGCATATGCTAACAACATTCTAATAGCTTCTAATCTAGCCACGGGTGCATATGTGTTGCGAATCCGGCAAGTGTACTAGTTCATTGCAAGTAATAAAAACACGATAAGAAATACCGAGTCGAACACAAGGATTGGGACACCAACTTAACCAAATTATAAAGGAAATTCAAAGCGTTTGACTAAGTCAATGACAAGTGGTTGAGAAAAGAGAGAAAATTAGATGAGAATAGATAACAAGATCAATTATCTAAATTACGCTAACATAAAAACGAGAATTAATTAATGGCTAAGGCTCTAAGGTCACGAATCCACCTACCCTATCAAGAAATTTACCCAAGTATTTATCTTCTCATCCCTATGTTCAAATTCTTTGTCAACCATGAACCCTCAATTATCCTAATGCCGCTTTTCAAAAGGAAATATCTATACTTGCAAATTGTCAATCTGCCGATATGTTCAACTCACAATTAGATTCTTTAAGTTCTTGGTTCCCTATAGTGATTGCACCGCTTAACTATTCTATGCCTAGTAATATTCAAACGGTGTTCTTAATTCAAGTCCTAAGTACGAATTGCCTGCCAGCATCAACGCACTAGACTAGTTAACCACATGCCCATATGATTAATGCAAACAAATCAGCATTAAGAAATAAGAAAAGAGACAAGGGAATAATAAAATATTACTTGAATTCACTATGCCATCAAAGGTGGCTTCATCGTTCCCTTCGAATAGGGAATTAGTTCCTCATAGAGACTAAAACAATGATCAAATAATTAATAGAATTCATCCTCAAAGAAACTGAAATACAACTCACTACATAGCTCTAAGCAAACTAGGATTACAAACAAAATTCAAAACTATTCTCTTCTGACCTAAAATAAGCTTAATATAATGTTTGGGATCTGGGCGCGCTCGCGGGGCGAGCATGGATTCGCGAGGCAAATCTTAAGTTGGCGCCGGTTCAAATTTAGATGTTTCGTGAGGTGAGACAAAGCTCGGGAGACGAGGCTGAATGTGTAACAACCTGATTTTAATTATGCTGTTCAACCGGTTATAATATAATTTATTATATTTTAATTTGAGAGTTAGAAAGTGTTTTTGATTAAAATAAAATCACATTCATAATCTACTTTATGGTAGAGGGTTACGGTAAAATTTTTGGTTGAAAATTCAGACGAAAGCCGGTCTGGGTTTTCACTGCCGATACAAGTTTACTATGCAAAAAACCTAATTTTGACCCGTGAACGAGACAGTTAGTGTTTTTAATATGTTTCCTTAAACTTTGGTTATTTTGAAAATTTTCGTTCGAAAATAGAATATAATAGTTTATTCTGGTGAAAACATTGGAAGAATTGCGATCGGAAAATACAACCAGGTATGAAATGGAGCAGATTAGGAAGCACAAAAGAAGTGAAGTGACTTGATGGAAATGGGATATGACACACTCCAAAAGTGTAATCATCACACTTTTCAAATTATACAATATTATATTCTAAAAACCTATTTTTCTCTCTCTTCTCAAACCAAACAAGGCACAAGGTCAAAACTCGCTCTCCAAGCTCATTCCTCTCTCCTCAATTTCGTGCCACTCTCTCCCTTCTCTATATATACACCTCTCATTTTTCACTTCATCACTTTCCTTCTCTAAAACTCCATTAAATTTCATCTTCTTCCTTTTCTTTTAAAACCTCAAGCTCTTAAAGCTTTGGTTTTTATTCATCTTTTCTACTTGAGTTCGTCATTAAAGTTCTTCCTTATACTAAGGGTAATGCTCTCATATGAATGTTTTTGCAAGTTTAATCTTGTATTTCTTAGTTTGCTTTATGTGTTCTTTATATGCTTTAAACTTCTAAAATCTCTCTAAAATGGTAGAAAACTCCTTTTGAGTTGAAACCACCTTCTGTAGTCTTGTATTAACTTATATTTTCACATACTAAGAGGTTGTGTAAAACAAAAATATCTACCTATCTCTTCCAATGAAGGCCGAATGCTTGCATTTGTGACCTAGGAAGTTCTTATTTCAACTTTTGGAATATGATCATGTGTTTGAGTTTCTAACTATCCATTGATCCTAGAAGGTTATTCACCTAGGATACTTTGTTCTTATTTTTCCAAAATGATTATGGTTTTGAGCTCCTTAATACATATGGATGCTAAACCTAAGAGATTGGAAAGTTTAGTGAATGCTAGCCTATTTTACTAGCCTTGGCCGAATACCCTAAGTTTATAACTTAGTGGGATTTTAATAAAACTTTGATAAATGATCAATGTTTATGAACTCCTAATACTTAAGGATCATAAACCCATGAGTTGTATAATTTTCGGGAATCTCTAACCCTAAGAACTAGTCTTGACCGAACCTATACCTTGTGGTTTAGTGTTCTTGTTTGATTTTAACTTGTGATTTTGTGTTCATAACCTTAGACTTCCATCGCGGAGGAAACGAGGACGTTCGTGGTATACCTCTTTGAGGATCTAATCTCCTTACCTTCACAGAAGGTGGAGTTAGTACTTTGTGGCGTGACAACGTGGAGCTTCGAGTTCGAGAGTTCGGGGATAACCCAGGTGGGGGAAAGAACTAACCTATCGTCAGAATGGATAAGTAGTAGATTGTATAATAATTGTGTAGGGGGACCTAAACCCTACTAGAAGTCGAGTAATCGACAAGACCAAAATCATATTGGAAACCTTTTCTGAAAAACCAATGGTGATTCGGGTATTGTAGGTTTATCGATATTAGGTTGATTTTATATTGTTGATGGTTGATTTGATTTTTTACCTTTATTGAATTTATTTGTGCTATGTTGGTGATATGGGAATATTTTGATTGATATTATGTTATGCATGATCTGCCTGGTTTGTATTATTATGCTTAGTGGTTTTTAAGCAAATATATATATATATATATATATATATATATATATATATATGTTGTCTAAGAGATGATTGTTTTGGGTGTGAGGATAATAATGATTTAGAAGTGCCTAACCTAGATGATGTATGTTAAAGAGGTGTTATGGCATAAAATATGAGTCAAGTTCTAATGGAAGGTTAAGGCACTAGGATGTTGTTAAAACGGGTTGGTGAGATTCAAGTATAGGTGTTGTTGTCCACAACCATGTATTGGTAATATAATACACAAGGACAAAAATGTATTGGTAATATAATACACAAAGACAACAGTGTATTGGTAATATAATACACAAGGACATCTATGTATTGGTAATATAATACACATAAAATACTTCTATGTATTGGTAATATAATACACCATGTATTGGTAATATAATACACGTAAAATCAAGAGTTCTCGCAAGACCACTTCCACCTTAGAGAATAGGGGTGGAACACCTTAACGGGAATGGAGGTGTGCACTAGGTGGAACATCCTAACGGGAATGAGGGTGTGCCCCGATGCATATGAGGGATGGTGACAGGAGTGGTAGTGGCCACGATAACGTAAATACATGGTGACAGGATTAGAGAGGTTACGTTAAAATAAAGTGTTAGATTGTCTGAGAGTAAGTGTAGAGGATGATATATATTAACTTGAGGATGATTCGTTAGTTATGTGTGTTGGTTGTCTGTGACAATTACTGTATAATTTACTATGACTCTTTTCGACTTTTTGATGATAGAAATGCTTCTTATCCCCTATGTTTCTGTATTTTTGTGAGTTACTTTGGTTCACGTTAGAAGACCCGATGGAGAGTTATGTTGCTGAGGAGCTGGACGAAACTCTGTATGAAACAGAGATTGCTGAGGAGTTCGATAGAACTCCTTACGAACCAGACACTGGGGGCCGAGCTGTGATCCATGGAGATTAGAGTATAGACATTATGGCCAGTGTGTCTAAGGAGCATTTTTATATTTCCGCTAAGTATGTTTGTTATTAAGTTTATGCCTGTGAGGAATCCTACTGAGAGGATACCCTCAATAGTGTTTTGGTATTGTAATGAACAATTAGGTGTGTATTTACATATGTTAAAGTTGTTGTGTTTTAAATTTGTAGAAGTTATATGATAATTAAATAAGTTTTAATTTTTACGTATTTTCACGATAAGTGTGCGATTAAGAATTGATTTAAGAAGGTAATTAATCTAATAAAACAACGGGGCACAACGTGGTGTCTCATTTTAGTATCAGAGCAGTTTGGTTCTAAAATGGACTGTGGGTTATGTCCGATCAGAATCAAGGACTGCGAGGTTTAGGATGTTGTTACTGGCCGTGTCGAGTTGAATCCACATCAGATTTTGACTATGCTTAGAAGTTGGATAGTGTGTCCGAATCTGAAGTGAGAGGTTAATATTAGTCTGACATATGGTATTTATGTACTTGTCTATGTAGTATTATATGTCATACTAATAAGAGCGGATGATTTCTTTTAATAGAATCATGGCTCGCGGAAGAGGACGTCCAACTAACAGTGGTGACGATGTTGGGGTAATCACTAGAGGCCAGTGTATTTCTTAGACTTACATTTGTATCTTGCCATTATATATATATATGATATGAGGCATTCCAGTTTATTGTGTTACTTGTTTAAACATAATAAAGTCCTTAGAATAGAAATTTCAGTTTAATAGAATATCAAGTACATGACTTGATCGTGAGACACTATTGAACAATGAAATCCTATTCTTAAATATCCGTAGTCAAGTATTTTATTAATAAGGACAATAATAATACATTGAGACTATTATGTGTGCAGACTGATGACCATATCTCACGGGTCATGGATATGAGATATCGAGTCGCCACATAGGTACACATTAGAGTAATGATGTACTGGATTGACCCACCATGAGAACACTACATGGAGCGTTATGTGAGTGTCATAAGTAGTTCTCATAGTGACAATGGTGTATGCAATCCTTCGACCTGAAATCGCTACGATCCCTACATGAAGAGTCGTGTGCTTGAATATCGTCAAACGTCATCTGTAATAGGATGATTATAAAGACGGTCATTGGGCATACCACGAGCCATGCAGAGGGATGTGAGTGACTTAGATGGAATTTGTCCCTCCTACATAACAGGAGTAATATCTGTGGGCCCCCTGATAAAGTGAGACTGTAAAATGCATGGCCGTGCTGAAATGAGTCAATATGAGATATTGACCTCATTTGTTGTTAAGTCTACTTGGGTATCAGGTAACATGATATTGAACCATACAAGGGTGACACATTCTATGTCTTGTGTTCAATATAGATATATGGACAAAGGGATAATAATGTACATGACTATTTGTCACATAAAGGTTTCGTCAAATCACTGACTTTCTCACTACTTAGGTGGCAGTGATGTATTGCTAGATACCGCTCACTGTTTGTAATATTAAATGGGATTTAATATTACTACTAACGTTTTGGGAACCTATAGGGTCACACACATAAGAGCAGATCAAAAGAAGCATTAAAAGGAGAGTTGGACTCTTCTATTGGGCCTAGCGCATAGTACATGGGGCTTAGGTCAAACACTGCTCACTAATTCACTTAAGGAGGTGCTACTATAAGTAGACCACTTAAGCTATTATGCCTATACGGTTTTTACCCTAGCCGCACATAGAGAGTGACAGTGAGCAGCAGGTCTCGGTTTTCGAAGCTAGCACTGTGAGGCAGAGACGCTTCGTGTTCGTGACGTTGGACGTTCACGGGATCTGCTCGTGTGGATACCTTAGAGACATCGCTCGTGCGGTGTTTGTGATAGACGATTTCAATCAATTGTCATCGCTTCAAGAGGTAAATCTTCTAACCATGAATCATGACCATTCGCAAGGATCCTTCGATGGGAATTTTTTCCGCTGCGTTATTTTGTTTTATACGCAAATTCCCAACAGTGGTATCAGAGACGCTTGCGAAACCATGATTTTGTTACGTGGTTTACCTGTTGTGTATGATAACATGTTTATAATGTGAATCGTTTTTCTGAAAATTGTTTTCTGAAAATCGTTTGCATCCGTTTTTGAGAAACCTTGTTTCTGTAATTTTCGTATGTATATGATATATGCGTCTATAGCATGTTTATGTATATATGCAATATGTACATTGGTTTTGGAATCCTTATTATGTTCTGCGATGGCGTCAAGTGTTGATGTTAAACATGATTGGTTTCAGTTCTCTGTTGGCGGCGTTAAGGGGTTTCAGACATGAAGAGTTCATGTTCTTGCGGGCCTTGCGGTTTTAGGGTTGAGAGGTTGTAGCCCTAGCCGCCAAGGAAGCGGGAACCCCGTGCTACCTCTGCGTAGTGTGTTATTTCGAAATTCAATTTTTGAAATCTTTTATGTCACCATTTAATAATAACATCAATTACAATAAATATGATTTATAGTAACATCAATTACAATAAATGTGATTTATAGTAACATCAATTACAATAAATATGATTTATAGTAACATCAATTACAATAAATGTGATTTATAGTAACATCAAGTACAATAAATGTGATTTATTGTATATATGTTATGTTTTCAAAATTCAGATTTTGAAATCTCTAATTAATAAAATAATAATAATAATAATAATAATAATAATAATTGTGTATTATTATTGGTTGATTATTTATTTGGTAATGTATGGTGAATGGTTATGGCCTTAGTCCTTTAATCTTTTGGTTTATATTTTGAAATACGGCCTGCGTGCCGTGCCTTTCTCTTATATTCCATATGTATATTCTTTTCTCATCTCACCCCCCTCATATGTAAAATGAGGTTTCTGTTTATGTAATGTAATGATGGAGACAAGAAGACGTTATCCTGTGGGAGATCATGCTTGGAGAAGCCTGGACGCTCCTAGGTTTCAGTTTAGATTCTCTCATTGGCTTGGGAGAATCAATGCGTTAGGGGCCATAACCATATCACATTTGTTTGCCTTATATATGTATGAGATGCATGTATGTATATAGTATGTTAAAAGGGGTTTAACTAATATATGTATGAGATGCGTGTATGTAAATAGTAAGTTAAAGAGTTTAACAAATGATGAGATCAAATTTTAATCAAATCCCTCAAAAGGAAATATTAAGTCACATTTAAAGGCCTTCCAATGCATGGCACTCGTCAAGACAAGGATCGATTAAGTGTGGGTCCGCCAAAGCTGGGTACCTTTATCTATACTAGTAAGACGCGATGGGACAAATGTAATGTTCAACTGCTATCCATTGGGTCTGACTTAACTAAGCCAACTTCAATAGGATTGAAAGGCTTAGAGGCTTATAAGTTGGGCTTTGGTCCATGTGATGGATTAGAATAAGAGTTATTCACCCAACTGTCCAAGAGTTGCATGAGATGCAATCGGAAAGTGTTTCCTACCTATATAACCGAATTTTTGAGTGATCGACCAAAGCTGACTTAAAGCTAGGTGAAATATGGATCTTGGCCCACTAGAAAATCTTCCAACGGGATTTTCCGAATCAATGATGAGGGTCATTGTTTTGAGTAAAATAGTGGGAGGCATATTTAATTAAAGACATTATTAAATAACTTCATGGCATGATACTTATATTTTGCATATTTATCTCTGTAGATTACCATGGCATCAAACACATCAAGTAATCTGTCATTGCGATCCGTCCTTGAGAAGGACAAACTATCCGTAACAAATTTTCTGGACTGGTATAGAAACTTGAGGATTGTCCTCAAACATGAGAAAAAGCTGTATGTTCTTGAGGAGCCTATTCCTGAGGAGCCACCGGCTTCAAGTGCTCCTAGGGCTGACAGGGATGCTTATAAGAAGCATCAGGATGACGCCTTAGACGTCGGTTGTCTTATGCTTGCTACCATGACCTCTGAGCTGCAAAAGCAACATGAGACCATGGAGGTGTACGATATGATCGTGCACCTCAAGCTGCTCTACCAAGAGCAAGCAAGGCATGAGCGGTTCGAAGTTTCCAGAGCCCTTTTCCAGTGTAAATTGGAAGAAGGAAGCCCTGTGAGTCCTCATGTACTCCAGATGATCGGGTACATTGAGAATCTCGAGAGACTGGGATTTCCTTTAGGCCAAGAATTGGCCACCGACTTAGTTCTGCAATCGTTGCCTGAGAGCTATAGTCAGTTTGTCATGAACTATAATATGAATGATCTTGACAAACCTTTGCCAGAATTGTTGAGCATGTTGAGAACTACTGAAAAAAATATTAACAAAGTAAAGGGGAAGGCCATTTTGATGGTTCAGGCTGGAAATAGCAAGAAGCAGCCTAAGAAGCCCACGCACAAACAAAAGGGCAAGGGCAAGGGCAAGGCCATCAACAAGATCAAGCCCGGTGCTTCTGGCTTGAAGCCTGTGGGTGGTGTGGCTAAGGAAGGCAATTGCTTCCACTGTGGTCGGACCGGACATTGGAAGAGGAACTGCCCAAAATACCTGGAAGAAATCAAGAAGAAGAAGGGAAGTGAGACTTCCACTTCAGGTGTGTTTGTTATAGAAGTCAATTTATCTACTTCTGCATCATGGGTATTAGATACTAGATGTGGTTCTCACATTAATACAAATGTGCAGGATCTAAACAGGAGTAGACCATTGGCAAAGGGCGAAGTCGACCTACGAGTTGGAAATGGAGCAAAGGTTGCTGCTTTAGCCGTAGGGACTTATGTATTGACTTTGCCCACCGGGCTTACTATTCAGTTAGAGAACTGTTATTTTGCGCCTGCTATCAACAGGAATATCATTTCGGTTTCTTGTTTGGACAAGATTGGTTTTTCTTTTATAAAAGAACAAAAGTTGTTCTATTTATTTGGATGATATTTTCTATGCTAGTGCACACATGAGTAATGGGCTTTATGTCCTTGACCTCGAAATGCCCATCTATAGAATAAATACTAAGAGGTTCAAACCAAATGAGTTGAACCCGTCTTATCTTTGCCACTGTCGTTTAGGCCATATAAATGAGAAGCGCATTTCGAAGCTCCACAAAGATGGACTCTTGGACTCATTTGATTATGAATCATATGAGATATGCGAGTCTTGTTTATTGGGAAAATTGACTAAAGCTCCATTCACCGGAAAAGGTGAAAGAGCTAACGATCTTTTGGGTCTTATACATAGCGATGTATGCGGACCCCTAAACACATTAGCTAGAGGTGGTTTTCAGTACTTCATCACATTCACTGATGATTTCAGTAGATATGGATTTGTGTATCATATGAAACATAAATCAGAATCCTTTGAAAAGTTCAAGGAATTCAAAAATGAGGTACAAAACCAACTTGGTAAAAATATTAAAACTCTTCGATCAGATCGAGGTGGTGAATATTTGAGCCTAGAGTTTGATGATCATCTGAGAGAGTGTGGAATTGTATCTCAACTTACTCCACCTGGAACACCACAATGGAATGGTGTTTCTGAGAGGAGAAATCGAACCTTGTTGGACATGGTTCGGTCTATGATGAGTCATGCAAACCTTCCAAACTCTTTCTGGGGACATGCTCTATTAACAGCATCTTTTACACTTAACCGTGTTCCATCCAAAACGGTAGAAAAGACACCATATGAGATATGGACTGGTAGACGACCCAGCATGTCTTTTATGAAGATTTGGGGTTGTAAAGCATACGTAAAACGTCAAGTTTCTAATAAGCTTGATCCCAAATCTGATAAATGCTTCTTTGTGGGGTATCCCAAAGAAAACAAGGGGTACTATTTCTATAATCCTTCCGAAGGCAAAGTGTTTGTCGCACGGACTGGTGTATTCCTAGAAAAGGAGTTTATCTCCATAGGAACCAGTGGGAGGAAGATAGAACTTGAAGAAATTCAAGAATCACAGAGTAGTGACCTACCATTGGTGGAACATGAGCAACCTTCACAAAATGCTATGGAGGAACAACCTGCTCCAGTAGCACAAGACCATAAAGAGGTCTAATAGGATACATCACCAGCCTGAGAGATATGGATTTCACATGACTCCACAAGGTGATGTATTGCTCATGGATCAAGATGAGCCTGTGACTTACCAGGAGGCCATCACTGGCCCAGAATCTGAGAAGTGGCTTGAGGCCATGAAATCTGAGATGGATTCCATGTACACCAACCAGGTATGGACCTTGGTAGAGCCACCTGAAGGGGTGAAACCCATAGGGTGCAAGTGGGTTTTCAAAAAGAAAACTAACATGGATGGTAAGGTTCACACCTTTAAGGCGCGATTGGTCGCTAAGGGTTTCAAGCAAATTCATGGTGTCGACTATGATGAGACCTTTTCGCCTGTTGCGATCCTTAAATCTGTCTGTATCTTACTTGCTATCGCTGCATACCATGATTATGAGATATGGCAGATGGATGTCAAAACTGCTTTCCTTAATGGAAAGCTTCTTGAGGATGTGTACATGACACAACCTGAAGGCTTTGGCATTTCAGAGGATGCTGGAAAGGTATGTAAATTGCAGCGATCAATCTATGGATTGAAGCAAGCTTCCAGAAGTTGGAATCTTCGTTTTGATGATGTCAGAAGACGATGCGGATTCATCAAAAATGAAGATGAACCTTGTGTCTACAAGAAGGTTAGTGGGAGCATTGTTGTTTTTCTGGTGTTATATGTAGATGACATATTACTCATTGGAAATGACATCCCTACACTACAAAATGTAAAGACATGGTTAGGGAATTGCTTCTCTATGAAAGATTTGGGTGAAGCTACCTATGTATTAGGATTCAGGATCTATAGGGATAGATCGCTGAAATTGCTTGGCCTAAGTCAGAGTACATACATAGACAAAGTGTTGAGACGCTTTAACATGCATGAATCCAAGAAAGGACTCTTGCCTATGCCACATGGTATATGCCTATCAAAGGCACAATCCCCTTCCACTCAAGAAGAAAGGGATCGCATGAGTAAGATTCCATATGCATCCGCAATTGGATCTATCATGTATGCCATGTTATGTACTCGACCAGATGTATCGTATGCTTTAAGCATAACGAGCGGTGTGCGATCGATCCCGGTGAAAGTCACTGGTCTGCTGTCAAGAACATCCTTAAGTACTTGAGAAGAACTAAGGACTCGTTCTTGGTATATGGAGGCAAGGAAGAGCTTGTTGTAAAAGGTTACACCGATGCTAGCTTCCAAACTGATAAGGATGATTCCAGATCGCAATCTGGTTATGTGTTCTGCCTGAATGGCGGGGCGGTGAGCTGGAAGAGTTCAAAGCAAGAGACAGTCGCCGATTCTACTACAGAGGCTGAGTATATTGCCGCCTCCAATGCAGCAAAGGAGGCTGTTTGGATCAGGAAGTTCATTACCGAGCTTGGTACAGTTCCTAGTATTGTGGACCCCATTGATCTCTATTGTGATAACAATGGGGCCATTGCACAAGCTAAGGAACCTAGATCTCATCAGCGATCCAAACATATACTTAGGCGCTTCCATCTCATTAGAGAGATTATCGATAGAGGAGATGTGAAAATATGCAGAGTACCAACACTTGATAACGTTGCTGACCCACTTATGAAACCTCTTGCTCAACAGAAGCACGAAGGTCACACTAGATCGATGGGCATTAGATTTATGCTTGATTGGCTCTAGTGCTAGTGGGAGATTGTTGGTGTAAGCCCTATAGGCCAGTGTATTTCTTAGACTTACATTTGTATCTTGCCATTATATATATATATATATATGATATGAGGCATTCCAGTTTATTGTGTTACTTGTTTAAACATAATAAAGTCCTTAGAATAGAAATTTCAGTTTAATAGAATATCAAGTACATGACTTGATCGTGAGACACTATTGAACAATGAAATCCTATTCTTAAATATCCGTAGTCAAGCATTTTATTAATAAGGACAATAATAATACATTGAGACTATTATGTGTGCAGACTGATGACCATATCTCACGGGTCATGGATATGAGATATCGAGTCGCCACATAGGTACACATTAGAGTAATGATGTACTGGATTGACCTACCATGAGAACACTACATGGAGCGTTATGTGAGTGTCATAAGTAGTTCTCATAGTGACAATGGTGTATGCAATCCTTCGACCTGAAATCGCTACGATCCCTACATGAGGAGTCGTGTGCTTTAATATCGTCAAACGTCATCTGTAATAGGATGATTATAAAGACGGTCATTGGGCATACCACGAGCCATGCAGAGGAATGTGAGTGAGTTAGAAGGAATTTGTCCCTCCTACATAACAGGAGTAATATTTGTGGGCCCCCTGATAGAGTGAGACTGTAAAATGCATGGCCGTGCTGAAATGAGTCAATATGAGATATTGACCTCATTTGTTGTTAAGTTTACTCGGGTATCAGGGAACATGATATTGAACCATACAAGGGTGACACATTCTATGTCTTGTGTTCAATATAGATATATGGACAAAGGGATAATAATGCACATGAATATTTGTCACATAAAGGTTTCGTCAAATCACTGACTTTCTCACTACTTAGGTGGCAGTGATGTATTGCGAGATACCGCTTACTGTTTGTAATATTAAATGGGATTTAATATCACTACTAACATTTTGGGAACCAATAGGGTCACACACATAAGAGCAGATCAAAAGAAGCATTAAAAGGAGAGTTGGACTCTTCTATTAGGCCTAGCGCATAGTACATGGGGCTTAGGTCAAACGTTGCTCACTAATTCACTTAAGTAGGTGCTACTATAAGTAGACCACTTAAGCTATTGTGCCTATACGGTTTTTACCCTAGCCGCACATAGAGAGTGACAGTGAGCAGCAGGTCTCGGTTTTCGAAGCTAGCACTGTGAGGCAGAGACGCTTCGTGTTCATGACGTTGGACGTTCACGGGATCTGCTCGTGTGGATACCTTAGAGACATCGCTCGTGCGGTGTTTGTGATAGACGATTTCAATCAATTGTCATCGCTTCAAGAGGTAAATCTTCTAACCATGAATCATGACCATTCGCAAGGATCCTTCGATGGGAATTTTTTCCGCTGCGTTATTTTGTTTTATACGCAAATTCCCAACAGACGAAACTCCAGAAATGATTATTGGAGCTGTCAATGGCAATGCCGACAATACTGAGAATGGATGAGGATCATCTTTGACTCCAAGTGCAATGGAAACCCTAGTTGTTGCTATGCTACTGCAAACCCAACAAAATGCTGAGATGCTCCATATGAACAAAGAACAACTAGAAATTAAGAATCAGAGAAGGGCGACAGCAGCTGAAGATGCCGGATTGACTAATTTTATGAATGGAAAACCACCTCAATTCCGAGGAGAGGATGACCCAGAGAAGGCAGAATGGTGGATACAAGAGATCGAAAAGATATTTGCTACTATGCACTGCAGCGAGGAGAAGAAAGTGACCTATGCTCGCTTCATGTTAACTGAAGGAGCAGAATTCTGGTGGAAGGGAAAGAAAAGACTGTTGGAAGCTGTGGATAGGAACATTAACTGGAAGTTGTTCACTGATTGATTTTTTGAAAAATATTTTCCGCGTCTAGTTTGACGCAAGAAGGAAAAGGAATTCACAAACCTCAAACAAGGTAACATGTCTGTTGGTGAGTATGCATCACGTTTTGAAGCTTTGATCAAGTTTTCGGAATTCTATCAGAGGTTTCCAAGTGAGGACTGGCAATGTAGAAGATTTGAGGAAGGACTCAGAGATGAGCTGCAGAGGGCTGTAGTGTCTCTTGACATACAATATTTCCCAGAACTAGTCGAGAGATGCAGTGCCATTGAAAATATAGACATAAGGATGACCAATGAACAGAAATAACTAAGGAGTGGAGGTCCCAACCATCAAGTTTCCAGAGGCATGGAGAAAGTGGTTCTCAGTGGAGACAGAGACCATATGCTCGACCCGGGCAAACACCGACACCAGCACTAGTGGCTAGAACGGGTCAGCAACCACAAGGCTTAGTTTACTTCAGATGTGGAGGATCGCATTGTGCTAGAGACTGTACAAATAGGCCTAGCTGTTTCAACTGTGGGAAACTAGGTCATGCGGCACGAGATTGCAGACAAAGGGTTATGCAACAGCCGACAGCTACCGGAAGAGGGACTGGAGACAATAGAGGTGGAGCTGGAAGAGGAGTCCCAGCAGCAAGACCACGAGTGGCCAAACCTCAAGCCACTGAAAGAGTTGTTACCGTGAGGGGAGCTGAATCCTCTCAATCTGTTGATCTTATACAAGGTATGTGTTTGATAGCTGGTAGACTATCGTATGTGTTGTTTGACTCAGGTGCTACACATTCTTTTATTTCGCATGGGTGTGTGGATCATTTGAACTTAACTATTTCCAAATTACCTTATACCCTCACACTGTCTACTCCAAACAGTAATCCTTTGACCACTATGTCTGTTTGTTTACAGTGTCCTATCGTTGTTAAGAATATGACATTTATTATAGATCTTATCTGTTTGCCTATGCAATAGATAGATGTTATTCTTGGCATGGATTGGCTTTCGTCTAACCATGTAGTGCTAGATTGTTCTAGCAATACTTTATCATTTCTTGAACCTTTTAGTGTAGCATCTGCCAATGAAGGAGTTTTTATGAGGAGTGACAACTCTCAACAGTTTGTGACACTTTTCGCAGTGGAGGCTAATGAGACTCCCAGCATAGATTCCATACCTATTGTGAGAGAGTTTCCTGAAGTTTTCCCTCCAGATGTTCCAGGTTTGCCACCAGAAAGAGAAGTGGAATTCATTATGGATCTTGTACCAAGGACAGGGCCTATATCTATAGCACCTTATCGTATGTCACCGGTTGAGTTGACAGAGTTGAAGGAACAATTGGATGACATGTTAGGAAAATAGTTTATCAGACCGAGTGTTTCACTGTGGGGAGAACCGATGTTATTTGTTAAGAAGAATGATGGAAGTGCGAGGTTGTGCACGGATTACAGGCAGTTGAATAAGGTGACGATTAAGAATAAGTATCTATTGCCTAGGATAGATGATTTGATGGATCAGTTGAAAGGAGCATCAGTGTTCTCTAAGATTGATTTAAGATCTGGGTACCATCAGATCAGAGTAAGAAAGGAAGATATACCCAAGACGGCATTTAGGACGAGGTACGGGCACCATGAGTATTTAGTTATGCCTTTCAGTGTAACTAATACGCCAGTCGTGTTCGTGGATTATATGAACAGAATTTCCAGACCGTTTCTCGATAAGTTTGTTGTTGTGTTCATCGACGATATTCTTATTTATTCTCATATGCGGGAAGAGCATGAGGAACATTTGAGATTGGTGTTGCGAGTTTTGAAGGATAGGCAACTTTATGCCAATCTTTCCAAGTGTGAGTTTTGTCTGGAAGAAGTACAATTCCTAGGTCATGTGATTAATAAAGAAGGAATAGCCGTAGATCCAGCTATGGTTGAGTCAGTTCTTCAGTGGGAATGACTTAAGTCAGTAAGTGAAGTACGGAGTTTCCTAGGACTAGCTGGATATTATCGGAGGTTCATAGAGGGATTCTCGAAGATTGTGTTGCCCATGATGTAGTTAACGAGGAAAAATATAGCTTTTTTATGGACGGACAAGTGTGAACAAAGTTTTCAAAAGCTGAAGGACAGGTTGACGACATCACCTGTGTCGACCTTACCAAATCCACTAGGACAATTTGACGTATATTGTGATGCGTCATACCAAGGTTTAGGCTGTGTCCTGATGCAAGAGGGAAGAGTCGTGGCTTATGCTTCCCGACAGTTGAGAATTCATGAGAGAAATTATCTGACTCATGATTTGGAGTTAGCAGCAATAGTGTTCGCATTAAAGATATGGCGACACTTTTTGTATGGAGCAAAGTTTAATGTCTTTAGTGACCACAAGAGCCTGAAGTATCTATTCGATCAAAAAGAATTGAATATGAGACAGGGAAGATGGATGGAGTTTATCAAAGGTTATGATTTTGAATTACTGTACCATCCTGGGAAGGCCAATGTGGTAGTGGATGCTTTAAGCAGGAAATCCTTGCACGTGCCTGTGATGATGGTTAAGGAGTTAGAATTGCTTGAACAGAGTAGGGATTTGAACTTAGGAATGGAATTGATTGAGAATAAGATTTTCTTAAGTATGATCACTATTAGTTGTGATTTTATGAAAGATCTTAGAGATAAACAAGTTCAAGATCTATACCTCCAGGAAGTAAGTAGAGGAATCGATGAAGGTAAAATTTGAGTTTAATAGAGGAACGGATGGTGTGTTAAGGTTTAGAGATAGAATATGTGTGCCAGAGGATGCAGAACTTAGGAATATGATTTTTGAGGAGGCACATAAGAGTAAGTTGAGTTTCCATCCTGGATCCACAAAAATGTTTCAGGATTTGAAGAAAATGTTTTAGTGGACAATGATGAAGAAAGAAGTAGCGGAGTATGTTTTATCTTGTCTGGTGTGTCAGAAAGTTAATATTGAACATCAGAAGCCAGTAGGATTACTACAATCTTTAGATATCCCGGAGTGGAAATGGGATAGTATAGCTATGGATTTTGTGGTCGGATTACCACGTACTCCTAAAAAGCATGATGTGATTTGGGTTATCATTGATAGGTTGACGAAGATTTACATCAAAGAAATTGTTAGATTGCATGGTGTGCCATCGAGCATTGTCTCATACCGAGATCCTAGATTCACATCTAGATTTTGGAGACAATTGCAAAATGTCTTGGGAACAAAGTTGAGGATGAGTTCTGCTTATCATCCCCAAACCGATGGACAATCAGAAAGGACAATTAAATCATTGGAGGATCTATTGAGAGCTTGTGTGTTGGAGTACACTAGCAGTTGGGATGAGTACTTAGCATTGATTGAATTTACTTATAACAATAGTTTCCATAGTAGTATTGGAATGGCACCATATGAGGCTTTGTATGGCAAAGAGTGTAGGACCCCGCTGTGTTGGTATGAGATTGGTGAAAACCAAGTTTTGGGTCTAGATGTGGTGCAACAAACTACGGAGCAAGTCAGGAAGATACGGGAAAAGATGAAGGAAGCACATGATAGGCAAAGGAGCTACAGTGACAAGAGGAGGAGACCATTAGAATTCCAGGAAGGCGATCACGTGTTTTTGAGAGTTACTCGGAAAACTGGAATTGGCAAAGCTATCAAATCCAGAAAACTTACTCCTCGATTCATTGGACCTTTTCAGATTCTTCAACGAATTGGTCTAGTAGCTTACCAAATTGCCTTACCACCCAATCTTTCCAACCTTCATGATGTCTTTCTTGTTTCTCAGTTGAGAAAGTATTATCCTAATCCATCACATGTCATTGAGTTTGAGTCTATACAACTGCGAGAGAATCTAGAGCATGAGGCTTTACCTGTAAGGATCGCAGATAGACTGATTAAGGAGCTTCACGGTAGACAAATTCCTTTGGTTAAGGTCGTATGTGATGAAACTACTAGAGATGCTACTTGGGAATGCGAGGAGGATATGCAACAACAATATCCACATCTTTTCTAAGGTACGTAAATTCCGAGGACGGAATTTTCATTTAAGAGGGATAGTAATGTAACAACTTGATTTTAATTATGTTGTTCAACCAGTTAAAATATAATTAATTATATTTTAATTTGAGAGTTAGAAAGTGTTTTTGATTAAAACAAAATCATATTCATAGTCTACTTTATGGTAGAGGGTTATGGTAAAATTTTCGGTTGAAAATTCAGACGAGAGCCAGTCTGCGTTTTCATTGCCGGTACAAGTTTACTGTACAGAAAACCTAATTTTGACCCGTGAAAGAGACGGTTAGTGTTATTAATAAGTTTCCTTCAACTTTGGTTATTTTGAAAATTTTCGATCAAAAATAGAATATAGTATTTTATTCGGGTGAAAACGTCGGAAGAATTACGATCAGAAAATACAACCAGGTACGAAATGGAGCAGATTAGGGAGAACAAAAGAAGTGAAGTGACTTGATGGGATTTGATGGAAATGAGTTATGACACACTCCAAAAGTGTAATCATCACATTTTTCAAATTATAACATATTATATTCTAAAAACTTATTTTTCTCTCTCTTCTCAAACCAAACAAGGCACAAGGTCAAAACTTGCTCTCCAAGCTCATTCCTCTCTCCTCAATTTTGTGCCACTCTCTCCCTTCTGTATATATATACACCTCTCATTTTTCGCTTCATCACTTTCCTTATCCAAAACTCCATTAAAACTTCATCTTCTTCCTTTTCTTTTAAAAGTTCAAGCTCTTAAAGATTTAGTTTTTTTTTCATCTTTTCTACTTGAGTTATTCATAAAGTTCTTGCTTATTTTAAGGGTAATGCTCTCATATGAATCTTTTTGCAAGTTTCATCTTTTATTTCTTAGTTTGCTTTATGTGTTCTTTATATGCTTTAAACTTCTAAAATCTCTCTAAAATGGTAGAAAACTCCTTTTGAGTTGAAACCACTTTCTATAGTCTTGTATTAACTTATATTTTCACATACTAAGAGGTTGTGTAAAACAAAAATCTCTACCTATCTCTTCCATTGAAGGCCGAATGCTTGCATTTGTGACCTAAGAAGTTTTTGTTTCAACTTTTGGAATATGATCTTTTGTTTGAGTTTCTAACTATCCATTGATCTTAAATCTATAAATCTTGGAAGTTTTGATAGCTTGTTCCTATGATGGCTGAAAATATGAATAAGTAAGCCTAGGATACTATGTTTCAACTTTCCAAGTATGATCATGGATTTAGAACTCTTAATACCTTGTGATTCTAAACCTAAGAGTTATTGTTAAACAAATAATATTTTCCTCATCATCCTATGATGGCCGAAACTTAGTGTTTAGGTGCTAGGATGTTTGAGTTTTATTTTTCCAAGATGATCATGGACTTGAGCTCCATAAGATATTTGGATGCTAAGTCTACGAGATTGGAATGTTTAAGTTTCCATTGTTTTCCAAAATGATCATGGACTTAAGCTCCATAAGATATTTGGATGCTAAGTCTAAGAGATTGGAAAGTTTAAGGATTTCTAACCTGTTTATTCTATGTTATTAAAGCTAGGATGTATTACTTTCATTTTTTCAAGATGATCATGGACTTGAGCTCCATAAGATATTTTGATGCTAAGTCTAAGAGATTGGAATGTTTAAGTTTACATTGTTTTCCAAAATGATCATGGACTTGAGCTCCATCAAATATTTGGTTGCTAAGTCTAAGAGATTGGAAAGTTTAAATATTTCTAACCTATAAATCCTATGAAGGTCAAATCTAGAAGGTTATGGACCTAGGATACTTTGTTCTTATTCTTCCAAAATGATCATGGTTTTGAGCTCCTTAATACATATGGATGCTAAACCTAAGAGATTGGAAAGTTTAGTGAATGCTATCCTATTTTACTAGCCTTGGCCGAATACCCTAAGTTTATAACTTAGTGGGATTTTAATTCAACTTTGATAAATGATCATTGTTTATGAACTCCTAACACTTAAGGATCATAAATCCATGAGTTGAACTGGTCTTGGCCGAACCTATACCTTGTGGTTTAGTGTTCTTGTTTGATTTTAACTTGTGATTTTGTGTTCATAACCTTAGATTTCCATCGCTGAGGAAACTAGGACGTTCGTGGTATACCTCTTTGAGCATCTAATCTCCTTACCTTCACAGAAGGTGGAGTTAGTACTTTGTGGTGTGACAATGAGGAGCTTCATGTTCGGGAGTTCGGTGATAACCCAGGTGGGGGAAAGAACCAACCTATCGTCGGAAGGGATAAGTAGTAGATTATATAATAATTGTGTAGGGTGACCTAAACCCTACTAGTAGTCGAGTAATCGACAAGACCAAAATCACATTGGAAACCTTTTCTAAAAAACCAATGGTGATTCGGGTATTGTAGGTTTATCGATATTAGGTTGATTTTATATTGTTGATGGTTGATTTGATTTATTACCTTTATTGAATTGATTTTGTGCTATGTTGGTGATATGAGAATATTTTGATTGATATTGTGTTATGCATGATCTGCCTGGTTTGTATTATTATGCTTAGTGGTTTTTAACCATATATATATATATATATATATATATATATATATATATATATATATATATGTTGTCTAAGAGATGATTGTTTCGAGTGTGAGGATAGTTAAAGAGGTGTTATGACATAGAATATAAGTCAAGTTCTAATGGAAGGTTAAGGCACTAGGATGTTGTTAAAACGAGTTGGTGAGATTCAAGTATAGATGTTGTTGTCCACAACCGTGTATTGGTAATATAATACACAAGGACAAAAGTGTATTGGTAACATAATACACAAAGACAAAAGTGTATTGGTAATATAATACGCAAGGACATCTGTGTATTGGTAATACAATACACGTAAAACACTTTTGTGTATTGGTAATATATTACACCGTGTATTGGTAATATAATACATGTAAAACACTTCTGTGTATTGGTAATATAATACACCGTGTATTGGTAATATAATACACGTAAAATCAAGAGTTCTCGCTAGACCACTTCCGCCTTAGGGAATAGGGGTGGAACACCTTAACGGGAATGGAGGTCTACACTAGGTGGAACATCCTAACGGGAATGAGGATGTGCCCCGATTCAAATGAGGGATGGTGATAGGAGTGGTAGTGGCGACGATAACGTAAAGACATGGTCATAGTATTAGAGAGGTTACGTTAAAATAAAGTGTTAGATTGCCTTAGAGTAAGGGTAGAGGATGATATATATTAACTTGAGGATGATTCATTAGTTATGTGTGTTGATTGTATGTGACAATTACTTTATAATTTACTATAGCTCTTTTCCGCTTTTTGATGATAGAACTGCTTCTTATCCCCTATGTTTTTGTATCTTTGTGGGTTACTTTGGTTCATGTTAGAAGACCCGATGGAGGGTTATGTTGCTGAGGAGCTGGACGGAACTCCGTATGAAACGGAGATTGCTAAGGAGTTGGATGGAACTCCTTACGAACCAGAGGCTGGGGGCCGAGCTGTGATCCATGGCGATTAGAGTATAGACATTATGCACAGTGTGTCTAAGGAGCATTTTTATATTTCCACTAAGTATGTCTGTTATTAAGTTTATGCCTGTGAGGGATCCTACCGAGAGGATACCCTCAACAGTGTTTTGGTATTGTAATGAACAATTTGGTGTGTATTTATATATGTTAAAGTTGTTATGTTTTAAATTTGCACAATTTATATGATAATTAAATAAGTTTTAATTTTTATGTATTTTCACAATAAGCGTGCGATTAAGAATTGATTTAAGAAGGTAATTAATCTAATAAAACATCGGGGCACAACGGGGTGTCTCAGAATGGCTGCATGCTCCTTCTTAATCTGCTCCTCTGGATTACGATGGGAGATGTTGTTCGCGAGGCGAATAAACCAATTTTGCTTTTTTGCTTGTTTTCTTCATTTTTCCTAGCTTCCTCGAGCTTCACTTTTAACTTGAAAAATAAAAGGAGAAATAAAATGATAAAACTACTCCAAATTAACCAAAAATCCTAAAAATTAACTAAAAGACTCAAGACCTTGCTTTGGGACAAAAGGAGCCAAATTTAGGTGTTTAGCAAGGTTGAACCGCTTAATTAGTATAAAAAATGTAACACCCCGATTTTCGTTGCTTTGTAATATCAGTAATAAATATATAAAAGAATATATTGTTATCCGAGACTTAGAAAATGATTTTGGATAAACCAAGGTCATTTCCTTGTTATACTTATTTTCATAAGGTTACGGGGAAGTTTTTGGTTAAAAATTCAAACGGAAGCCGGTCTGCCGTTTTCTGCATTTTCACTGATAGTAAAAGTTTACTGCTCAGAAGACTTAATTTTAATTTGTGAATGAGATGAAAAATGTTTTTATCATATTTACTATGATACTGGAGGTTTTGAAAATTTTGGTAAAAATATTAAAATATTATATGTGTTGCGGGCGTATACGTCGAGATTATCTCTAGGAAAAACCTGCGCCAGATGAAACCCGGAGTCGGCAACGTAGATGAGATGATGGATTTGACTGACTTGACGAGTATTTATGAAAAGGTTATCCGTGTCATAATGGCCATAATGGCGCATTTATGACAAAGTGAATTTTTGCTATGAAATGACCATTTTACCCTTGTCTTTTTATGACAATTACAAGCCATGCCATTGGAAAATTTGACCAAACCTTACCCAAAACCCACGGTTCCAACATGTCTTCTTCACTTAAGCAAGTTTCATTTTCATTTTCAAGCCATTTTTCTCTCAAAGTTAAGCTTTTGTCTTAAGAACTTCAAGAACATTCATAAATGTTCATAATTCGTCAGATTTTGCGTAGCGATTCTGACCATTTTCTATTCTTAATCTCGAAAATCTTTCAACATGAAAGTTGTTCATCTTTATCTCTTATTTCCAAAGACATAAAGATCATCCAAAACGGACAAGTATGTTGAGAGATATACCCAAATTACTAAAACTGTTCTAGACCCTCATCACGTTCATCTACTTCTCTAAGTTTCTTAAGAACACCATGAGAAATTTGTGAAGAACATCATCAAGATCATCCTTTTCTTTGATCATCAAGAGGTATTATCTCTTAATCTTGCTATTCTAAGCTTTTCTCTTCACAATATTCTTGAGTTTTTGACTTTGATCATCATGTTCTTCATAGGATTCAAAGTTTATGAAGCTAACTTCAAAAATTCATAACTAATTCTAGAAAAATCCTTTTGACATGAAACCAATTGATATGATCTTATAATCATCTCTATTTTCATCAAATAGAAGCATAAGATCATGATAAATTTCTTTCCCTAATTTCTTGACTTGGCCGAACCTAGGTCAATGTTGTGTTCATAGGTTTTGTTTCATTTTCATGTCTTGATTCATGATTCAATCTTCAAATACCTTGATAGTTCTTGTATCCAAGTATATAGAAGATCAAAAATCAAACTCTCACATATTGATTTCCTCAAGGCCGAAACCCTAGTTCTTGGAACTAGATGAGTTTTGTTCAAAGTTTTCATTAATGATCTTAGTAATCAAGCAATTAGTATGTATGCTTAATAAATCCAAGTTGGTTTATCAAACTAAAAACCCTAGCATCATGAACATGTTAAGGCCGAATCTTAGTATATGAGAGTTAGGAAGTTTTGAGTTTTAAACTTAGTTGTTTAGTCACTAATCCATGATCTTGGTTTATTAAGGACCATTAATCTATGAGTTAACCATGATTAGAAATTTTAAGGATTTTGAACCCTAAAAGTCAGTCCTTGGCCGAAACCTAAACCTCATGAGTTAAGTATGTTGTGGTTTGATTTGATTGCAATTTGTTTGAAGGAATCAATCGGGTTGGTTTGACCTAAAGTCGACGGAGGAAATCAGATTAAATCGGGAGGTTGTTTGAAAACGTCTGTTTGAGTCTTCAAGAGGTAAGGGGAGCTTACCTGAGGGATTTTTCTCAATAACTATTTGCTTTTAGTGTGGCTTATATGATTTATATGTGGTTTGTGATTAATTGTTTATGTTGTTTACGATGTGTTGTTTATTTGTGTATCGGTGATTGATCTGCTTTTAATTATCTACAGTAGTATATTATGTTGTTATGATGCATGATCTGCCTGGGGATATAATTATGATGATGTTGTTGACTGTTGTTTGTGAGTGTTGTTTGAGAGAGGCCGACAAAGGGTCGATGCATAACCGATTAAGCAGATAAAAGATTTAATAAGCTGTGAAAGTTATATTCAACATTTTATGGGGAATGTTGGAATATAATAGTAGAGGAAAATATGATTTTGGAAAAATAATGAGTTTTAAGAAATATTATTATTTTAATGATTTATTAGTGTAAAAGAAGTTTATGAGTCACGGTGAGAGCGTAACCGTGAAATTTTTTTAGTACTGCTAATTTTTACACAAGAAATTCTGAAATATTATAAAAAGTGATTTTGTGAAATTAATATTCGAAAAGACCTTATCTATTATATAAGAAAATTATTTTAGAAGAAATGTCAAAGTTTGACTTAAAGACGTTTTTCTTTGAAAATGCTAAACGACGACAAGTTTCGAAATTTTTACGGTGAGAGTTAAAAAAACAGCAGTACTTATGTTGAGAGGAGATTTAATCTGAATTGATTTATTAGAGTTGAAGTTTCAGTAAAAAGAAGTTGTTGACGATTTGACGTTATTTGGAAAAAATGTGTTTCCAAAGGAAAAGTGGATTTTCTATGAATTGACGTTTTATAAACGAATTTCAAGTAGAAAGAATTTTCGGTAAATGGGTTTTACTTATTGACGTAAAGGATGATATAGAACTTAGTAACCGAGATGTCGGGGTACTAGTGTTCTTATGACCTTATCCTATTTTGGAATTGTTTTTTTCAGACAGAAAAGATGTAAAACGATGTAAAAGATGTAAAACGATGTAAAAGATGTAAAAGATGTAAAACGATGTAAAAGATGTAAAAGATGTAATAGATGTAAAAAGATGTAATACGATGTGAAAGATGTAAAGCGATGTAAAAAGATGTACGAAGATATGGAACTTAATAACCGTGACGTCGGGGTATTAAGGTTCGTTGTGTTGTAAACTTTGTAACTATTTAAAGAAGTTAAAACGTTTTAAGTTGTTTTTCTATTACCACGAACCTAAGACTGATTGCAAGGTCTAGGGGCTTCGTGATTGAGCACTCGGACTTTGAGGTCCTGTGTTGTTAATAAAAGTTGTAAAGATGTTTTAAACGATGTTAAGTCATAAGCTTTTGAGAGCTTCCATGTTTTAACGATGATGCTTTTGAGAGCATTAGATGTTTAAAACGATGATGGGTTGTAAGCTTTTGAGAGCTTTGACAAATGAAGATATAACACAAAGAAAAATGTTGAGAATAAAATGTTTTCTTGCATGCATTTGGTAGACGTGCCATGATCAAACGAGTGATTACCTTGCGGCGTCAGGGTAGATCATAACGATGTTATTATTGTGCCGGGTGGACAATGAGGCCCCATCAATGTTGATATCACCTGTGCCTCGATGTTGGACAGTGTGAGATGGGTTTTGACTACGTGTCTGTGGCTGTGCACCTGTAACTATCGAGTCTGATCAACTTATCACGATGTTGGATATATCTCATGAGATTAGGTATGAATGTTTAGAAGATGTATTGAAGTGTTCATGCATAGTTTTCCAACGTTGATGTTTGGGGTGTGAAACCCATTGATAAACGATGTGATATAATATGAATGAGTATGTTGTTATAGACATGTATATGTGTATGTGCCTTCTTTTGTGTTGCGCATTTAGTTATTGTGGTAAATCCATATATTGGTGTCTCACCCTTACAACCATATTAGAGTTGTACAAGGGGTACGATCTCTACAAGAAGACGAAGGCTATCTAGTTCGAGGCATGCTGTTGCTGCTTTTATCGGTTGTAGTGTCTGTTAGTTACGACCAGCTTAGGTAATGTTATGTTTTAAGAATAAAGTTGATTATGATTTATGTGAGAAAACATATGAGGCAGTATAGTTGAATTAATTTTTAGAAGTAATATGTGTTAATAAATGAGTAAGGAATTGCAAAAAAGTGTCTATGGTAAGTTTTACCAAAGCTGAATGTGAGCGGAAAAGAAAAGTTCTTGAGAAAAATTAAGTTGATAGAAAAGTTCGAGGATGAGATGTGCAATGAAGTTATTTTGAGGATATGCAATGAAGTTATTTTGAGGATGATATGTGTGAGGTGATATCAAATTGGAGTGGTGAATTATAATCAAGATGAACTAAGACTATGATTAAATATTTTGAGTAGGGAGTTGATGCGTGGTGCTGTGAAGACATTGTTAGTATTAATGATAATATTCAGAGTTAGATGATTGGAATAAGGTTTCTGGTGGAGCCATGTTGATAAGAGAAGTGATTAAGTTTGATTTTGTTTTTCGAGTGTGATAGACTCTGATGAAATTTTGAGGATAGTACGGATATGTAGAAATGACGTAAGAATGAATTGAGTTATGGAATATGGAATAAGAGGAATGAAGTGATGTGAAGGGCAATGTAAAATCTTATGGTTAAGATGAGATTACAAAATTCTGATTAGTTTCGAGTGACGAAATTTCGAGGACGAAATTTTTTTTTAGTGGGGTAGTAATGTAACACCCCGATTTTCGTTGCTTTGTAATATCGGTAATAAATATATAAAAGTATATATTGTTATCCGAGACTTAGAAAATGATTTTGGATAAACCAAGGTCATTTCCTTGTTATACTTATTTTCATAAGGTTACGGGGGAGTTTTTGGTTGAAAATTCAAACGGAAGCCGGTCTGCCGTTTTCTTCATTTTCACTGACAGTAAAAGTTTACTGCTCAGAAGACTTAATTTTAATTCATGAATGAGATGAAAAATGTTTTTATCATATTTACTATGATACTGGAGGTTTTGAAAATTTTGATAAAAATATTAAAATATTATATTTGTTGCGGGCGTATACGTCGAGATTATCTCTAGGAAAAACCTGCACCAGATGAAACCCGGAGTCGGCAACGTAGATGAGATGATTGATT
Source organism: Sophora flavescens (assembly GCA_030762895.1). NCBI lineage: Eukaryota > Viridiplantae > Streptophyta > Magnoliopsida > Fabales > Fabaceae > Sophora > Sophora flavescens. Next base: position 100,981,729 of record CM061070.1, read on the forward strand.
TGACTGACTTGAAGAGCATTTATGACAAGCTTATCCGTGTCATAATGGCCATAATGGCGCATTTACGACAAAGTGAATTTTTGCTATGAAATGACCATTTTACCCTTGTCTTTTTATGACAATTACAAGCCATGCCATTGGAAAATTTGACCAAACCTTACCCAAAACCCACGGCTACAACATGTCTTCTTCACTTAAGCAAGTTTCATTTTCATTTTCAAGCCATTTTTCTCCCAAAGTTAAGCTTTTGTCTTAACTCTTAAGAACTTCAAGAACATTCATCAATGTTCATAATTCGTCAGATTTTGCTTAGCGATTCTGAACATTTTATATTCTGAATCTCGAAAATCTTTCAACATGAAAGTTGTTCATCTTTCTCTCTTATTTCCAACGACATAATGAGAATCCAAAACGGACAAGTATGTTGAGAGATATACCCAAATTACTAAAACTGTTCTAAACCCTCATCATGTTCATCTTCTTCTCTAAGTTTCTTAAGAACACCATGAGAAATTTGTGAAGAACATCATCAAGATCATCCTTTTATTTGATCATCAAGAGGTAGTCTCTCTTAATCTTTCTATTCTAAGCTTTTCTCTTCACAAGATTCTTGAGTTTATGCCTTTGATCATCATGTTCTTCATAAGATTCAAAGTTCATGAAGCTAATTTCAAAAATTCATAACTAATTCTATAAAAATTCTTTTGACATGAAACCTATTGCTATGATCTTATAATCATCTCTATTTTCATCATCTAGAAGCATAAGATCATTAGAAATTTCTTTTCCTAATTTCTGGACTTGGCCGAACCTAGGTCAATGTTGTGTTCATAGGTTTTGTTTCATTTTCATGTCTTGATTCATGATTCAATCTTCAAATACCTTGATAGTTCTTGTATCCAATTATATAGAATGTCAAAAATCAAACTCTCACATATTGATTTCATCAAGGCCGAAACCCTAGTTCTTGGAACTAGATGAGTTTTGTTCAAAGTTTTCATTAATGATCTTAGTAATCAAGCAATTAGTATGCATGCTTAATAAATCCAAGTTGGTTTATCAAACTAAACACCCTAGCATCATGAACATGTTAAGACCGAATCTTAGTATATGAGAGTTAGGAAGTTTTGAGTTTTGAACTTAGTTGTTTAGTCACTAATCCATGATCTTGGTTTATTAAGGACCATTAATCTATGACTTAACAATGATTAGAAATTTTAAGGATTTTGAACCCTAAAATTCAGCCCTTGGCCGAACCCTAACCCTCATGAGTTAAGTATGTTGTGGTTTGATTTGATTGCAATTTGTTTGAAGGAATCAATCGGGTTGGTTTGAACTAAAGTCGACGGAGGAAATCAGATTAAATCGGGAGGTTGTTTGAAAACGTTAGTTTGAGTCTTCAAGAGGTAAGGGGAGCTTAATTACCTGAGGGATTTTTCTCAATAACTATTTGCTTTTAGTGTGGCTTATATGATTTATATGTGGTTTGTGATTAATTGTTTATGTTGTTTACGATGTGTTGTTTATCTGTGTATCGATGATTGATCTGCTTTTAATTATCTGCAGTAGTATATTATGTTGTTATGATGCATGATCTGCCTGGGGATATAATTATGATGATGTTGTTGAATGTTGTTTGTGAGTGTTGTTTGAGAGACCTGACAGTGGTCAGTGCATAACCGATTAAGCAGATAAAAATTTAATAAGCTGTGAAAGTTATATTCAACGTTTTATGGGGAATGTTGGAATATAATAGTAGAGGAAAATATGATTTTGGAAAAATAATGAGTTTTGAGAAATATTATTATTTTAATGATTTATTAGTGTAAAAGAAATTTATGAGTCACAGTGAGAGCGTAACCATGAAATTTTTTTAGTACTGCTAATTTTTACACAAGAAATTCTGAAATATTATAAAAAGTGATTTTGTGAAATTAATATTCGAAAAGACCTTATCTATTATATAAGAAAATTATTTTAGAAGAAATGTCAAAGTTTGACTTAAAGACGTTTTTCTTTTAAAATGCTAAACGACGGCAAGTTTCGAAATTTTTACGGTGAGAGTTTAAAAACAGCAGTACTTATGTTGAGAGGAGATTTAATCTGAATTGATTTATTAGAGTTGAAGTTTCAGTAAAAAGAAGTTGTTGACGATTTGACGTTATTTGGAAAAAATGTGTTTCCAAAGGAAAAGTGGATTTTCTATGAATTGACGTTTTATAAACGAATTTCAAGTAGGTCGAATTTTCGGTAAATGAGTTTTACTTAATGACGTAAAGGATGATATAGAACTTAGTAACCGAGATGTCGGGGTACTAGTGTTCTTATGACGTTATCCTATTTTGGATTTTTTTTCAGACAGAAAAGATGTAAAACGATGTAAAAGATGTAAAAGATGTAAAACGATGTAAAACGATGTGAAAGATGTAAAACGATGTAAAAAGATGTAAGAAGATATGGAACTTAATAACCGAGACGTCGGGGTATTAAGGTTCGTTGTTTTGTAAACTGAGTAACTATTTAAAGAAGTTAAAACGTTTTAAGTTGTTTTTCTATTACCACGAACCTAAGACTGATTGCAAGGTCTAAGGGCTTCGTGATTGAGCACTCGGACTTTGAGGTCCTGTGTTGTTAATAAAAGTTGTAAAGATGTTTTAAACGATGTTAAGTCATAAGCTTTTGAGAGCTTCCATGTTTTAACAATGATGCTTTTGAGAGCATTAGATGTTTAAAACGACGATGGGTTGTAAGCTTTTGAGAGCCTTGACAAACGAAGATATAACACAAAGAAAAATGTTGAGAATAAAATGTTTTCTTGCATGCATTTGGTAGACGTGCCATGATCAAACGAGTGATTACCTTGCAGCGTCAGGGTAGATCATAATGATGTTCTTATTGTGCCGGGTGGAAAATGAGGCCCCATCAATGTTGATATCACCTGTGCCTCGAAGTTGGACAGTGTGAGATGGGTTTTGACTGCGTGTCTGTGGCTGTGCGCCTATAACTATCGAGTCTGATCAACTCATCACGATGTTGGGGATATCTCATGAGATTAGGTATGAATGTTTAGAAGATGTATTGAAGTGTTCATGCATAGTTTTCCAACGTTGATGTTTGGGGTGTGAAACCCATTGATAAACGATGTGATATAATATGAATGAGTATGTTGTTATAGACATGTATATGTGTATGTGACTTCTTTTGTGTTGCGCATTTAGTTATTGTGGTAAATCCATATATTGGTGTCTCACCCTTACAACCATATCAGAGTTGTACAAGGGGTACGATCTCTACAAGAAGACGAAGGCTATCTAGTTCGAGGCATGCTGTTGCTGCTTTTATCGGTTGTAGTGTCCGTTAGTTAAGACCAGCTTAGGTAATGTTATATTTTAAGAATAAAGTTGATTATGATTTATGTGAGAAAACATATGAGGCAGTATAGTTGAAGGACTTATAGACATTATATACTTAAGTGTGAGTTGATTACGTTGTTGTGGTTATGAGGTAAAAAGGAAAAAAAATTTATCACCATATTTTGAAAGGATGAACGTTGAGAAAACATTATTTTCCGAAAGCAACCAGCAAATTAAGTTTTATTTCCGCAAACGGGTAACCATGTGATGACCCGAGTTTAGGGTGTCGCATTAGTGGTATCAGAGCTGGTCGAGTCTTTCGGGATCTTTGGGAAATAGGTCTGTTGTGTTGACGTTGTGTTTTCTCTGAAGTGAGACTTGTTTGAATTACTTTTTAGAAGTAATATGTGTTAATAAATGAGTAAGGAATTATAGAACAATGTCTATGGTAAGTTTTACCTAAGTTGAATGTGAGCGGAAAAGAAAAGTTCTTGAGAAAAATTAAGTTGATAGAAAAGTTCGAGGATGAGATGTGCAATGAAGTTATTTTGAGGATATGCAATGAAGTTATTTTGAGGATGAGATGTGTGAGGTGATATCGAATTGGAGTGGTGAATTATAATCAAGATGAACTAAGACTATGATTAAATATTTTGAGTAGGGAGTTGATGCGTGGTGCTGTGAAGACATTGTTAGTATTAATGATAATATTCAGAGTTAGATGATTGGAATAAGGTTTCTGGTGGAGCCATGTTGATAAGAGAAGTGATTAAGTTTGATTTTGTTTTTCGAGTGTGATAGACTCTGATGAAATTTTGAGGATAGTACGGATATGTAGAAATGACGTAAGAATGAATTGAGTTATGGAATATGGAATAAGAGGAATGAAGTGATGTGAAGGGCAATGTAAAATCTTATGGTTAAGATGAGATTACAAAATTCTGATTAGTTTCGAGTGACGAAATTTCGAGGACGAAATTTTTTTTTAGTGGGGTAGTAATGTAACACCCCGATTTTCGTTGCTTTGTAATATCGGTAATAAATATATAAAAGTATATATGGTTATCAGAGAATTAGAAAATGATTTTGGATAAACCAAGGTCATTTCCTTGTTATACTTATTTTCATAAGGTTACGGGGAAGTTTTTGGTTGAAAATTCAAACGGAAGCCGGTCTGCCGTTTTCTTCATTTTCACTGACAGTAAAAGTTTACTGTTCAGAAGACTTAATTTTAATTCGTGAACGATATGAAAAATGTTTTTATCATATTTACTATGATACCGGAGGTTTTGAAAATTTTGGTAAAAATATTAAAATATTATATTTGCTGCGGGCGTATACGTCGGGATTATCTCTAGGAAAAACCTGTGCCAGATGAAACTCAGAGTCGGCAACATAGATGAGATGATGGATTTGACTGACTTGACGAGCATTTATGACAAGCTTATCCGTGTCATAATGGCCACAATGGCGCATTTATGACAAAGTGAATTTTTGCTATGAAATGACCATTTTACCCTTGTCTTTTTATGACAATTACAAGCCATGCCATTGGAAAATTTGACCAAACCTTACCCAAAACCCACGGCTACAAAATGTCTTCTCCACTTAAGCATGTTTCATTTTCATTTTCAAGCCATTTTTCTCCCAAAGTTATGCTTTTGTCTTAAGAACTTCAAGAACATTCATAAATGTTCATAATTCGTCAGATTTTACTTAGCAATTCTGAACATTTTATATTCTGAATCTCGAAAATCTTTCAACATGAAAGTTGTTCATATTTCTCTCTTATTTCCAACGACATAAAGACCATCCAAAACGAACAATTATGTTGAGAGATATACCCAAATTACTAAAACTGTTCTAAACCCTCATCATGTTCATCTTCTTCTCTAAGTTTCTTAAGAACACCATGAGAAATTTGTGAAGAACATCATCAAGATCATCCTTTTATTTGATCATCAAGAGGGAGTCTCTCTTAATATTTCTATTATAAGCTTTTCTCTTCACAAGATTATTGAGTTTATGCCTTTGATCATCATGTTCTTCATAAGATTCAAAGTTCATGAAGCTAACTTCAAAAATTCATAACTAATTCTAGAAAAATCCTTTTGACATGAAACTAATTGCTATGATATTATAATCATCTCTATTTTCATCATCTAGAAGCATAAGATCATGAGAAATTTCTTTCCCTAATTTCTGGACTTGGCCGAACCTAGGTCAATGTTGTGTTCATAGGTTTTGTTTCATTTTCATGTCTTGATTCATGATTCAATCTTCAAATACCTTGATAGTTCTTGTATCCAATTATATAGAATATCAAAAATCAAACTCTCACATATTGATTTCATCAAGGCCGAAACCCTAGTTCTTGGAACTAGATGAGTTTTGTTCAAAGTTTTCATTAATGATCTTAGTAATCAAGCAATTAGTATGCATGCTTAATAAATCCAAGTTGGTTTATCAAACTAAACACCCTAGCATCATGAACATGTTAAGACCGAATCTTAGTATATGAGAGTTAGGAAGTTTTGAGTTTTGAACTTAGTTGTTTAGTCACTAATCCATGATCTTGGTTTATTAAGGACCATTAATCTATGACTTAACAATGATTAGAAATTTTAAGGATTTTGAACCCTAAAATTCAGCCCTTGGCCGAAACCTAACCCTCATGAGTTAAGTATGTTGTGGTTTGATTTGATTGCAATTTGTTTGAAGGAATCAATCGGGTTGGTTTGACCTAAAGTCGACGGAGGAAATCGGATTAAATCGGGAGGTTGTTTGAAAACGTTAGTTTGAGTCTTCAAGAGGTAAGGGGAGCTTAATTACCTGAGGGATTTTTCTCAATAACTATTTGCTTTTAGTGTGGCTTATATGATTTATATGTGGTTTGTGATTAATTGTTTATGTTGTTTACGATGTGTTGTTTATCTGTGTATCGGTGATTGATCTGCTTTTAATTATCTGCAGTAGTATATTATGTTGTTATGATGCATGATCTGCCTGGGGATATAATTATGATGATGTTGTTGAATGTTGTTTGTGAGTGTTGTTTGAGAGGCTTGACAGTGGTCAGTGCATAACCGATTAAGCAGATAAAAATTTAATAAGCTGTGAAAGTTATATTCAACGTTTTATGGGGAATGTTGGAATATAATAGTAGAGGAAAATATGATTTTGGAAAAATAATGAGTTTTGAGAAATATTATTATTTTAATGATTTATTAGTGTAAAAGAAATTTATGAGTTACGGTGAGAGCGTAACCGTGAAATTTTTTTAGTACTGCTAATTTTTACACAAGAAATTCTGAAATATTATAAAAAGTGATTTTGTGAAATTAATATTCGAAAAGACCTTATCTATTATATAAGAAAATTATTTTAGAAGAAATGTCAAAGTTTGACTTAAAGACGTTTTTCTTTGAAAATGCTAAACGACGGCAAGTTTCGAAATTTTTATGGTGAGAGTTTAAAAACAGCAGTACTTATGTTGAGAGGAGATTTAATCTAAATTGATTTATTAGAGTTGAAGTTTCAGTAAAAAGAAGTTGTTGACGATTTGATGTTATTTGGAAAAAATGTGTTTCCAAAGGAAAAGTGGATTTTCTATGAATTGACGTTTTATAAACGAATTTCAAGTAGAAAGAATTTTCGGTAAATGAGTTTTACTTAATGACGTAAAGGATGATATAGAACTTAGTAACCGAGATGTCGGGGTACAAGTGTTCTTATGACGTTATCCTATTTTGGATTTGTTTTCTTCAGACAGAAATGATGTAAAACGATGCAAAAGATGTAAAAGATGTAAAACGATGTAAAAGATGTAAAACGATGTAAAACGATGTGAAAGATGTAAAACGATCTAAAAAAATGTAAGAAGATATGGAACTTAATAACCGAGATGTGGGGGTATTAAGGTTCGTTGTGTTGTAAACTGAGTAACTATTTAAAGAAGTTAAAACGTTTTAAGTTGTTTTTCTATTACCACGAACCTAAGAATGATTGCAAGGTCTAGGGGCTTCGTGATTGAGCACTCGGACTTTGAGGTCCTGTGTTGTTAATAAAAGTTGTAAAGATGTTTTAAACGATGTTAAGTCATAAGCTTTTGAGAGCTTCCATGTTTTAACGACGATGCTTTTGAGAGCATTAGATGTTTAAAACGATGATGGGTTGTAAGCTTTTGAGAGCTTTGACAAACGAAGATATAACACAAAGAAAAATGTTGAGAATAAAATGTTTTCTTGCATGCATTTGGTAGACGTGCCATGATCAAACGAGTGATTACCTTGCGGCGTCAGGGTAGATCATAACGATGTTCTTATTGTGCCGTGTGGAAAATGAGGACCCATCAATGTTGATATCACCTGTGCCTCGATGTTGGACAGTGTGAGATGGGTTTTGACTGCGTGTCTGTGGCTGTGCGCCTATAACTATCGAGTCTGATCAACTCATCACGATGTTGGAGATATCTCATGAGATTAGTTATGAATGTTTAGAAGATGTATTGAAGTGTTCATGCATAGTTGTCCAACCTTGATGTTTGTGGTGTGAAACCCATTGATAAACGATGTGATATAATATGAATGAGTATGTTGTTATAGACATGTATTTGTGTATGTGCCTTCTTTTGTGTTGCGCATTTAGTTATTGTGGTAAATCCATATATTGGTGTCTCACCCTTACAACCATATCAGAGTTGTACAAGGGGTACGATCTCTACAAGAAGACGAAGGCTATCTAGTTCGAGGCATGCTGTTGCTGCTTTTATCGGTTGTAGTGTCCGTTAGTTATGACCAACTTCGGTAATGTTATGTTTTAAGAATAAAGTTGATTATGATTTATGTGAGAAAACATATGAGGTAGTATAGTTGAAGGACTTATAGATATTATATACTTAAGTGTGAGTTGATTACGTTGTTGTGGTTATGAGGTAAAAAGGAAAAAAAAATTATCACCATATTTTGAAAGGTTGAACGTTGAGAAAACAATATTTTTCGAAAGCACCCAGCAAATTAAGTTTTATTTCCGCAAACGGGTAACCATGTGATGACCCGAGTTTAGGGTGTCGCATTAGTGGTATCAGAGCTGGTCGAGTCTTTCGGGATCTTTGGGAAATAGGTCTGTTGTGTTGACGTTGTGTTTTCTCTAAAGTGAGACTTGTTTGAATTACTTTTTAGAAGTAATATGTGTTAATTAATGAGTAAGGAATTACAGAACAATGTCTATGGTAAGTTTTACCTAAGTTGAATGTGAGCGGAAAAGAAAAGTTCTTGAGAAAAATTAAGTTGATAGAAAAGTTCGAGGATGAGATGTGCAATGAAGTTATTTTGAGGATATGCAATGAAGTTATTTTGAGGACGAGATGTGTGAGGTGATATCGAATTGGAGTGGTGAATTATAATCAAGATGAACTAAGACTATGATTAAATATTTTGAGTAGGGAGTTGATGCGTGGTGCTGTGAAGACATTGTTAGTATTAATGATAATATTCAGAGTTAGATGATTGGAATAAGGTTTCTGGTGGAGCCATGTTGATAAGAGAAGTGATTAAGTTTGATTTTGTTTTTCGAGTGTGATAGACTCTGATGAAATTTTGAGGATAGTACGGATATGTAGAAATGACGTAAGAATGAATTGAGTTATGGAATATGGAATAAGAGGAATGAAGTGATGTGAAGGGCAATGTAAAATCTTATGGTTAAGATGAGATTACAAAATTCTGATTAGTTTCGAGTGACGAAATTTCGAGGACGAAATTTTTTTTTAGTGGGGTAGTAATGTAACACCCCGATTTTCGTTGCTTTGTAATATCGGTAATAAATATATAAAAGTATATATTGTTATCCGAGACTTAGAAAATGATTTTGGATAAACCAAGGTCATTTCCTTGTTATACTTATTTTCATAAGGTTACGGGGGAGTTTTTGGTTGAAAATTCAAACGGAAGCCGGTCTGCCGTTTTCTTCATTTTCACTGGCAGTAAAAGTTTACTGCTCAGAAGACTTAATTTTAATTCGTGAATGAGATGAAAAATGTTTTTATCATATTTACTATGATACTGGAGGTTTTGAAAATTTTGGTATAAATATTAAAATATTATATTTGCTGCGGGCGTATACGTCGAGATTATCTTTAGGAAAAACCTGCGCCAGATGAAACTCAGAGTCGGAAACATAGATGAGATGATGGATTTGACTGACTTGACGAGCATTTATGACAAGCTTATCCGTGTCATAATGGCCACAATGGCGCATTTATGACAAAGTGAATTTTTGCTATGAAATGACCATTTTACCCTTGTCTTTTTATGACAATTACAAGCCATGCCATTGGAAAATTTGACCAAACCTTACCCAAAACCCACGGCTACAACATGTCTTCTTCACTTAAGCAAGTTTCATTTTCATTTTCAAGCCATTTTTCTCCCAAAGTTAAGCTTTTGTCTTAAGAACTTCAAGAACATTCATAAATGTTCATAATTCGTCCGATTTTGCTTAGCGATTCTGAACATTTTATATTCTGAATCTCGAAAATCTTTCAACATTAAAGTTGTTCATCTTTCTCTCTTATTTCCAACGACATAAAGAGCATCCAAAATGGACAAGTATGTTGAGAGATATACCCAAATTACTAAAACTGTTCTAAACCCTCATCATGTTCATCTTCTTCTCTAAGTTTCTTAAGAACACCATGAGAAATTTGTGAAGAACATCATCAAGATCATCCTTTTATTTGATCATCAAGAGGTAGTCTCTCTTAATATTTCTATTATAAGCTTTTCTCTTCACAAGATTATTGAGTTTATGCCTTTGATCATCATGTTCTTCATAAGATTCAAAGTTCATGAAGCTAACTTCAAAAATACATAACTAATTCTAGAAAACTCCTTATGACATGAAACCAATTGCTATGATCTTATAATCATCTATATTTTCATCATCTAGAAGAATAAGATCATGAGAAATTTCTTTCCCTAATTTCTGGACTTGACCGAACCTAGGTCAATGTTGTGTTCATAGGTTTTGTTTCATTTTCATGTCTTGATTCATGATTCAATCTTCAAATACCTTGATAGTTCTTGTATCCAAGTATATAGAAGATCAAAAATCAAACTCTCACATATTGATTTCATCAAGGCCGAAACCCTAGTTCTTGGAACTAGATGAGTTTTGTTCAAAGTTTTCATTAATGATCTTATTAATCAAGCAATTAGTATGTATGCTTAATAAATCCAAGTTGGTTTATCAAACTAAAAACCCTAGCATCATGACCATGTTAAGACCGAATCTTAGTATATGAGAGTTAGGAAGTTTTGAGTTTTAAACTTAGTTGTTTAGTCACTAATCCAAGATCTTGGTTTATTAAGGACCATTAATATATGACTTAACAATAATTAGAAATTTTAAGGATTTTGAACCCTAAAATTCAGCCCTTGACCGAAACATAACCCTCATGAGTTAAGTATGTTGTGGTTTGATTTGATTTCAATTTGTTTGAAGGAATCAATCGGGTTGGTTTGACCTAAAGTCGACGGAGAAATCGGATTAAATCGGGAGGTTGTTTGAAAACGTTAGTTTGAGTCTTCAAGAGGTAAGGGGAGCTTACCTGAGGGATTTTTCTCAATAACTATTTGCTTTTAGTGTGGCTTATATGATTTATATGTGGTTTGTGATTAATTGTTTATGTTGTTTACGATGTGTTGTTTATCTGTGTATCGGTGATTGATCTGCTTTTAATTATCTGCAGTAGTATATTATGTTGTTATGATGCATGATCTGCCTGGGGATATAATTATGATGATGTTGTTGAATGTTGTTTGAGAGGCCTGACAGTGGTCAGTGCATAACCGATTAAGCAGATAAAAGATTTAATAAGCTGTGAAAGTTATATTCAACGTTTTATGGGGAATGTTGGAATATAATAGTAGAGGAAAATATGATTTTGGAAAAATAATGAGTTTTGAGAAATATTATTATTTTAATGATTTATTAGTGTAAAAGAAATTTATGAGTCACGGTGAGAGCGTAACCGTGAAATTTTTTTAGTACTGCTAATTTTTACACAAGAAATTCTGAAATATTATAAAAAGTGATTTTGTGAAATTAATATTCGAAAAGACCTTATCTATTATATAAGAAAATTATTTTAGAAGAAATGTCAAAGTTTGACTTAAAGACGTTTTTCTTTGAAAATGCTAAACGACGGCAAGTTTCGAAATTTTTACGGTGAGAGTTTAAAAACAGCAGTACTTATAAACGAATTTCAAGTAGAAAGAATTTTCGGTAAATGAGTTTTACTTAATGACGTAAAGGATGATATAGAACTTAGTAACCGAGATGTCGGGGTACTAGTGTTCTTATGACGTTATCCTATTTTGGATTTGTTTTTTTCAGACAGAAAAGATGTAAAACGATGTAAAAGATGTAAAACGATGTAAAAGATGTAAAACGATGTAAAAGATGTAAAAAGATGTAAAACGATGTAAAAGATGTAAAAAGATGTAATACGATGTGAAAGATGTAAAACGATGTAAAAAGATGTACGAAGATATGGAACTTAATAACCGAGATGTCGGGGTATTAAGGTTCGTTGTGTTGTAAACTGAGTAACTATTTAAAGAAGTTAAAATGTTTTAAGTTGTTTTTCTATTACCACGAACCTAAGACTAATTGCAAGGTCTAGGGGCTTCGTGATTGAGCACTCGGACTTTGAGGTCCTGTGTTGTTAATAAAAGTTGTAAAGATGTTTTAAACGATGTTAAGTCATAAGCTTTTGCGAGCTTCCATGTTTTAACGATGATGCTTTTGAGAGCATTAGATGTTTAAAACGATGATGGGTTGTAAGCTTTTGAGAGCTTTGACAAATGAAGATATAACACAAAGAAAAATGTTGAGAATAAAATGTTTTCTTGCATGCATTTGGTAGACGTGCCATGATCAAACGAGTGATTACCTTGCGACGTCAGGGTAGATCATAACGATGTTCTTATTGTGCCGGGTGGACAATGAGGCCCCATCAATGTTGATATCACCTGTGCCTCGATGTTGGACAGTGTGAGATGAGTTTTGACTGCGTGTCTGTGACTGTGCGCCTGTAACTATCGAGTCTGATCAACTCATCACGGTTTTGGAGATATCTCATGAGATTAGGTATGAATGTTTAGAAGATGTATTGAAGTGTTCATGCATAGTTTTTCAACGTTGATGTTTGGGGTGTGAAACCCATTGATAAACGATGTGATATAATATGAATGAGTACGTTGTTATAGACATGTATATGTGTATGTGCCTTCTTTTGTGTTGCGCATTTATTTATTGTGGTAAATCCATATATTGGTGTCTCACCCTTACAACCATATCAGAGTTGTACAAGGGGTACGATCTCTACAAGAAGACGAAGGCTGTCTAGTTCGAGGCATGTTGTTGCTGCTTTTATCGGTTGTAGTGTCCGTTAGTTACGACCAGCTTAGGTAATGTTATGTTTTAAGAATAAAGTTGATTATGATTTATGTGAGAAAACATATGAGGCAGTATAGTTGAAGGACTTATAGACATTATATACTTAAGTGTGAGTTGATTACGTTGTTGTGGTTATGAGGTAAAAAGGAAAAAAAAATTTATCACCATATTTTGAAAGGATGAACGTTGAGAAAACATTATTTTCCGAAAGCAACCGGCAAATTAAGTTTTATTTCCGCAAACGGGTAACCATGTGATGACCCGAGTTTTGGGTGTCGCAAAAAACCTTAACCTTTCTAGCCATAAAACTAGATAAAATAGAGGTTTATCAATATGTCTCACCATAGTCATTCCTTCTTCTTGGTTATAGCCTTTGGCTACTAATCTAGCTATATTCCTTACTATGATACCATTTTCATCAAGATTATTCCTAAACACCCATTTTGTACCAATTATCTTTTTATTCTTGGGTTTTGGAACAAGTTCCCAAACTTTATTTCTTTCAAACTGATTAAATTCTTCTTGCATTGCCATAATCAAGTTTTCATCATGTTGCATCATCTATAGTTTAAGGTTCAATTTGAGATAAAAAAGCCATGTTATTACATGCATTTCTTAAGGAATGTCTAGTTACCGCTTTGGTTATTTCACCAATAATGTTGTCCAGAGGGTGATTCCTTGCAGTTTTCTTCTACTTAGGTAGTTCTTCATATTGTTCTTCTGCTGGAATTTCTACTACTCCATCCATTTTTGCATTGAATTGCTTTTCTTCAATTTGAGTATCTTCTAAAGTTTCTGCAACATCATAAAAAAAATCCTTTCTCAACCTTTTGGGGTTAGTTTCATCAAATGTAACATGTACAGATTCTTCAATTGTTTGAGTTCTTCTATTGAAGAATCTAAAAGCTTTACTAGATGATGAATAGCCTAGGAAAATTCCTTCATCAGCTTTAGGATCAAATTTGTCTAGATTATCCTTGCCATTGTTTTGCACAAAATACTTACAACCAAAGACATGAAAGTGGGCAATATTTGGTTTCCTTCCCTTATATAACTCATATGGAGTTTTCTTCAATATTGGTCTAATTAGGACTCTATTTTGTACATAGTAAGATGTACTTACAGCATCTGCCTAAAAGTATTTTGGCACATTAGAGTCATTCAACATGGTTCTAGCAATCTACTCAAGAGATCTAATTTTCCTTTCAACTACTCCTTTTTGATGTGGAGTTCTACGTGCTGAAAAATTATGTTGTATACCATGTTCACCACAGAAATTATCAAACTCCTCATTTTGGAATTCACCTCCATGATCACTCCTAATTGATACAATTTTCATGTCTTTCTCATTTTGAACAAACTTAGCCATTTTCTTAAAAGCAGAAAAGGCTTCACTTTTGTGTGCTAAAAAGTATATCCAAGTAAATCTAGAGAAATCATCAACAATTACAAGAGCATAAAGATTTCCACCAAAAATTTTTGTTCTAGAAGGGCCAAAAAGATCCATATTCAACAATTGTAAAGGTCTACTAGTTGAAACAATGTTTTTAGCTTCGAAAGAAGTTTTACTTGTTTACCCTTTTGACAAGCATCACATAAACCATCTTTTATAAACTTCTTCTTAGGTAAACCAATTACAAGTTCTTTGGAAATCAATTTGTTCAAGTGATCCATGTGAATATGAGCTATTCTCTTATGCCAAAGCCAATTTTCTTCTTTTTAAATTAAACATGCATCATTAGAAGATAAATTGTCTAAATCTAGCATATAGATGTTAATAACTCTATTTCCAATCAACTTCATTTAACTATCATGTCTAGATTCAATCATACACATGTTTGAGTTAAAGTCTACCTTACACCCTTTGTCACAAAGTTGACTTATGCTCAATAGGTTATGTTTGAGCCCTTCCACATAGAGAACTCCTTCAATCTTAGATGCTGGACTTTTTCCAATTGTGCCAACACCAAGAATTCTTCCTTTGTTGTTGTCACTATATGTTACATTTCCACCTTGTTTGGAAGTGAAGGAAGAAAATTTTGTGATGTCTTCGGTCATGTGTTTAGAGCAGCCACTATCTAAGTACCAACTTGAGCTTTTGGCCTTCAAACACACCTACAAAAAAAAAAAAAAAGGATTTTCATGTTTTTTCTTTAGGTACTCAAATCTGGTGGGGTCCCTTGGTGTTAGTCATGACATGTGTTCCCTTAGAAACCTATATTTGCTTGACACTTATCCTTGAAGGATTTCTAAAACAGCATGTAGAAGCAGTATGTCATTTTCTTGCACAGTAGAAACATCTTACAAAAGGACTAGTAGAAGATATAGGTGCAACAAATAGTTTCATAAAAGCTTTTTCATGCTTGCTAGTTTGTAACCTATTCCAGCTTTATCATATATACTCCATTTTGTTGTCCTAATATGGCATTTAGATTATCGCTTCCCATTGTGAATTTAGATAGAGTACTTTTTGTAACATCCTGTTTTTCCTATGTTTTCTGTAGCAGTAAATACATATTTAAATGTGTTTATTTTAGATTAAACTCAGAGGATGATTTTAATTAAACTAAAATCATTTTCTTGTGTTGTTATATCATATGAAGTCACGGTAAAATTTTCGGTTGAAAATTCAGACGGAAGCCGGTCTGTGTTTTCACTGCCGGTACAAGTTTATTGTGCAGAAAACCTAATTTTGACCCGTGAACGAGATAGTTAGTGTTTTTATTATGTTTCCTTCAACCTTGGTTATTTTGAAAATTTTCGTACAAAAATAAAATATAATATTTTATTCGGGCGAAAACGTCGGAAGAATTACGATCGGAAATGCAATCGGGTACGAAATGGAGTAGATTATGGACCACAAAAGAAGTAAGGAGACATGATGGAAGAGGCTATGACACACTCTAAAAGTGTAATCATCACACTTTTCAAATTATAATACTATTCAAATCCAAAAGTCTCTCTCTTCTTCCATCCAATCAAGCATTAAACCACCAAGCTTGCTCAACAAGCTCTCCCTCACAATCTTGGATCCGTGGAACTCTCCCCCTTTCCCTATATATACCCCTTTCATTTTTACTTCATCATCTTCCTCCTTCAACGTCCATTAAACCTTCATCTTCTTCTTTCTTCTAAAAGTTCAGGCTCTTAAAGCTTTAGTTTTTATTCATCTTTTCTACTTAAGTTCTTCATTAAAGTTCTTCCTTATACTAAGGGTAATGCTCTCATATGAATCTTTTTACAAGTTTCTTAATTTATTTCTTAGTTTACTTTATGTTTTCTTTATATGCTTTAAACTTCTAAAATCTCTCTAAAATGGTAGAAAACTCCTTTTGAGTTGAAACCACTTCCTATAGTCTTGTATTAACTTATATTTTCACACACTAAGAGGTTGTGTAAAACAAAAATCTCTATCCATCTCTTCCAATGAAGACCGAATGCTTGCATTTGTGACCTAGGAAGTTTTTGTTTCAACTTTTGGAATATGATCAGGTGCTGCCTCAGCTAAGGGCTGAGCCTCAAGCTGTCCATGATCGACCAGATACTGTACAAGTAGCCACAAAGGAGGTAGAGATACCTCAATCGTCTCCATAGACCTATGCTCCCTCTGAGGCCCCGTCTCCATCACGCCCTCTCTAGTGTGTATGTGCCCGGTATAACGAACGACATGGGCTCCCGGGTGGATCACCCATGCGTTTACGTTATCTGCATCCTCAAAATGGAGGCTTCGAACCCCAGTATGTGCCAACGGCATCGCCAGATCCATCTAAACTCAGATAATAACAATACCCATACAGAAAGAAGACCAACAATAAAACATGCAAAGGTGAGTACCAATATATAGATTTTAAAACGATAACCACATGTACGACTCTCAATTACCACTTAACATGTATATTCACAGATAAGCAATATATATTTATCAATGGGTTTCATACCCGACAGTCGTAACCGTTTTAAAAACCATGACACTTCAATATTCCACAACTAACTTTGAGACCTAATCTCCAAAGCTCCAACCAACAAGTGAATGAGCTGATCAGGCTCTAGTTGCCAATAAAGGCAGAATCAATGCCCGATATGGCAAGGTTCTCTTGACCATTCCACAGTCCAACTCAAGGCAAAGTGGTGACTACATATAGCATATGGTCTACGTGGTCGTATATCCATCAAGGCACAATGATGCAAACTGCATGAATACTTGCCATCAACCATTCAAGTCCTATGCAAAGGCACGTCTGCCCTGTAATGCATGTAAAACCTTTTGTTCTCGTTGTTTTCTTTGTGATCAATCTTTAGGTGTCGGAGCTAAAAGTCTCACGACTAAATCACCAATTTAAACTTTCAAGTTTAATACCTCATTCCAAAATAACTGACTCCAAGTTAAAAGGTGTGCAAATCACGAAATCCAAACCGATGCACCAGTCTTGGACCCGTAGATTTTAGTGCACAAAACCAAATATACGGTTTATAGAACATTATAGTCCATAATTTCCTCTTCGGACCCCAGGCTCATATCTTAGAACTCTAGACCCGACGTCTCGGTTGCTAGGTTCGTTTAAACCATTTTCGTTCTGTGAAAAACAAAACAAAATCAAAGTTTCCTCAACCTATCCAAGTTGATGGAAATAACTCTAGGTTTACCGAAAATCCTTTTACGTTGGAAATTCGTTTTGTAAACTTAACAAAATTCCTTAAAACTTATTTTTGTTCAAAAATCAGTAATTTAAACTGTAAAACCTTATTTGAGACTAATTCTCAAGAATACCCTCTTTAAAAACACTTTGGTAAATATTGACGGAATTGTCCGTCGTTTGCTGTTTCAAGACGCATTTAGGTAAAAATAGGACTCTTTGTCGTAAATTAAATTTTCCAACACTATAATAAAATTATTTTCAAAACTTTTTCGCTTAAAATATTACTTTCTAATATTTATAAATTACTCGGGTGAAAATTAGCAGTGCTAAAATATTTTCACGGTTACGTCCTCACTATGGCTCATAAAACGCCCTTTCACTGTTAAATGATTAAAATAATATTATTTTTCACTTTTTCCCATGTTTCATTAAATAAATAACTAGGTAATATTATATTACTATTTCCATTGAATTAAACTCATTGATTCATAAAAAAGCTTTTAACTTCTTTTAACTTTTATTTAATTGAGCTCTGACCACTGTCAGGCTTTCAAACTCACAATCCACATCACCAATTATTTCATATCAATAATATGACACTTAGAAATTTAAAACATATCACCAAATACAACAAATAATTAAATGCAGTTAAATCAAATAGTTAACAGCAGATAATCAATAAGCAAATAATGGTAACTACAAAATAAATACTTACACTCCATAATTAAGACACACAATAAAAATTACACATGGCTATCGGAAAAATACCTCAGGCTTTCCCCTTACCTCAAAAACACAGTTTCTTCAGTGAATAATTTCTGACAAGTCCCGCAGTGTTGGTAACGCACGTAAACGTTTATCTAACTTTATCCTTCATTAAACACAACAACTAATCAACAATCAATCAACTTAATCAAACCTATATTACTACATGTAGGTTTTGGCCTAGGTCTGTCCTTAGGGTTAGGAATCTCTAAAAATTCTAAACTTTTGTATTAATCACTTCTAATTACTCAAAACCCTAAATCAATGGTTATTGAACAAAGATTGAATTTAAATCTTCCAATCCCTCATCAAATGAATTTCGGCCTTGATCAATAAAATGGCTTAGAGACCTTCATTTGGTTCGTACAATATAGATTCAACACCTATTCAACTAATAAGATTGAATCATGACAAACTAGTTAGGAAAAATTGGAACAAATTAAAACCCTAGTTTTCTAGAGTATAGGTTCGGCCTCTTTAGGTTTTAAGGGTTCGAAATTTTTTTTTGATGCAAGCTTCTAGATCTAGAATATAGAGGTAATAATAGGATTATAAAAATTGGTTTCATGTCAAATGGATTTTCCTCTGATTTTCTATGAAGTTTTGAATCTAGAAACCCTAAAATGCATCATATTGAAAAAGACTTCAAAATGAAAAATTCAATGAAGAGCATGATGCTAAATAAGGATGATGAGAGTGGTTTACCTCTTGGAATCACAAAAATGTCAAGAAATCTAACACTTCCTTCACAAAATGAGCCTAGGTAACTTAGAGTTTTAATGGAGAAAAAGAGCAAACTCTTGGAGAAGATGAAGTGCTCCTTGAATAGGTGTGAAGTTGGGCCTCTTGGAAGCCTTGAGGCCATGGGTTTCAAGGGCAAAAGGGTCAATATGCCAAAAATCCAAGGACAAAGGTGTAATCTTGCTTTAGGTTAATTTGTAATTAAAATCAACCGTAAGGGCATAATGGTCATTTCCCCTAAAAAGTAATCATGACAATGAGGAGTCATCCCATGACTCAACCCTTGTGACTCATCATGATTTGACATCCTATTTATCTGTTAGCAGGTCCCACAAATCCCGTTTTCAGCTCCGTCGTTTACCCGATTTCGTATAACGCCGTCATAATATATATTATTTCACTTTTTAAGTGAAAAATTTTAAAATATCCAAAGAAGTTGGAAACTTCATAAAAACCTTAAGTGTTTCATTCACGAGTCAAAATTAGGTCATTTGAGCAGTAAAATTCTTACTGTCATTAAATCGCAGACCGGGTTTCGTCTGAATTTTCGACCCAAAATCGAATTGTAGCTTTCTACGGTAAAGTAGAGTATGAATATGACCTTGTTTTATCCAAAATATTTTTATAGATTTAAAAATAAAATTATAACATTTCTGTTTATTTTACTGATATAAAAACAGTAAACGGTGAAAAACCGGGTGTTGCATTTTGTGGATAGTCTTTCGTCATCTAACTTTTTAGAGTTACTTTTTTGGATGTGGTTCCGGACCCTCTTTCCCTGTGTCTTATTTACTCTCTTTTAAGTTGTATCTTCTAGGTGTCTAATTCTGTTGCAATGGCCATTGATAAGGCCCTAACTTATGTACTGTAACTTGTCTTTCATTGGGACATGTTATATATATACATATATGTTGTCTTCAATTCATGTTCTGAGTGTTCATCATCTTTATCTTGTTCCATTCCTTTCCAAAAAAAAAACGTTTTTAGTATACTCATCCATCGAGAAAATGATACTTTCCGAAAGTAACCAGCATTGTAAATCAGAAATATTTCCGCAATTGGGTAACCATGTGATGCCGGATTTAGGGTGTCACACTTTTCAGTTTTTCTACCTCTTTTTCCAGAATATTGCAATTAGAGCATGTAGAGCTAGATGCACTTAGCCTACTATTTTTAGCTTCTAAGTCTTTATTCTTAATTTGAGGAGATGCATAATCACTACATTGTTTAGCAATGACTTTCCTAGATGACATTAATTGCTTAGCAAATTTCAGATATTCACTACGTAATTCATCAAAAGCATCTTGTAGTTCATCATAGGTAGGAGGAAGTTCATTTACCTCATCTTCATTTTCATTGTCACTTTGATGGTTAGCCATGAGACAAAGATTGGCATCTTCTTGCTTAGAATCTTCAGAGGAATCCATATCATTTTCCTCCCAAGCTATGTATGCTCTTCTTGGCTTTCTATTCTTCTTGTCCTTGGACTCATGATTGTCATGCTTGTCCTTCTTTTGAAGTTTAGGACACTAATTCTTGTAATGTCCAGGTTTGCCACATTCATAGCACTTCACATTTGATGTTGAACTTTCAACTTTTGAAGTGTTCTTCTTGGAAAAGAAGTTTGAGGGCTTTTTGTTGAAGGATTTCTTCTTTTTGATGAATCTTTTGAATTTTCTGACTAGTAGTCCCATATCCTCTTCAGAATCTTCATCCTCTTCAACTTCTTAATCTCCACCACTATCAAGAACTTCTTTGGAGACATGTGCCTTAAATGATAAGCCTTTCTTATTTTTCTCCTTCTCTTCATGATCTTTCAACCTATGAAGCTCCATCTCGTGTTCTCTGAGCTTTCCAAATAGTGTAGCAATGTTCATGGTTTCTAAGTCTCTTGATTCAGCTATTGCAGTAATATTTGGTTGCCATTCTCTTGTAAAACATCTCATAACCTTGTTGATTTGTTGTTCATCTGAAATACTCTTTCCAAGTCCATTCAATTGATTCACAATGTGAGTGAATATCCTCTGCATATCATTGATGTCTTCACCATTCTTCATGTGAAAGAGTTAATACTTGTGCATGAGTGAGTTCATTCTTGCTCTCTTCACATCACTTGTTCCTTCATGAGTAATTTGTAGCGTATCCGACATTTACTTGGCTGTCTTACAATTTGAGACCCTGAAAAATTCATCATAGCCTAAGGCAACAATTATAATATTTTTAGCTTTAGCATTGTAACCTACTCTCTTCTTGTCCGCATCCTCCCATTCACTTCTAAGATTTTATTTCTTGGTGCCATTTACATCAAGAGTGTGAGGGATGTATGGACCATTCTAAACAACATATAATACATCAATACCACTTGCCTCAAGGAATATCAACATCCTTTCTTTCCAATACATATAGGTAGTGCCATGGAAAGCAGGGGGTCTTGCTAGAGAAGCCCGTTCTCCCAAGATGTCATTTGAAGCCATCCTCTTTACATCGATTGATCAATCGATTGCATGATGATTATCAAAAGTCCTTGCCTCTGTTTGGGCTTATGCATCGATGTACCAATCGATTGTTGCTTCATTTAAAAAGACCTTGCTTCTGTTATGTCTTATGCATCGATGTACCAATCAATTGTATGTTTATTTTAGAAAGACTTGGCTTCTGTTTTCCCTTATGCATCGATGTATCAATCAATTTAAAGAAGCTAATTTGCATACTAATCAAGTAAGTCCAGAATCAATCAATGTATACATTGATGTATAGCATTTATACATAGATGTACACATACGTTTTCATTAAAAATTAGTTAATTAACTGAGAGTACATCGATGTACACATAGATGTACAGAACTTTCAATTAATCCTTTTTCATTCTAAGTTCATTTTAACTTGTGAAAACCATTTTAATTAGTTTTTGAAATAGACAACTATAAACACGATAAGGGGGGTTGAATTTTGTTTATCAGAAATTAAAACAAAGTTAAAAACTCTTCGCACACAGAAGCTAGGTTCAGACAAGTGTGAAAAACACTGCACAGACAGGTGATCTGTCTGGTGTGATTTTAACAGAAAAACACACAAACACACAACTTGAAAACAAGTTTGATGTTCACACTTTCACCCCTTTAGTTAGATAACAGATAATATAATCAAAGCAACTAAATAGTTTAAGCGAAGAGAGATAAACACAACTATTTATCGTAGTTCACCATTTTACACTAGGGCTAGGTCCAATCCTTGGCATCACCAAGTTTTCTCCACTATAACTGATCAGGTTACAGAAACCAAGTATTCATTGCACACCTATCCTCTTCAGGCTCGAAGACAAGTATTCTTTGCTCACCTAGCCTCTTCAGGCTCACTCAAGTTTGTTTGACAGAAGATTGTAATTAATACAATTTGTAAGTCTTTCACTAACACTCAGAAGAGTGAATTAAATGTAAGCTTAGAAAGACTACGTAATTACTTCAAATGATTGAAGAATACAGATTGAAAGAATGAAGAAACGAATGCACAGAGTAATGGCTCTTTAATACTGTGTGTTCTCTATCTTCATCTTCAATGACTTCTGTATTTATAGTCTTCAAGCATTTAAGATCCGTTAGACACATTCCTTCAAATGTTGGCTTCAAGCAGAGCTCCATTAAATACAATATAGTCATTCTGGGTAGCCATTAATGCAATAGGAACGTTGGTTGTACTCTAATAAGGAGGATCAGAGCTTTATGCATCGTGCAGTAGCCACATCAGAGTTGTGTAGAATGATTTTGTACTTTGCTGAGAACATTTCCTTTTTCGTGTAATAAAAAGGAGTATTAGGGAATAAAGCATGTTGGAAACATTCTTTAACTGGACTTCGTTTATGATCTCCTAGGTTGCTTGTGAGAATGACCTTCTGACTTTCTTGATAAGCGTGAGAGAGAAAGCTCTAGAGTCTTCTGCAAGAAGGGACAACTTTCAAAAGCTCTTCGTACCTGCGTTCCTCATCGAAGGACCACAAACGAGTGTGAGAGCATCACAGAGACAAGTTGAAACTTCAGTGCAGACAGTCAACATCCTAGTCAGTAGACAGGTTGACTTTTGCTTCTCCAGATAGATTAGCAAATGAAGGTAGCAACCAATATGAAGGTTTATTAAATCATTAACAAATGTTTAGTTTTCATCAAAACTTAGGGTAAATGCACATCAGACATTTTAGAGACATAACAATCCCCCCCTTTTTGATGATGACAAACATTCAGATGGATTAATGAACCTTAGAAAATATCAACTGATAAGATAACAGGATTCAGACAGGTTGAATTTTTCTTAACCAGATAGGTTGTGCAGACAGGTGCACTTAGGTTCAATTCATATCAGGAGTTCTTAAAGCAAAGAGCATATAGCACATTATCAGAGTTAAATAGAACATAGTATTTTACCATTTCAGAGTGTACTTAACTTAGAGGTATTTGTTTAGCAATTAAGATAAATTATGCAGCTCAGACAGATAGACAGGTTCAATTTTAATCATCTTAATCTTTACTTTCTCCCCCTTTTGTCAACAACAAAAAGGGACGGGGGATGCTCTGCTAGGGTTTCCGTTCTGAAGTTTGTATGCCTCTCCATGGCTTCTGAACCAATTGTGCCATGGAGTTTTCTGGATGTTCATTCCTCCTCTCACTCGCCTGCGCAACCTCCACACAAGAAGTCCTTTGCGCAAGCAGTTTCTAACTCTTTTGATCTCCCTTTGATCCATGCCCCTAAACCTAAGCCAGTCTTCAAGGGCAATGAACTTACGGTTAAGATCTCTGAAACCGAGTACCATGCTGGGTTTCTGTATTGCCAACGCACCCTTCATGGCAAACTCATCCTCTCCAAGGGTGATACACCCCTGAATCCGAGTGACTTGCGGTCCAAGTTAGTTAAGATTTGAAACCCTAATGGCCCTTGGTCTTTGTGACACCCTAACTTGGTCATCACATGGTTACCCTTTTTGCGGAAAAATGCTCGTTTAAATGCTGGTCGCTTTCGGAAAAAGATTATTCAACATACACAAGGTTACCAAAAAGGTACTTAATTTTTTTTTCTTTAAAGAAAAGAAGTAAAAGGTAAAGAAACTCACAACTTGAAAACGACAACAGATACATACATATAATATTGCCTCGAAAGGTCTTAGGTTTTAACATTACACCACGGCCTTAATCAATATGGCCAACAGAAACGAAAACATAACTGAAACATAACTGAGAAGATAAGGTAAATAAAACACCAACTGGGAATGGGAATCTGGGAATCTAAACTCAAAAGAAAAGCTCAAAAGCCAATACTAACGGACCACTCAAAACAAAGCCTCCAACCACTACCAATGCCTACGACACTCGGAGTGGCCACAAATGCTCCCACAAGAAGAAGTCTCCGGCTCCGGGTCAATCACCTATCCTCCGTCATCCAACGGGACATCCTCCTCCTCAATATCCAAAGGGTGATAACCCGCCTCGAGCTCCTCATCCCACCAGTCGTCTACCAGCTCATGAGGCTCCTCCTCAGGATCCTCTTCGGGATCTTCTTCAGGATCTTCCTCCATCGGTTCCTCCTCTTCTGATCGAATAGATACTTCAGGCTCTTGTGATCACTGAAAACATTAAAAGTAGCCCCGTACAAGTAATGTCTCCATATCTTCAAAGAAAAGACCACAGCCGCTAACTCCAAATCATGCGTCGGATAGTTTCTCTCGTGAATCTTCAACTGCCTCGAAGCATAAGCTACAACTTTCCGATTTTGCATCAGCACACAGCCCAACCCTTGATGTGAAGCGTCACAGTAAAGCTCAAAAGGTTCCTTGGGATTAGGTAGAATCAACACAGGTGAAGTCGTCAATCTACGCTTCAACTCTTGGAAATTCCTTTCACAAGCTTCTGTCCAAACGAATGCTTGGTCCTTACGAGTCAACTGAGTGAGAGGTCCCACTATCTTGGAAAACCCTTCGATAAACCTTCGATAGTATCCAGCCAAACCCACAAAGCTACGAATCTCCGTCACCATTGTTGGCCTTTCCCATTCCAAAACAGCCTCAACCTTCTTCGGATCTACAGCGATTCCTTCGCGAGATATCACATGACCTATGAATTGAACTTGATCCAACCAAAACTCACACTTCTCCGGCTTCGCATACAGCTGCTTCTCTTTTAGGATCTGAAGAACAATGCTAAGGTGTTTAGCATGTGACTCCTTATCCGGGGAATAGATCATAATGTCATCTATAAAGACGACTACGAACTGATCCAAAAAGGAACGAAAGATCCTATTCATATAGTCCATGAATATAGCTGGCGCATTGGTCACTCCGAATGGCATCACCAAAAACTCATAATGCCCATAGCGTGTTCGAAACGCTGTCTTAGGAACATCCTCTGCCTTCACTCGTATCTGGTGGTATCCTGACCGTAGATGTATCTTCGAAAACACTGCAGCGCCACGCAACTGATCCATGAGATCATCTATCCTTGGAAGAGGATATCGATTCTTGATCGTGACTTTATTCAACTGGCGATAATCCACACATAGCCTGGCCGATCCATCTTTCTTTTTCACTAACAGGACTGGAGCTCCCCACGGTGACACACTAGGCCGTATGAACTCCTTCCTCATCAATTCCTCAAGTTGCTCCTTCAAGGTTTCTAACTCCGATGGTGACATGCGATACGGTGCCATGGATATTGGTCCAGCACCTGGGACTAGATCAATCGCGAACTCAATCTCCCGGCACTTCTCCACTAATGCTTGGAAACTCCGAATTTCCAAGGGCAGCACTGATTCCTTGATTTCAAAGCGTAAACCGGCTTCGAACTGTTCGCACTTCCACTCTTCACTGGGGTTGTTCTGAAAGAAGCGGAAGTATTTGGCAAGTGATTCGAACTTTGCCGCATACTCCCCCACCGTCAGATCTCTCTGACTTAGCCTCAAGAACTCTTGTTCTTTCTCCTTTCGGCACTCGGGAAAGTACTTGTCCAGAAACTTGCCGCGAAATACTCCCCAGGTGAT
Source organism: Sophora flavescens (assembly GCA_030762895.1). Taxonomy (NCBI): domain Eukaryota; kingdom Viridiplantae; phylum Streptophyta; class Magnoliopsida; order Fabales; family Fabaceae; genus Sophora; species Sophora flavescens. The sequence continues at coordinate 101,007,704 of CM061070.1, forward strand.
CACTTGATGTTCAGCCTCTAGCAGTTGCTTAGTACCCTTCCACCAATACTCGGCGTCTCCCACGAGCTGAAACGTCGAATAAGGTACCTTGGATTTTTCAGGAGTGTGTACCAACTTGAAAATCTTTTCTAACTCTTGAATCCAGAGATCTGCCTTAATCGGATCCACGTCTCCATCGAACTGAGATGGATTCTGACGTCTGAACGCATCAAGATGCCTTCCCTCCGCAGCTTGTTCCGCTCGAATTTGTTCTTGCTGATTTTGTGCAGCAGCATTGGCCGTTTGATGAGCTATAGCAGCAGCCACATCAGCCAGTGCTTGAGCAGCGAAGTCCATTCCTCCATTGCCTCGTCCACGTCCACGAGCACCTCTCTGATTCATACTGACTTGGATCACACAAGCAGTCAGATGACAATCCGAAAGAGAGAACCCGCCAGTCACCACACATTACCTCAAAAGAAGTAATTCAAACAACACACAATCAGAGAAAACACAACAGACCTAACCCAGACATTCCCGAAAGACTCGACTAGATCTGATACCACTAATGTGACACCCTAACTTGGTCATCACATGGTTACCCTTTTTGCGGAAAAATGCTCGTTTAAATGATGGTCGCTTTCGGAAAAAGATTATTCAACATACACAAGGTTACCAAAAAGGTACTTAAATTTTTTTTTTCTTTAAAGAAAAGAAGTAAAAGGTAAAGAAACTCACAACTTGAAAACGACAACAGATACATACATATAATATTGCCTCGAAAGGTCTTAGGTTTTAACATTACACCACGGCCTTAATCAATATGGCCAACAGAAACGAAAACATAACTGAAACATAACTGAGAAGATAAGGTAAATAAAACACCAACTGGGAATGGGAATCTGGGAATCTAAACTCAAAGAAAAGCTCAAAAGCCAAGACTAACGGACCACTCAAAACAAAGCCTCCAACCACTACCAATGCCTACGACACTCGGAGTGGCCACAAACGCTCCCACAAGAAGAAGTCTCCGGCTCCGGGTCAATCACCTCTCCTCCGTCATCCAACGGGACATCCTCCCCCTCAATATCCAAAGGGTGATAACCCGCCTCGAGCTCCTCATCCCACCAGTCGTCTACCAGCTCATGAGGCTCCTCCTCAGGATCCTCTTCAGGATCTTCTTCAGGATCTTCCTCCATCGGTTCCTCCTCTTCTGGCTCGGCAGGCTCAACGTGAGGGTGAAGTAGACCGGCTTCCTGTAGCGTGTTCAGGTACAACCATGGCGGTGGAAGAATCACGTTCCTGGATTCCACCGAGTGGATCCTCCTAACAGGCTCTCCATGTATATTAGCTTCAGTAGTAGTGATTGGCCCTCGATGCGTCGCCGTAGACGCATTCGCGTCCATCCTCCAATTCCCAATCCTGTCGGCCTCGTCAAAAGTCTCTGTCCGTGTGACCTCAGGTACAAGAGGGACAAGAGGGTCCATCTAAAGCATACGCATACCCGGTACGAGGAAAATAAAAGAACATACAGACATGCAAGAGTGAGATACCGTCATAAGATATATCCCACAACAACCATATACATGATACATGCAACACGAAATCAGATCAACGATTAAAGCATGCATAATCATCATAATATAACAGTGTTATATCAAGGGGTCCTCAAGCCCGCACAATCAGTTTCGAAAATGTGCATGACACTTCAATATCGGGCTCTATCCTAATCTCATGAGATCACAACACCATGTTATCACCGGAGAAGATAGAGTTGGTCAAGCTCGCCCACCGGGCTGTTACCACCGCATCCTCGATGCACCAGGCCTCTTGGTCGACAACGCCACATGCCCTTAACGAAAAACAGCTAGCAATGTGATCGACTCTCAGATACCCCATGGGTATCCTCAATAAGCAAAGGCACGTCTGCCAGGGGAAATGCATATGAATAAAAACTTTACTTTTAAGGTTTTTCTTTGTGTAAATATTTCACTATCAAAGCTCAAAGCAAATGACTTAACATTATTTCCCCATCACTTGAAAACGTAGAAACATAGGACACACAGTCCGAATGCTCAATCCCAACACCTAGACCGTGGCCGCAGTCAAGGTTTGTGGTAATGGAAATCAATATACTTTTAGTCATGTTTTACTTATCATGCTAAGGACAATAGCCCACAACAACGGAAATCAGAATGAACTGTCCTCGATTCCGCGAATTGGACTTGAAGTCCATAACATTACGAATAGGACTTTACGATCCCGAATTAACACTGATCCAAGATCACGTGCGCATCACTGAATACTAGAGGCGACGTCTCGTGTTCTAGATTCTCTTTCTTAAGTACTTATTTTTCGTTCAGTGAAAAACAAATTCAAAACCGAATCCTCGATAACCTATCCAGGTCATCGGAAAGTTTCTAAAATATTTAGGAAAACCTTTTCTTTGAAAATCTTTTATAAAGCATTTTTGAAATTCTTTTATCTTTGAAATATTTCCCCCAATAGGATATTGCTAAATAATCATGCAACTTATGGATTTATGATCCTTAAGTGCTAGGAGTTCTTAAAACACCAAAAGTTTAACAAGTTTGAATCAAGAATCCCACTAAGTCATCAACTTAGGGTTTCGGTTTTCATCCTCTAAAATAGGTTAGGATGTTCTAAATTTTCCAATCTCTTTAGGTTAGCATCCATACCTAGTAAGGAGCCTAAAACCTTGATCATTTTGGAAAAATGAAAAAATCAAATACCCTAGGCCACAAACACTACCATTCGGCCTTGAGTAAAAATGAGGGTTAGAGGTTTTCAAACTTTCCAATCTCTTGGATCTAGCATCCTTATACATCAAGGAGCCCAAATCCATGATCACTTTGGAAAAACCTCAAAGTACATATAACAAAACACTTAGAGTTTTCACTTTTTCATGAAAATACATAAAAGTTTCTAAACTTTTCCAATCACTTAAACCTAGCATCCTTATGTACATGGGAGCTCTTGGTCATGATCATGTTGGAATAACACTCAAACACAAGCTTAACCAAGCAAAGATGAAACAAAACTCATATGGCACAAAAGACATAGATTCTGTCCAGTACAGAAAATGGTGTTCGAGATTTTTGTTTTCCACAAGATTTTAGTATGTTGTAGAGGAAGTAAAAATAAGAATATAGAAATTGTTTTCACCTCAATCGGAGTTTTCTACAATTTTTGAGAATTTTTTGAAGTTTAAAAGCATATTATGAACTCAAAACATCAACTATGAAAATAAAGCCAAAACTTGAAAAACAAATGGTATAGGGACATTACCCTTACCAATATGAACAACTTTGATGAAGAACACAACTTGAAAAACTTAGTAAAAATGGTACCTTTAGTTGTGTGAAGAAGAAGATGAATAGTTGTAAAAAAGTGTTTTTGTGAAAGGAAGTAAAAGTGTGAAATGGTTACACTTTGAAACTTAAATAGAAGAAGGAAAACAGAGGGGGAGGGCGTCAGTTTTGGGGCAGATTGGAGGGGAGAGAAGAGCTTGACTTGGTTGAGAAGAAAGGAGGTATGGTGTAGGTAAGGTGTGTGTAAGAAAGTATGGTGATTTGACTTGATTGGTGTAAGGAAGGTATGGCCATGGACATGCCTATGTCATAGCCTTCACATCAGTCAATCTACTCCATTTTTGCTCTGCTCCAACATGCATCAGATGAATTTCCCGATCGTATTTCCCGACGATTCGCCCGGGTAATACTCGGAAATTCGGCCCCGAACAAGATTTCTCAAAACACTCCAAACCCACACAAAACATAAAAAAAACACTAATCGTCTCGTTCACGAGTCAATATTAGGTCTCTAGCTTAGTAAACTCGTACTGGCTTTGAAAACCCAGACCGGCTTTCGTCTGAATTTTATACCGAAAATTTTACTGTGACTTCATACAGTAAAATAACACAAGAAAATGATTTTATTTAAAATAAAATCATCCTCTGGATTTTATCACAATTAAATACATTAAAGCATGCATTTACTAATAATTAAGCACACGAAAAACAGGGTGTTACAGTCTTTGGTTTCCTTAGTGAAAGGTTTTTATGAGTTTAACTTTTCCTCGTTGGATGACCTTAGTAGAATCCGTTCTCCTGGTTACTGGAATGTCAGTCCTGGGATCCTTCGAATCTCCTCATGGACACCAGACTTCAACCCTAACAGAATTCGCCAAACCTATGCACAATGCTGGGTTCGCATTCATGACCTTTCTAGGGAGTACTGGAGACCAAAAATCTTGTTTGAGATTGGAAGTGGAATAGGTGTACCAATTTCTCTTGATGAAGCAACAATGAAGAGATCATTTGGGAACTTTGCTAGAATTCTCATAGAGATTGTTCTAACTACTAATCTGCGGGATAAGATCCTAGTCGAGAGAGAAGACTTTGCCTTTTTTGTGTTTTTAGAGTATGAAAAGCTGCCTGACTTCTGCTCCAGTTGTAAAATTATTGGCCACTCCCTATCCAACTGTAGAAGGAGCCAGCCAGTGGTAGATAACAGCACTGCTGGGGGGGAGGTTCTTAAGGCTTCCAGGAGAAGGATTCTGCACTATGCTCCAAAACACAAAACTCCTGTTGAGTTGGCTCAAAAGGCGCATATCACTGTCCAAGACCCTCCTATCAGTGCTGATGGGGGTGGGATCGTGGCTTCTGTTGGTTTCACTGGCAGTGAGTAGGCTTTAGCTTTAGAGCAGCCGCTTGAATTGCCTGTCAACAATGTGGTTGAGAATAACTCCCTATTGGAGCAGTGTAGACTAGATAAAGGCAAAGCAATAATTGTTGATGATTCACCTCCACAAGGGGTAAAAGAGAATTTCCTCAATGCAGCGTGCCCTTCCACCCTGATCTCTGTTGAAACAGTTTATAATCCTAGGGATTTCATGGGAATTAATAATGTCCCTGCAAATGATCCTGCAACCCTTAATTCGGTTGGCCCTCTGTTAGGATTTGCCAATGATCATGGAAATGCAGATACTGATATGCAGTTGGTGGTGCCTAGCTCACTTGCCGAGGGTGTGGTTATGCATAGAAACTTGGTGGGGTTGTCCCCAGTTCCGATTGCCTCAGCTGTGGCTGACCTTCCTCAATTACTCTCTTCTCCTTCTGGTAACCCTTCTTTGGTTCGAAATGGTCCTGCTATTACTGACTCTTTGCCTGCAGCTGCCAATGTAGTTTCCACTAATGCTATGATAAACCAAACTGTGGTCAATGATCTGCAAATCATTGGTTCCTTTTGGAGTCAGGAAGATGATATTGAATCTGTGGATGAGGACAGCCACCTTCCTTCCTCAACTGCTGCTGACCCAAGCAAATACTTGGCCACTCCCTCTGATGTCCCTAAGACTGACTTTACTCCAGTAATGTCCAAGTCAAAAAAGAAAAAACTTCGACAGAAAGTTGCCAAGGCTGCTCATCTAGACATAGTTAATACCCTTAAGAGGGGTGGTCCACACCAATTTGCCTAATGAAAGCTCTCTATTGGAACTGTAGAGGGCTTGGAAACACCAAAACTAGGTTGGTGCTCAAGAATCTGTGTATGTCTAGTATACCAGATTTTGTTTTCCTGTCTGAGCCATGGATTAATATATCTGATTTCCCTACTGCATTCTGGAGGCAGCTTGGTCTCAAAGTTTTCTTTCTTAATGATAGAGGGCATCTCCTTCCCAACCTCTGGGGTCTGTGCAATAGCCAGTGGAACCCTACTATTACATCAGTCTCTAGTCAGCAATGCACCTTTTCGGCTTCTGTGGAGGGTAGCCCTTTTTTCATGTCTGCAGTTTATGGTTGCACTTCTTACATCTCAAGAATGTCCCTCTGGAATGATTTGATTAATCTCCAACTACCCTCCCCTGGCCCCTGGTGTATGATTGGTGATTTCAACTCAGTTTTGGGGTCTCATGAAGTCAGAAGCTCCTCCTTGCCTTTGAGAGTTGCCTGTGAGGACTTTATGAACTTCACAGACATTGGGAATCTAATCCATTTGCCCACTAGAGGGGCTTGTTTCACATGGAGCAATGGTAGAAGGGGTTCCTCCCTTACTGAAAAGAAGCTGGACAAAAGCATTTGTAATGAAGCCTGGCTGGATTTCTGGCACACTTCCTCCTACTGGACATTGGTTAGAAGTCAATCTGATCACTTCCCCCTTCTACTTAGCTGTTCAAAATCAGTGGAAACTTACCCCTCTTCCTTTAAGTTCCACAAAATGTGGATTGAGCACCCGGACTGCCTAAGGCTTGTGAAGGAAGTGTGGAATAGTCCTGCTTCTGTTTGACCAATGCAAGTGCTTTCCCGCAAATTGAAAGCTCTGGAGTTGGAGTTGAAAAGCTGGAACAAGACAGTTTTTGGTAACATCACTGTTAGGGTAAAACAAGCTCTGGAAGCTGTTGAGAATGTCCAGCATCAAATCAACCTTCATGGAGCTACTGATGATCTAATGGAGCAGGAAATGCTGGCACAATCTGAGTTGCAGCACTCACTGCACCTTGAGGAGGAATTCTGGAGAGAAAAATCCCGAGTCAAGTGGCATTGCCAGGGCGATAGAAACACTACTTTTTTCCACAGGATCACTAAGATAAGGCATGCTGCCAAGTCCATGACCTTGCTCAAAAAAGGCACTGAGGTCCTCAACACTCAGGAGACCATTACACAACATGTTCTATCCTATTTCTCAGAGTTGTATGCATCTCCTAATGACTGTCAACCCTCTGACCTTATCAGAAAAGTGGTGCCTGTCTTAGTTTCTGAGGAGGATAACTGTTTTATGACAAGGATTCCATCTGAGGATGAAGTTAGGTAAGCTGTATTTGGCATGAATAGTGAGGGTGCTCCTGGACCTGATGGTTTTGGTGGCTGCTTCTATCATGCTTTCTGGGACATCATTGGCAAAGATGTGTATCAATCAGTTACTCAATTCTTTGCTCAGAATTGGTTGCCTCCAAACTTGAATTCTAGCATTGTTGTGCTTATTCCTAAAGTCCAGCATGCTGACAAAATAGAAGACTATAGACCTATTGCACTAGCAAGCTTTCTGTTCAAGATTATTACCAAGGTGTTAGCTGAGAGACTTTCTGTTTTAGCTCCGAAAATTGTCTCCCCTCAGCAAAGGGGCTTCATTAAGGGTGGGAATATAAAGGAATGCATATGCATTGCCTCTGAAAATGTGAACCTCCTGGATCATAAGGCTTTTGGTGGCAATTTGGCACTCAAATTGGACATTAAAAAGGCATTTGACACTCTAGATTGGAGCTTCCTCATCTCTGTGTTGGAGGCCTTTGGTTTCAATAATACCTTATGTAGCTGGATCAGCACCATCCTTCATTCTGCTAGGCTCTCCTTTCTGGTCAATGGCAAATCTGAAGGCTATTTTACTTGCAAGAGGGGAGTTAGGCAGGGGGATCCCCTATCTCCCTTACTGTTTTGCCTTGCAGAGGATGTTTTTAGTAGAGGATTATCTTTCCTTGTGGAATCTGGTTTGCTGCACACTATCTCAGGGCCAAAAAATCTGAAGTCTCCCAGCCATGTGTTGTATGTAGATGATGTGTTTGTTTTCTGTAATGGGGACAAGAGGGGGCTTGAAGTTTTAAGGAAGTTATTGGCTGAGTATGGCCTTGCTTCTGGTCAGCATATAAGTCTAGATAAGAGCAAGTTTTACTCAGGCTGCATCTCTCCAGCTAAGTCAGCCAGGATTGCTAACATCCTTGGTTTCTCAACAGGTTCTTTCCCTTTTGATTACTTGGGAGTCCCAATTTTCAAGGGAAGGCCAAAAAGATCCCATTTGCAGGCTATAGCAGACAAGATCCTGTCTAAACTGGCTTGCTCGAAAGGCAACTTGCTGTCTTTAATGGGTAGGGTTGAGCTGGTGAAATCTGTCATTCAGAGCATGTTCCTCTACAGTTTCCATATCTACTTGTGGCCTGCTTCCCTTCTTACTGCTTTGGAAAGGAAGATCAGAAACTTCATCTGGTCGGGTGACCAGAATGTCAAGAAAATCTGCACTGTGGCCTGGCATAAGGTCTGCCAGCCCTTTATGGAAGGTGGCCTTGGTATCAAGTCCCTCAAAGCTTTCAATCATGCTGCACTCCTCAAGCTAACTTTTGATTTGCTAGCATCAGACAAGGATTGGGAAAGCTTCCTGAGAAACATATTTCTCCATCGCAAGCAGACTGGATCTTACATAAAATCCTCAATCTGGCCAGGCATAATGTTCAACCTACAATCTGTTTACTCTAATTCCCTTTGGCAAATTGGAGATGGTAGAGCAACTAACTTCTGGACAGATAGATGGCTATCTCAGCCCCTAGTTGACTTAATGCAACTACCCACCTCCCTGCATAAGTACCTTAGAGATACAGTGGCTGATTTCATTCTTGGTAATTGCTGGCTAATCCCTTTTACTCTACTTGAGAAGTTGTCTGCTCTAGGTCTGGAGTTATCTCAGATGCCTATCCCCAGGTTCCCTTCATCAGACCACCTCATTTGGCAGCATTCGTCCTCTGGTGAGCTGTCTCTTAAGGATGCCTTGTCCTTCATCCAAGCTATGCAAGCTCCTTGTCCTTGGTCCAGGATGATTTGGTGTAATGATGTTCCACCCTCTAAGTCCTTTGTTGTGTGGAGACTACTTAACAACAAGCTGCCCACGGATGATCACCTTCAAATGAGGGGGTGCACTGTTGTCTCAATATGCAGTCTGTGTTATGCAGCTGCAGAATCTCAAGACCATTTGTTCTTCCAATGCTCCTATGCAAAACAGCTTTGGGAATGGTTCATCAACATTACTGGAGTGCAGCTCGATTTTTCCTCTATCCAGTCTGCTCTCTCCATCTGCTACAGGCCCTGAGGGCATCAGCTCAAAGATGTGTTGTTGGCTGCCATAACCAACATCATCTGGTTCATCTGGTTTGCTAGAAACAAGTTGAAATTTGATGACAGAAAAGTTTCAGCCCGAGCTGCTATTGGCATGGTTAAGGCTTCCATAGCCCTATCAGGTAATTTAACAAAACACTCTATGCATTATGTTACTGAGGAAGCCAGAATTCTCATGCAGCTGGGCATCTCCATTCACCCGAAAAGGGCTCCTGTCATAAGGGTTCCCTGGTCATGCTGGTGGAGGAGCTATTTTTAGGGACAGAAGTGGTGCTGTCTTAGGTTGTTTTGCTGAGTATTATGGTATCACTGACTCTTTCTATGCAGAACTGCATGCTGCTATGACTGCTATTCAATAAGCTCAGTCTAAGGGTTGGACAAACCTCCGGTTGGAGTGTGACTCTGTAATGGTGGTTCATGCTTTCTCCAATCCTGAGACAGTTCCTTGGAAGCTCAGGGTTCTTTGGAAAAATTGCTTGGTCTTGACTTCTAATTTCAATTTTAGAATTACTCATATTTTTAGAGAAGCTAACCATTGTGCTGACAAGCTGGCTAACTTTGGTGTGTCTTCTAAATGTTTTACCTGGTGGAATTTAATTCCTAGCTTTATTAGGCATGACTTCTTCTGTAATAGGTGGGGTCTGCCCAACTATAGGTTCAAATAATTCTTTTGTTTCCTGGCATGGGTTTTGGTTTGGTCCCCCATGCTCTTGTACTCCTTTCTTTTCCTTTCTTTTAATAATATTTTGGCGTGCTGCAGATGATTGGTAGTGGTTTTGGTGCCAACCTAGTTGGGATGACTACCACTACAGTGATGCTTTGCATGCCATTTTGATTTAAAAAAAACAACAAAAAGGAAACAGATATAATGCAGAAAAGCATAAGATAGTAAAGATAAAAGACAAAAGATGTATTTTATTCATCATAAGCTTTGTACACGGCAGTTCCTAAAAACATAAACTACTTAGGCTGACTGAAAAGCAAAACAGAGATTCAACTCTCTTTTCTAACAACAGCCTAGCATGCCTTTCTTCATCCAGCTGTCTTCTAGTTTCTTCTAGCTGAGCTTGAAGCAGATTGAAGCTATGTAGATCCACCATCAGAGTAGTGGGAGCTTCTGTGGTCAAGCTAGCTGATATATCTTATCTCTTTTATTATTATTATTATTATATTATATTTATTATTCTATATTATACTCTTTATTATAGATCTATAATAAAGAATATAAATATTAATAATCTAATTTAATCCATTTTTTTGTCGTTTCTTTTTATCCAGCCAGAGCTAGTCGAGCTCGTCCAAGCCAGTACTTAACCGGGTTTTTTTGTTACCATGAATCCTGGATAACAATGGTTTAGTTGAATGTGTTTGATAAAAAAAAAACTTGTTATTTAAACATGATCAAACATAAATAAAAAAAAGACTCTTTGATTCCTATGATATAGAACCAAAATGTCATTTTTTATTACTCCTTTTCTGGTAACGTATCTAAAAAAAGAAAAGAATGGAACTGCGGATTCTTTCGCAATGCATTTTTATGTTATGGATTAAGTAGTTTTATCGAGATGTATCTGTCAAATCAAAACAAACATCTTCAACTTCAGGAAAAACAAAATCCAAAAATGAAATTAGCCATATCTTTTCTTAATTTCATTAGGGGGTCCCCTTGAAAAATATGTCAACATTCTACCTCCATTAATTTATATTTATATATGATATGTAATTTTATATTAATTTTTTTTATTAAGTTTATAATCCTATTTCTTCATTACGTCCGATTCCCTTGTTCGACAAAAGGTCCATTTATATATAATAATTGCATTGTAGCGGGTATAGTATAGTGGTAAAAGTGTGATTCGTTCTATGGACCCCCTAAATAGTTAAGGGATCCTCCGTTTGATTCATATCCTGGTCAAAAACTTTATTTCTTGCTTAAAGGAATTTTATCCTTTATACCTCTCAACGAACGATTCGAGGAATACTATACATTATCGTAATTTGTATCCAAAAAGAATCAATTCTAAATTGACAAATTGAATTATAAAATTATGAAACATAAGTTTTTGGGATTGGATCAATCATCCAAATTTTTTGAGTATGAGTAAAGGATCCATGGAGAAAGATATAGAACGTTGATTTCTCATTGTAACTAAATCTTCCGTTTTTTTTTTTGAATAGGAGCGATTGAATCAAAATAGCTATTAAACGATTACTTTAGTTTACTGGAGACATCGACATTTTTTAGCTCGATGGAAATTTTATTTCTTTTCCTAAAGATTCTCTCAAATAGAAATAGAGAACGAAGTAACTAGAAAAAAAAAAGATTGTTAGAATATTCCTCTTCTATTTATATAGGGATCATCTAAAATGCAAGGTGTTTTAAACGTATTCATACATAAAGAAAGGCTGACATAGATGATATGGGTCCATTTTTTTGTTCATGTCGTCCATCTCATAATTTCTTCCATTTCTTCCGTAAAGGAGCCGAATGAAACAAAAGTTTCACGTTCGGTTTTGAATTAGAGGCGTTAAAAATGAAAAATCAACATCGACTATAACCCCTAGCCTTCCAAGATAACGATGCGGGTTCGATTCCCGCTACCCGATTATATCCTATCTCTCTATTTATTCTATTCGAATCTATCCTTTTCTTTCTATTATAGAATAGGATATAGAATTCTTTTTTTCTTTAACTTTTAACTAAATTTAGTTAAAAGTTAAAGAAAAAAAGGAAAGCATCCATTGTCTAATGGATAGGACAGAGGTCTTCTAAACCTTTGGTATAGGTTCAAATCCTATTGGACGCAAGCAATTTATTTGCATATATATATATATATATATATATATATATATATATATATATATATATATATATAATTGAATTTCTCTATTTCTAAAAAGATTTAGAATGATTTGCGAATTGTGAACAAAAGCCACTTAAACTTTTAGAATAATAACTTATCTTATGTATATCTTATATACACAATTTTTGTCTTGCCCTCTTTCTTGTTGATTTTTTTTATAGAATCTTAAAAAATCTCCAATTTCTTATATTTTTTTTATATTTGATATCTTCGAATTTAATAATTATATTATATTTTTATTTATCTATTTATATTATTAATTATATTCAAAATAAAAAGGAAAAATATTCAAAGATAATATAAAATTAGTAAAGTGAATTTATAAAGTTATTAAATTCAATTATTAATCAATTTTTTTCTACTTGTTCCTGGAGTAAAAATAGTTCGATATGTTCCTGAATAGCTTCCTTCAAAAGGGCTTCTGCTTCACCAGTGAATGTCTTGGTAGAAGATATGGTTTCTTGGAATTGGGGTTTATTCGTTTTTAAGTAAGCGCGTAACTCAACGAGAAATTTCCTTACCTGTCCAATTTCTAATGAATCAAGATAACCATTCGTTCCGGTATAAATGGTTATTATCTGTTCTTCCACAGCGAGAGGGACTGATTGGGATTGTTTAAGTAATTCACGCAATTGTTGACCTCTTACCAATTGATTTTTAGTAGCTTTATCGATATCAAAAGCGAATTGTGCAAAAGCTTCTAATTCGACGAATTGTGCCAATTCCAATTTTAATTTACCAGCTACTTGTTTCATGGCTTTAATTTGAGCCGCCGATCCAACTCTGGAAACAGAAATACCCACATTAATCGTAGGTCTGATTCCATCATTGAATAGATCGGCTGATATAAGAATATTTGGCCATCTGTAATGGAAATTACATCAGTAGGAATATAAGCTGAAACATCTCCTGATTGGGTCTCAACTATTGGTAAAGCAGTCATACTTCCTTCGCCTAACTGAGAACTTAATTTAGCGGCTCTTTCCAAATGACGTGAATACAAATAAAAAACATCTCCCTGATAAGCTTCGCGCCCTGGAGATCTTCGTAATAGAAGAGACATTTAGGGATAAGCCTGTGCTTGCTTGGAGGGATCATCATAAATGATTAAAGTGTGGCGTTCATGGTACATAAAAAATTCAGCTAAAGCTGCTCCCGTATAAGGAGCGAGGTATTGTAATGTAGCTGGGGAATCCACTGTTTCGGCTACTACAATAGTGTATTCCATTGCCCCCCTTTCTTGTAAAGTAGTCACCACTTGAGCCACAGAAGATGTTTTTTGACCAATAGCTACATAAACACATATTACATTTTGTCCTTGTTGATTGAGAATCGTATCTATGGCTACTGCTGTTTTACCCGTTTGCCTATCCCCAATAATTAATTCTCGCTGACCACGCCCTATAAGGATCATCGAATCAATAGTAATAAGTCCTGTTTGAAGAGGCTCATATACGGAACGTCACGAAATAATATTGGGTACGGAACGTCGCGAAATAATAGCGGGAGATTCAATTAACCGAGATTCCGAAGCTGAAATTTAACAGCGACCGTCAATAGGTTTAGCCAAGGCATTTATAACACGACCCAAATAAGCCTCACTTACTGGTATCTGAGCAATTCTTCCTGTTGCTTTTACCGAACTTCCCTCTTGTATCATCAAACCATCACCCATTAATACAACACCAACATTATTTGATTCCAAATTCAAAGCAATGCCTATAGTACCCTCTTCAAATTCCACTAATTCACCCGCCATTACTTCATCAAGAAAATAAATACGAGCAATGTCATCGCCTACTTGAAGTACGGTACCGGTATTTACAATCTTTACTTCTGTATTATATTGCTCAATACGTTCACGGATAATTTTACTAATTTCATCTGCACGAATGGTTACCATGAGTATTTCTTAATTTAATTCTTTTTAGAAGAAAAATAATGCCTTGCCTATATTCTATACTATAGTAGAAGGACTAATCCTTTATTTCTTTCATCGCCCCAAATATGCTAATATTGGCACTGATAGTACGTAAATGTAATTCGTTATTCAAGCAACTATTCAGAGTTCCTAGAGCTCCCTCTAAGGCTTGTTGGAAAATCCGCTGTCGAACTTGATTAATCGCCCTTTTTTGTTCAGGCGAATATGAAGCGCATGGATACAAGTAGCTGGATCCTCCGGAACCACAAGAATCCTTAGTTAGAATGGGATTCCAACTCAACACCTTTTGAGATTTTGAGAAGAGTTGCTCTTTGGAGAGCACAGTACGATGAAAGTTGTAAGCTGTGTTTGGGGGGGGGGGGGGGGGGTGTTA